>CAOLHI010001054.1:0-448110 GCA_948474755.1 Ctenosaura bakeri
CTAGTGTTTATTCAGGCTACAAAGATGAGTTTTACTCAAAGTTCCATACCAAGTTTTCCCTCATATCACAACAGAAGGACTTTATCTATAAAACATTATGAGAATATTATGCTCTATAGCTGCTTTCCTCAATGTGATACCCTCCAGATGTACCTGGCACTCTGTCTCTAGCTTTTAAGGTGATCAAAGTTTTCTGTAAATTTGTTCTCTTTTTCTACCATGGTGCTTTCCAGTATGCAAAGAATATTTGGCTTTGATTTTCATTCTTCTCCAGTCACAGCTACCTCATGGTTCAATGCTTAAAGAAATTTCAAGGGATCTAGTGCACATTGGCAACACTGTGTTTCTTTTCCTGAGCAGACACACTTTAAACATTTATTATTCATTGTGCTTTCTCTAAAAGATGTTTAAAAGAAAACAAGGGAGGAAACAATGTGGCATCTTTGACTGTACAAGCGAAAAGGTCAAAATCAAATATTCAGTGAATCACTGTATCTTCATATGTTTAATTCAATTTTCTTAGGCAATTGGTTTAGAATTATAGGATTGGAGTGAATCTTGTAGGCCATCTAATTTAATCGCCTGTTCAGTGAAGGACCCAAAGTATCTGTAATAGCTTGCTGTCCAGTCTCTGATTGCAGGCCTTTGGGGAGACAGAGAATGACTATTGCAGAAGACAATTTATGATTTCTGTGTGAAATTAAACCTTCTCAATCCCACTCAGAAAAAGTAGTGGATCATATCATTTTCTATGCAAGGTAGAATTCTCACCTCTTTGCCTGCGTTCCGGTTGGGTAGTATCTGGAACAGGAGATCCCATCCCATGCACAGTAAGGATCTCTTGCTAGGCAGCAGTCAGCGCAGGCTGTTCCATACATGTCACACTGATGGAATTTTAATTGGGCAACAGCAGACTCAGAACCAACATAAATTTGTTGCTGTGGGGGAAAAAAAAACACACCAGTATTTCAAACCAGTTGTAGGATCCTGTTAAAACAAATCTCTTTGTGTATCTTTCCACACCTCACATATAATCCAAGAGTACATGAGAAATTTACATGAAAACTTTGTTCTGCTTACATGATAATGTGGGAATACTGCATTTACCCCTCCTTGAAAACACTTCTCAATGGTGAAAAGCATTCATTTCTGAGATGTGTAGCATTTTTCCAGTACATCTGGAATGTGCACATATAGAATGTGTCTATTTAAAGAACAGACACACAAAGGTACAAGTGCACACAAATGTCAATGAAAATATATACACATTTCTTGAGGCAGTTTGCTGTCTGATGCACATCTAAGTCTGAATGAAATTTGTGGGAGAAAAAAAAGGACCCTGATGATATCAAGCTTGACAGCTTCACCCATCCAAAAGCAGGAAACAGGAGTCTATCTATCTATCTGTCTATCAAAAAGATACTTCAGAGCACTCTATGGCATGAAGGAATATGATGGAGAAACTTTGCTCACTTAAGGAACCAGCATTGCTTTCCTCAGCTGGTAAGTTAGCTTTAAAGGTATGGGTGGGGTGTGGGAAGGTTGAGGTCAAGAAGTGTTTTAAATAGATTGCTTATAGGTTGATACTGGGCCTTTTTTGAGGAATGTTCTGGATATGTAGGGCCCTCCAGTTAGGCAAAATGAAGGGTCCACTTCAGGTAGCAGAGTGGAGCACGTTTTAGGCAGACTAGGGCCTTTTCCACACCTTACCTTATCCCATTTCCCTGCAATTGCAATTTTGGCAGTGCCTTTGGCAAGAAGGTAGTGTGACGGGAATGCTCCCTTCTGCACTGGACTGGCTCTCTACTGAAGGGAGCTTGAGGGACATGCATCTTCACTCCTTCCACAGTGCAGCCAGGCTCTTTTCCATGCTGCGCTGGGGCAGGAAGCACCTTCATTGCGCTTTCGATCCTTCCACATGCCAGGTAAGTGCAAGAGCGTTGCATGATCGGGAGGGGGGCATTGATGGAGTAAATCCCTCAATGATTTACCCAGTGATTGTTCTGGCTGGCAACGGAAAAAGGACGGGATCATGACAATGTCTTACAGAAGCGTTGTTGTGGTCCTACTCTTCTTGCGTCCCCATACCAGGATGCCATGTCCATGTGGAAAGGGCTTAAGAAACACATAGACAGCTGAGTTTGGGACAGTTTAAATTAATGATAGGTTAACAGAAGCTGGGGTGCTATTTGTCTCCGCAGAGATTTTGTGTGGGGGAACAACAGACTTTGGAAGCTAGGCCTCTGATTATGCATATTCTTCCTGATATTTGCAAATAAATAAAAATATTACAAATGCCAATAAGGCTCCAATGACCTCCATCTCCAAAGAAAGAAAAGCAGAGCTTGGAATTGTTATTATAGCTATAGCATTACTTGTGTGGAGTAAGTATGATAACATAACAGTCACTGTCAACATTATTTTATAAAAAAGCAAACAAAAATAAAAAAAAATGATTAATTCTCCCAAACAAGTATTTCTACATTAATGTTTAAGCACATCATTTATAAACAAACAAACACGTGCCCTGACTTTTGCCTCATCCTTGTCAGGTGTTTAAGAGTAATAATGTCAACCCTCATTAGAAGAAAAGAAAAGAAAAAGTAATGAGTAATGGTATTACTTTTAACATGCTATTTTCAGGTTATGAATAAGCCCAGGGTCACTGCTAGGCCTCAGGATTTTTTCAGAACTCAGGTAAGTGGAGGTGAGTATAGCAATAGTCTATTGAGTCTCTCCATGTTGCCTGAAAGTACTTAAACCCTCATGTTTCTTCAGTGAGTCATGTTACACTCACCAACAACTGCATTTTTATCAAGTCCCCATTTTACACATGGATTGGGATGGCTTGTTTACTTTGCAGTTGACAGTAATGTGGGGCAGCATATTTGAAACAGCTTGAAACCAGCAGTGCGATTATGATGGTAGAGGGAGTTGAGGAGAATGTATTTGAATGTTTCATTGGGAAGCAGAAGACAAGTGTGTGTTGATATTTAAATTTCCAGACATCACCCAATGAAAACTCATTTTATATGGTATATTTAGTCACACTATGTATATAACAGCAAAGTCATTTTATGGCATGCTCACGTTTTGTGTAATGAAGGGGGGAAAACAGCAGGCACAACAGCATCAGAAAAAATTGGAGGTGGGAAGGCAAAAAATGCTTGGCAAAAAAGATTCATGGCAAATGCTTCTCGAAAAGATATATAATGCATATTTTGACCCTGATACACACACACACACACACACACACACATTGTTGACCCTGATATTATTTTTTTAAGCACATAAGTGCTTTCTATAAGATGTACAGCCAGGTAAATTATGTTCAGGACTGCATCTCTAAACATGCATTTGTCCACAGTAAATGCTACTGTGTTTATTCAACAGAGGCATGCATATGACTGTGGCATCCAATTCTATTCTTTAATAACAATTGTAGTCCCAAGTGTCCCAAAATCAATTTTTCTTGAAGATGCATGACTGTAATTCAACAGACATTTTCTTAATATGTGTCATTTAGTCTGTTCAGGAAGTGTGGCTTCCTTGCCTCCTGTGGCTTCTCATTATGCTGCATTATTAAGGAGCAACAAATAAAATGGAAGCAAACGAGTATACAGATGCAAGCAGTACAGAACTCTAGGTATTTTTTTTTTAAAAAATCCTACTGCTCCCAATACCTTATATCATTAAGATGTAAGAGCTCTTACAAAGAGTCAACATACCTCTAACCTCTTCATGACCCAAAATATGGACTAACATGATGTAAACATAACGGTCAACACAACAGATTACTTGTTTGGTTTTTGGAACATAAGTTTGAAGTTTAGAGGAGGGTCTTTAGAATTCTCAATGAACTACTTTTAAATAGTAATGTTTGATGCTCTGAGGAAAACTTCCTGTACAGAGGATCATGTACCCTTACTTTCTTTTCATCCTGGAGTGATCAGCTAGCAAGCATATTGACACATTTATTCATCAGTCCTTCATATCTTTGCAGGAGAATCTTCTCTGATGACCCAGGGCTTTTCCAACCCAGAGATTCCACTTTAGAATTCTCAGCCAGGGAACTCTTCTGCATGTCATCACCAAACTACAAACACCAGAATTCCACAGGATGCAGGTTTAGCAGTTCAAGTGGAATAACAATATTCTAACTGTGTAGGGTAAAACAACTCCTAATGCCCCGAGAATACTCCAGTCTACAAGGCATGCAACTAGAGTAGCAAGCTGAAGCCAGAGAAGGGAATACCAAATGACTACATGAATGGGTAGGAGTCCTAGGATTTCAGTTCAGGATACTATCAGTTTATAAGAAGTGGATTGTTTTCCTAACAGCTGTTTTCCAAACTGTGATGGCAAACTCTCCTGATTGCTCTCTCGTTCATGCCATCTTGCAAAACTTTCTTTAGGTACTTTCAGAAAAAGCTTAGGCCCTTTTCACATGGCATTTCTCATGCGAAAGGGCCTTTGGAGTGTTGTGCGATTGAGAGGAGCGTTTCAGACAACATCCTCACAATTGTGTGACACTGCCGGGGCTGGCAGGCGCTGATTGCACACTACATCATTTTCAGCTTTTAGCTGAAAATGGCGCAGGATCACACACTGCTCCGGGGCCCTGTGTGCGCTTACCTTGCATGCAGAGCTCAGAAGCTGCAGCCCTCGCGCTTCCTTCCCCAGCACAGCCTGGGGAAAATACCCAGCTGCGCTGCAGAAGGAAGAGGCGGAGCCCTCATACTGTCTGCTTGCCGGCAGGCAGCTCCTGTGGAGCTGAAGCAGCGGAGACATGACAGCCTCACGGAAAAGACTGCTTGTGTGATTCCTGCGCAACTGCGCCAGACAGAGGTAAAGTGTGAAAAGGGCCTGAGTCTTTTTCCTGAGACATGAACTCATCTAACGGAATACCCCTCTACAGGAAGAAAGCATAGAAATGCACTTACACACTAAGAAGAAGGTAGGCTTCTCGACACTAGTTTGCTACATGGAAAAAAATGTTTGGAAGAATATCTTCCCATGTGAGCCACCACTTGCAGACCGAAAGGGTAGAGGCTGACTTACTCCTTCAGTAAGAATTAAGCTCCAAAGATTCCTTTTATGTACCTATTGACTTTTACCATCTTCCCCTGCAACTGATTAGGCTCACAGGGGCTGATGGGACTTGGAGTCCAACACCTGGAGGCCATATGTTCCTCAGATTGGCTATACACAAAATTCATTTACAGTGTTAATGTATGTACGTCATCCATGATCACACCCCAGTATGGAGTCACGTTATGTTTTGTACAGAACATCACTCACCCTTTTGGAAGAAATTTCCATGGATAAAACAGGAACTGGCACCTAGAAGGAAAGAAATTTTTCTTTGATTTAGGAAATAGATCACATCTGTAAAAGAGATAAATCTTTGAGTATAGGTGGAGAGAGTTATTTGTAATTGTGTAGCCAATGTTGCTCAATATGCACTCACATGAAACACCATTTTCTTGTTTCTTAAAGCTCCTGCTCAGACATTTACTGGGCAGCAAGAGGCTTCATCTGATAAAGGAGGAGAACATATTCCCTTCCCTCCTTTCCCTCCTTCCCAATGCATTTAAGGAATGTGTGATGGAGCTGATCCATCTGGACATCTATACATGTGGCAACCACATGCATACTATCTCCCTTTTTCACATACTCATTTTTTAGAACAAAAAATACCATAAACTGGGTGGACATGCAAATGAGTCTCTATGCAGCATGCCTACATTGTAATTTAGTTTAGGCATGTAGTCAAAGAGATAGGAGGGGAAAACAGCATTTTTATCTGCCTTGCAAAGTCTGCCTATGGTATGCAAGTATAATAAATAACTTATTTTTCTCACCCAGGGAAGCTGCTATAGTTTAAAGCAAGTTTAACTTAACTTTTCTTTAAAGAAAAAATTCTTTTTAAAAAGTTCCTCTGAAGCCAGTAGGGCCTAGGAACGTAATTCTTTACTCATTTCTTTCCAAAAGGAAACAAGTAAATTTAGGTTTTTTTTCCTTGCTCCAAAAAGTCATCAAAAACTGTACAGTTTTAGAAAATTATTTCCAGTTTGTGAATTATTTTGCACAAATTTCATCTAAGTTTTTGTGCAGAAGACAACATTTTCTGTGTAGGATTTTTCTGTGCAGCAGAACTATATGTGAATTTTGTACAGTGTAAGTCCCAAACTGTGAAGGTTGTCATCAACACAGCTTTCTTCTCATTCTCCTAACACTCAAGAAAACACATTTTTGACCATTTAAATTTTAAAAAATATTCTTTCCTTTCCTGAAGATGGGTATTGAGTTCTTTGTCAGCGTGGTAGTAAAGCCACCCTGCATTTCAACTAATCTTTAAATGAACTATCAAAGTGGAAAACCCTTCTTGCAGCATCCAAATTAAACCTTAGACTGGATTCACCATCCCTATGACAAGGAAGCCACTTCCTTTTGTCTGTTTAAATACTAGTTAATGATATTACAGGTATTCTGTGTGTGGTCAGCTTGTCCACAATGCTACAATTTGTTAAAGGATATATTTCAGGAGCCAGATGGTACCCAAAGGCTAGACATTGTCTTTCCTGCTGCCAATTACACAGAGTTTTTTTTAATGTAAAATTAAAATTAAAGGGGCAATCTAGGATGCGGGCAATCTAGGAGAAAGCAAGAGCAGAAATGCAGGCGGTCTGCTCACATCAGCTTTGTACTAGATCATTTAAGAGCCATATCTACCTTCTATGCCTTAGACTCTTGTCAGCAACTGGGTTCCCATTATTTAGAAGTCAGAAATGAAAAATCCTAACATAGCTGTTGAGTTATGGGACTTGAGAAATATGAGAAATGATACTCTTAATCAACTGGGACGTAAGATAGTTAGCTGGTAGACAGCATTCATTCTCTGCATGCAGTGTTGACAGGGATCTGTAAAGCAATAAGAACAGCTAAGAAGACTAATAAAGCGTGTGGATGAGTAGAGATTGGAAAGGCAGCCCTTCGATTGCTAGCAACTAATGGGAAATGAGAACACCTTGGAATCAATGATTTATCTTTTTTTTTTTTTTAGGATCATTAGCGTTTTTTAAAGAATCAAGACTCTTAACTAGGAATAGCATTTGAATAGGAGACCTCATATTCAACATCAAATTATCAAATTGCAAGTACAAGGAGAAATGGAAAAGTCTTCCATTTATCATGGGTCTACATGGAGATTGTTTAACTAATCCATATAGACGTCATCCAAATTAGAAATATATTGAAAATTGGATTTCTCTAACTGCCTTTTGCCATTTCCCCCCTTTCCCATATTCAAGGTCTTGCAAAATACAGTCATTGCTGTAAATTCTGTGCACAGATAAGTTTGCCTAAAACCTATTTTTTCAGTAAGTTTTCAGTTGCCTCAAGTGAGTACAGGATGGCAATCTCTGTTGTTAGATGAATGTTAGAAGACAGACAGAGAGAGAGAGAGAAAATACCTTACTTTGAACACTTGCAGCTCTTCAAGAATCACTTCTTCCATCGATTCTGTCTCTTGGTTGTAAATTGTAATGACTTTCAGTACAATCCCATTATCTGTGAATTTAAAACAACAGCAGTAATAAAACAGAACTAGTACTGGTAGCAATTTCTTATTTTTCAGACAGGAATGGGCATTTTTTAAAAAATGCTGTCTCTAAACAAAATGTGCAAGACAAATAAATCTATCTTTCATTTAGTCTAAAATATGAAAACACAAATGACACGAGACAGCAGAAGATAAAAATAGTCAGTTAGCTTCACAGTTGTTCAAGGCTGTGTGTAAGTTATTATAATTGGAAAAAAAAATTCAGCTCTTCTCGATTATCTAGTATAGGATCACATTACAAAGTTTTCCCTCTTCCATTTTACCTTCATTATAACCCTGGCCCTTTTCGCATGGCATTTGCCATGAGAAAGGGCCTCTGGAGCGTCATGCAATTGCAAGGAGCTGTCCACATGACGTCCTCACAATTGTGTGACATTGCTGGGGCTGGCAGGCATCGATCATGCATCATTTCATTTTCGGCTTCACTCTAGGGCCCCATGCGCACGTACCATGCATGCAGAGCCTCTGGAGCCGTGGCACTCGTGCTTGCTGCCCCAGTACAGCCTGGGAAAATCCCAGGTTGCACTGTGGAAGGAAGAGGAGGAGCCCTCACGCTGCCTGCTCACTAGCAGTGGGGACATGAGAGTCTCTTGCAAGAGGGTGCTTGCACGATCCCTGCACCCCAGCATCGAGAAAAGGTAAGTTGCAGAAAGGGCCCCTGTCTAGTAGATTAGATGACTAGACCAAAGGTAGACAGCAAGTTTTCTGGATAAGTGTGAATCTGAACCTGAGATTTCCAAGTTCTAGTTTAAAACACTGGCTCTCAGATAAATATTGGGAGCCATGTATTCAAGAGTTCTGTGAAGTAATAAGATTAAGGAAGAGAAAATGCATGCTCGCGTAGGGCCTCAAATTTCCAGTTTGCATCCTGGACATTGGATTTGGGATGACAGTGGATTAGGGATGTTCTCACATGCAAGAATAAAAGAAGTCAATTTTTTTCCTCCATGTAGGGTGAGATTGTGAGAGTTTTTTTGTGGTTTTTTTTTTTTTAGAGTGTTTTGTAAAAATGTCATTTGCATAGAAAACAGTGGCCAGCATCCTATTCAATAGATATGAGATCATAAGCTGGACTTGCATGGAGGTTCACATTTACAATAGTTCATAGCTGAAGGTGACTCAAAAGCTCACCTTTTCCAACTGGCAGCATACCAACCAAAGAGTTTCCAAGGCAATGAAAATTGGGGCATGGAGAAATGATGTATGCAGCACTCTTTTGGTCATGGGGCACATTGAGACAAGCAGTGATCCAAAGGACCAGAAGGATTTCTGGAACCAGTTCTACTTGATGTACCCTGGTCTCAGGAGACAGTGTTGAAGCCAATATTTCCTAATGTCCCAAGCTTTAGCACCTTGGAAACCCTCTGGCTGGGCTGAAAGTGTGGGACTTTGGCAGGGAGGCACAGTCAGATGTAACTTCGATGACGGAGCTCTGTCATCGTAGTTACATCTGACAATGCAGGAGCTCAGCCACTCTATTTTGCAAAAATGTTTTTGCGCAACCCCCCATTGTATTTTGTGCATATATGCACAAACACTGCATTTTGTGCAAAAATGCAATACTGCTTTGTGGGAAAAAAATTTCTGGAAATAAAGTCCCAAATATGAAAAATGTGCACAAACTTGTGTAACCTCTCAACACAGCTTCAGATACCCCCTCTCATCAAGGATTAGAAAATCTGCAAATATTCTTTATATCTCCACATTGGTCATACCTCCTTGTATCAGCTAAAGCAGAAAAGGCATCAGCCATAACTTACGTCTCACACACTATTTGTGACACATGTAGGTATTTCATTACAGTACAAGTATAGGCCCTTGTCACACCTTACCTGATTCCAGCATGAGTGTGCAGGGATCATGTGAGAAGCCTCTTCCAAGAGGCACTCACATCCCCTCTGCTTCTTCTCCACAGCAGCTCCCTGCTTGCCGGAAGGAAACGTGAGGGCTCCGCCTCTTCCTTCCACAGCGCAGGTGGGTACTTTCCCAGGCTGTGCTGGGGGAGGAAGCGTGAGGGCCACGGCTCCATCATTTTTGGCAAGAAGCTGAAAATGATATATTCTGCGATCGCCACCTACTGGCCCCGGCAGTGTCATGCAATTGAGAGGATGTCATGTGAAACAGTCCTTGCAGTTGCATGACGCTCTGGAGGTCCTTTCACATGTGAAATGGTGTGTGTAAAGGGCCACAGATAGAAAGTGAATGATTTCCAGTTCAAAATTTATTGCTCACAAAATTTGCATACTAGAGAAAATATCATTTTAGAAGTTTTTGTGTAAAAAAAAATTCTTGTGTAGACAACACTGTTTTCTGTGCACAACAACCACATGTGTATTTTGTGAGGAATAAATCATGTACTGAAAAGATACTTGTCAGTCTAGTATTCTTTTTGTCAGGGTTTCTTCACATTCAAAATGTTCTTTGACTTTTTTTTGAATATTTTTCAAAATTCTTTTCAACTCTCTTTTTGAACTAGAGATTTCCCTGGCTCAAAGATCTTAATAGACAATACCCACAAGTAACAGACTTTAGATCCAACTTTAGGACTGTTGAGAAACAGTGAACCTGAAATTGTGTTGTGAGCTGGTTTTAGCAGAACTCTCTTTCCAAGAGATGAGTTCTAGAAGAAATGCAAAGGCTAACATTTCAAAGTTTCTGATTTAAGAAACACAGTGAGTGTCTTAGCCCACTGCTACAGATATTTGAAATAAAACTTCAAACTGAGAAAATGATCCCATTTAGAAGACTTTCTCCTGAAGAACAGAGCAGTCTACTATAGCATAGAATGATATAGATTTTAAAGTAATTGTGCACTAAAGTTATCTTGCAACCATTTTTAGCAATTTTTTCCTCACATCTCACAGAATGCAATAAGAAAAGAACTCATGCCAACATTTCAACAGTCTGGAACATTTGTTCAAGTGTAGAAAAATATAATATAATGTAATATAATATAATATACTATGATTCCACCTGCAACATCCTATGGAATCCTGAGGTTTACAGTTTTGGGAGGGGCCAGCTAGCCCCTCCCAAACTGTAAACCCCAGGATTCCATTGGATGTTGCAAGTGGAATCACAGCGCTATAACAGTCTTGTGTGGTAGTATCTGAAGAGAGGGAATGTAAAGGGAGTCAGCTGCTCCATTGCCATGCAAATAAAGGTATGGCCCTGCCTTTTCCAAGGAAAGATATCAAAGGAATATCTTCCTCATTACTTCATTATTTGATTTATTGGGCTATGAGAGTCACAGGGGAGGAGACCAAAAGGGAATATTGGCTAGTAGGAACCTGGATGTGGGCATCAGCTAGGAGGCATCATGTAAGGCCTAAATGGAGCCAGCCCAAGGGAGAAAGGAAAAGTTCTTCAGGTACACAAACTTGTTTTTTTTCCTCCTTTGAAAGGAAGAGGAAGAAAAACAAGTGCTTTTAAACTCTCTTTGTCATTTACCTGTTCCGATAAATAAGACATCATATTGCCCATCTTCTGCTTCTACTCTGTCTACTGCTATTTGTTTGAGTTTGTATTTTCCATCTGTCTTCACAAGAACTGGTCTCTTATGAACAGGCCTAACAGGCTGATACATCAAGGGGTGGCTTCTAGCAAAACGGATAGCTTCATCTGGGTAGTCTTTGGTGCTTCCATACAGACCTCCATTCACTTTGCTAGCACACTGAAAAACATAAAGTAAGTTTATAAGATACTTATACTGTTTTTTTAAAGAAATAAAATTAACACTGTATAATTTCCTCTTGCTTTTGTAATATCATCCCTGTTCCAGTGTTTCTTGAACAGGAAATATCAACCCAGGTAGGGGGTATGGTGCCGTATACATTAGTCCAACCCTGACATCCCCATCTGTGCACTCATTACCCTCATGTTAAGCAGAAAGTTCTGAAAGTCAACATGCTTCCGGTAGTCCATCTATGATGGCAAATCTTTTAAAAATTATGGTTCCCAGTAGTGAAGAAGGTTCTACATTCAAAAGAATGTGCACAGAATAACCCTTCACAATTTCCTACTTAACATCAGTGGCAGCTGATGGTGTCCATGCCAACATGGTGATAAATTCACTGTAGTTTTAGGCCATGTCTGCACGTGGCAAGGGAATCGCTCCCTGCCACCACTCACTGGATCTTCTGGCAGTCCGGACTGGCCTGGGGTGAGGCAGAGCACTGCGTGGTCGTAGATTTGCACTGCTCTGGCGTCCAAAATAGCGGCTTCCGGTAGGTCATGGGTCTCGACCAACTGCTGAAGCTCACCAGCCTAAAGCCCGCCCTCCGCAGATCGCAGGCTTGCATTGGTGTGAGCCTGCGAATCTGCACCTGAGAGCGGGCACGCAATGGCGCACGCTGGCATTTTGAAAGACTGGAAAAATCAGGTCTTTCAAAAACACGCTGGAGGACCACTTGGGGTTGTTCCGGAGCAGACTGAGCTGTGGATCTATGGTAAGCAGTCCGGACCCAGTCCGCTCCAAGGTGCAGACGTCGTCCATGGAGGATGCACTCCACCGTTTTACTTACCCCATGCGGAAATGGCCTAATGTGAACTTTAAATGATTATTCCAAGATGCTGAGCTCTAGCCCCTATATAGATTCAGCACAATGGACCACTCCTTTAAATGTCAGCTTTAATCTAGAATGGATTCACTCTTACTGACATGAGAATGACCACATTTCCTATGCTCAAAGCCAGTGGAAATACTGGCAGGACCCTGTCCTTCTATTACACAGTTTGGGTTTCTACTGGGAGTGTTTCCAGTTCAGGCACAACTCCTGAACAGAGCTATTAAGGCATCCAGAAGTGAATGCAGACCAAACTACACCATTTCTAATGAGAATCATGGTGTATGAAAGTAAGAGTGGTTTTCTAGTTGTAGAACAATTAGGTGGGATGTGTGACCCTTTGTGATCAGTCAGAAACTTGGTTAGTGCAGAGACTGGATAAACTATAAGCAATTGTAAAACTTGGAGACCGCTGGACATGTTTGTCATCTACAGAAAATAATGATTATTCTCAGTTTCCCTGAGATGTGACTTCTCTAGGAAATATCACAGGCAGCAGCACTTTCTCTCTTTCCCTACCTGCCCAATGGCACCTAGTTCTAAAGAATGTCTCGATCTCTCTCTTTTCCAGGAAGAAAACATTTTATGAGATAAGTTGTATACATGCATTTTACTGTTCTAACCACAAAACGGAGAGGGGAATGTTTTATACCTAGCATCTGGAAAATGGCTTAGTGATTTGATCTAAAATTTGACAGGAAAGGAAAGTCTGCTTTGAGGATGGTCTCTGCTCATTTTGGTTTAAAAGGGGTAAGAAATTTATAGGAGCTCAAGTCTGACAAGTGACTTTCAGCAGTTCTGCAGTTGCTGTCTAATTTTTCTGTTCTTACATCCTTTGTGGTGTTATACTTTGTCTGTTCAGTTCCCAAGTGATAGTGAATTTTTGGAAGGAAAGATCTTGTTGTATTAGGTCTAAAGGAAGGTTTTGTACCAGATTTCATAGCAGTAGTATAATATACTACTAGATACTATCAAAAATATCTTTGCCCCATTTTACTGGGGCACATGTTTACCTGTTATGTACATATTCACAGCACTATTTTCTGTTGCCTATTCAATGAACCTTATATGACAGTCAGCAAGAAGGGGAGAGTACAACTGGAGTGAATGTAGCTAGTTTCATAGAGATGTGAGAGAATGGAGTTAGGAAGGAACTAAGTCAGTTAAGAACAGCTTGGAATGAGACAGTGGATATAATAATAAGTTTCTGGGCCAAAAAGAGGTGCAATGTTAAACCTACTTTAAGCATTCAAATTATTTGTGCTATTGTTGTTACATTGGCTTGTCAACATATTTTATTTCACTCCAAATATTTTGACCCTATTATTAGTTGTGTAATATTTACTCTTGTCCTGGAGAAAAGTCTGGAACTGTCAGATAGAATTCATGTTAAAGGTTCTCAACATTTCCACCCTGGAATACTAGGTTAATTTTTAAATGTAGCAACAGCTTTGGAATGAGGACCTTGGAAACAGCTGAACATCATCATCACTCTCAGGCACTGTTTAGAAACCAGCAACTTCCTCTCTAGATGGTGATACAGGCTGTCTTCTATGTCTTTCCCATGCCATTGGTATCTCCATATTGGTTTTATCTCAGCCACCACCATACCCACCACCTCCACTGAAGTAGCAATGCCAGCCAATGGGATGTCAGCCAAGTACAGAACATACCAACATTAGGTGTCTTCATTTAGAGTTATCTCCAATTACAAAGCAGTGTTTGAAATAAGGCACACTCAGGTATGTATATATGGAGTTATAGTCTGCTACCGCTAAAATAGGTACACTGTTACCCTGAAAAGGAAGTTTTAAATACTTTGAGGCAAGAAAAGGATAAAGTTTCATAACTCATTAGAGATGAGTTCAAAAGTCACCCTGTGCTCCTTAACTGGAACCATTTAAGATTCAGCTAGAAATATTTTAGTAATCATTTATTTCCTCCATGGATCTTGGAAACAGTGTGGTTTTTAGAAACATTTCAAGCACAACCACAGTAGCAGGCTCTCCCCATTTAAATTGGATTTTCAATCAATAAAGTGAAATAAAATACTCTGTACGTTTACTGGAAACGTTCAGACTCAACTTGTGGCAGGGCTTTAATTGACTCTAATAAACTCCTGCACTTGTCAAATGGACCCGTGTTTATTTTCCTTTTCTTGGGGTTTGGCTAGCATGAACTCTTTGCTCTGGGTTGGTTTTGAAGTGAATTTTCTAATCAGCCAGCAGTGGAATTTTCACCGGCTGCTTGTCATAAAAGACAAATCATAGAGCTTTTTGCAGAAGCTCCAAGGTCTGGTTTTCTACCCGCTGCCATAGCCAATGAAACAACAGTGCCAAATCCTGTTGAAAAGTTCCAACTCGAGCAAGATTTGAGATTATTCAGATTTAAAGCAAGATATTTTTAAAGAAACAGCAACTCTCAGTTAGAGCACATAAGGGGAAAGGGGTATTTTATTGTATGCTGGACTTGCTTTGGGGTATTGTTTTCGAAAACACCACACTGGGAATCAAGGAATTAAGATGGTTGATTAGAGAGATGTGAACATCAACTGTACAAATTTTTCCAAACATTAGGAAGGATTTCTTATAGATTTTTTCAGGTTTTGGGATCAAGTTGTATGAATTCCAATTCTTTTGCCCACTTTCATCCAGTTTCCACTTAGCCAAAGCAGGAAGAGTCTGACGCTTAATGTAATTTCCTTAATGCAATTTCAGTGTGGACTTTGGAAAAGTTACTTTTTGGATTCAGTTCTTGGAAACTCCCAGCCAGCCTGACCACAACTGACATGCTGGCAGAGGAAGTCTGGAGCTTTAGTCCCAAAAATGCCCTCTTCAAGACTTTAGTGGGATGTGATTCACTAAACCAGTAAGCCTTGGAAACATAATATGATAAAGAAGTAGCTCCTACAGTATCTCTACCGTTTCCAGAAGAATCCTCATTTCTGGGTCAGATCAAGAGCATCCTTCACATATTACCTTTGTCTTCATTGATAATTTTGCTTTCACCACAATCATATTCCAAGCACATGTCATTCAGTTCTCTAACTTGGGTTCTTTCTTTAGAGCAGTGAACAATGGTCATTTGTTTATATGGGAATGGTTACTCAGAGATATTGTGATGGGCACTAATCCTGTCAGTGGTCTCTCATTCCCCTGTTATCAGCAGGATTTCCCTGTTTTCTATTTTTAGAAAATATAAATATAAAACAGTGCTCCATTTTATGATAAAATTATTATGGCTCTTGCACCTACCGATCCAGGTCTTGGGTATGGTACTTTCCCTTCATATACAGACCAATGATATTCGGGTCCTTCTTTATGAGCATATGGTCCATTGAATGCTGCCCGAATACTGGCCATGTGATAGACACATATAGCATATCCTCGAAATATGTTGCTACAAAATAGAAGTCAAGAAAAATGGTAAAATAAAGATGAAATATGATTGAATGGTTAAATTACTGAAATAAAGCATAGCACAGAAATATGGAGAATCTCAAACATAAATAGATGTGCATAATCATATATAGTTTTAATTGTCAGCTTAGATAACTCTTTCCCTCCTCTCTTGTTATAAATCAAATATATTAGCAGGTTTGGATAGGAATTCTTAAGGAATTCATTCAGTGATATTTTAAGCAAATCAGCCTGATTTATTCCAACACAAATCTGAATGCAGTTATCCTTGGCTTTTTTGCCCTCTCCCAAATGTTGCCATGAAGCTTTAGCCTCAAAAGTACATATTTAAATATGTTTTAGGTTTATATGAATACAAGATGGATACTTGTATTTTTGGAAAAGTTCATAGAAAGATGTATATTTTAAGGTAATATACATACACATAAGTCATGTGAACATTCAGTTTGTTTGTTTGTTTGTTTTTTAAAAAATCACACACCTGTGCAGAAACAGGACTTGAATGGACTTGTAAATAAACACAGGCAAAACTGGTTCAGAATTGAAATCAACTGATCTGACCCTTCCTACATCAGTGCTCAGTGCTGATGAAAAAGGAAATGTTCTTGTGACAGCCTTACCAGCTAATATTCTCCATAATCTGGGAGGAGTAAGGGATATTACCTGGTAGAGTTAGAGATATGTGATTATAAGAAGCATAAGAGAAAAGTGTCTGAATGTATTTCTTTCCTTGTGCATGTGATTAGCAGGGAAATTGTCACTGAACTGACAGTGGGCAGAGTCAGGTTGCTCAGATATTGTGATCAATGTAATGTGTAACCATGGGCAGGCAAAGAGTAGCCCAGGAGCTGCACACAGTCCCCTAAGTTGGTTCTTTGTAGTCTGCCAGGCTCACCAGAATACCCCTTTCTTTTCAAAAAAGAGACTGTATTGCTTCTTCTGGAAAAGTCCAGAACAGACATGGCCTTACTTTGGAGTAAGGCCATTTCTGCACTACATTGTTATAGTGCTCTTATTCCACTTTCAACATCCTGAGGAATTCTGGGGTTTATAGTTTACTGAGGCCCAAGAGCTCTCCAGCTGAGGATTCCAAAGGCCCCTCCCTAAACTGCAAACCCCAGGATTCCATAGGTTGTTTAAAGTGGAATAATAGCACTGTAACAGGGTAGTGCAGAAACAGCCTTCAGTTAATGGGCTTTCTTGCACTGTGTAACATTTAAAAAAGTAGTTTTCAAATGCAGAAATGGACGTTCAGCCACTTTCAGTTTTGCTTTTTCAGTTTTGGCAATCTGTGGAGTCCCTGGAGTGTCTCAGAGTAGGAAATTGTCCCCCAATTGTCTACTGCAGCTCTAAAATATCTTGGCCCTGACCAGGTGTTAATCCTAAAGAAGAAAGAGTGAAATTCTGAGGATGTCCACATAGAAGGATGCCCCATTATGTTCAACAGGAATTAATCTGAGAGAATTATGATTGTAGTCTAAATCATGTCTGTACAAACCTTTCAATGTTGATTGCTTCCAGAAGCTAGCATCAGAACCAGCCTGAACTGCTCTTATCTATTATGTAGAATCTTCCTGAACTTTCCCTCCTGCACTTCCACTGGGAAAACGGGGTTTTAAGATCAGGGAGATTCTGCATATAGGTAATTCCCTTCCATGGAAAGCTAGGCTGGCCGTCTCTGTGCTTTCCTTTCACTGGCAGGCAAAGACCTTCCTGTTCAAGCGGGCTTTTATTATTGAGATAGATAAGTATGTTAGTTTTAACTTTTATATGCCTTTTCATGACTTCATATTGTTTAATCTATGTTTTTTAAAATGGCAATCTTTTAATTGTGTTTTAATTGTAGTGTTATGTTTTTAGCTAATTTTGTTTCATTGTGAGCCACCCAGGGTCCAACACCAGGAGAAAGGTGGCATATAAATGCAACAAATAAAACAAATAAATAAGACCAGAACAGCCACTTGCAGTTTTCTCCTATATCTGAGGTTCATTTCTGGTTTACTGTGTTGATGGGCTCCCATGAAAATGATTACTGAACCTGCTCCTTTGAAAATCAGATTTCTGAAAATGTCTTTCACTAAGTGCTGTCATTCCTTACCTTGTAGTATTGAAGAGTCCAAATATCACTGGGTTTTTGTTATCCCGTGTCTGGAGCAAAAATATATCCTCTGCAAAGTGTGAAAAATACTAGTTAATACAATGTCAAATATATATAGATAATATGGATTGCTAATAATATAAATATACAAAATTTTGATTAACTATTTTTTATTTTGAATGGAAATCAGTTTAGTGGCTGCTTTGACTACCCAGCAAGAAAATTAATTTGTACTCGTAACATTGTAGGCTTATTATTCACAGTGTTATGAACAATGCTTTCAAAGAAGTAGCCATGTTAACGTCTTGAAGCATAAAAAGTCAGAAGGAAGGAGAAGAAAAATAAATAAACGTAGCAGCACCTTTAAGACTAACTGGTTTTTATTTTCACATAAGCTTTTGTGGATATAAACTCACTTCTTGGATGCAGTACAGAGTGATAATAATTGCTTAGAAATAATGCATATTTACACAGTTGAAGGGGTGGAACAGAATATAATAGGATCCAGAAGGATGTAAATCATTACTTTTGCCCTTTGATTTCTCTTGAGATCCTCTTAGATCCCATTTGGGAGAAAGGCAGGACATAAATGCAATCAATCAATCAATCAATCAATCAATCAATCAAATTGGTTTCCATCTTTCTGGATCCAATTACATTCTATCCACTGTGTAAATATGCTTTATACCTGATTATTTATTATTACTCTATGCTGCATCTGAAGAAGTGGGTTTTCAGCCACAAAATCTCCTGCCAAAATAAAAACAAATCAGTCTTTAAGGTGTGGCAATTTTTATTCCCTACCTCTTTCCTTCCTTTTATAAAAATTGCTGGTTTTTCATGATGGAAATAAATCATTTTCAGCCTTGGGCCTGCACATTGTTCCCTGTCTTTGTTTGGGCCATGAAATGATCAATATTTTTTTGCATCTGGTTTTGATTAATCAATGTTTATTGCTATGTCTGAGCCTTAAACTAAACTTAATCTTTCCTATAGTTTGTTGAAACAAAGCAACCTCATATCCAATGATATGTCTGAAATAGGTTTGTTTCCACCAAATTATAGTTTGTTTGGGCAAAATAACAACAATCTGCAGTTTTTCAAACATGGGAGCATCATCTACTTCTTGCAGATATGCCAAAAGAAGAGAAAAATAAAAGAGTGCAAGCTTAAGCTCAGCTTGTTTCTACAATGACAAACTGTGATTTATAGTTGAGTTGGGCATGCTCCAGGTATATATACCATCTGTTTTTTCAGGTCCTTCAGAATTCCAGTGGGCTGTGGTGTACTGCTATGGCCACAATTTTGGGTGACCAGAAGTGACCAGAATGGGACATTTTGGGGTTGCTGTCTTTGTGTGCCTGTGTACATGTCTACTCAAGGAACCTTCAAAACAGCATTTTGATGTGTCCTGAATATTTTTTTTCCTGTGGATTTCTTGTGGCAAAATAGGGGTGGGTTAAAATAGTGAAGTCCCGAGGGCTTGGCTGTCTGAAGAGTTCAACTGCAGCCCCCTCAAAGGCCATGTGCACAATTTGTATCACTTGGTTATGGTATGAGTGGGAAAGATGCAGCCCTTAAAAACTGTAGGAATGTAGTTTTTAGCAGCCCAAGAAAGCATATCCAAAGGTGATGAGTACTCAAAGGGTTGCAATCTAACAATATCTGCAGGGCTGAACTTTTCCCTTCCATGGTTTATAGTAATGTATGAATCAGTTCATTAGACACCAAGCACTTCTGCATTCTGGCTATGCTATGAAACATGAAACTCACCCAGCTCATCAAAATGTGTGTCAATGCCATTCATCCCTGGCACAGAACAGATCAACCTTGTTTTGAGAAAAGTTGTCCATTTGTTCACAAGCATCCGTTGTCCACCCATATCATTCTGGAAAGGAAGGAACAAGAAAGAGAGCAAAAGCTAAGGATCAAAATGTTGCATCTCAGAGAGCCTCTATTAGCTACTGCATGAATAGCTAGAGGGAGAAAATCTGGACCAAAATCACCAGACAAGAAGGATTTTTATGCATCCATCTTATGGTGAAATTCTCCTGATGAAAACTGTCCCTTATCATAGCTCCTGCCACATGGGGCAAATGATCACATTGGAAATTGCATGTTTTGCTCCATAACCAATTATAGGTGGGTGGGGAATTTAATCACTCTGTATCATAGTCCCGATCTATTCAACTGGCAAGGGAGCACAGCTACTGATGCTTCAAAAATCAAAAGTTCTCTAATTTATGGACTTCCTATTATATATTGTTTGGTCCAAAGAAATTTGGAATAAACACATAATGATGAAAAGTAGGCATTGTCCAAGAAATTTACTTTTGAATATGAAGAAAGAGATGATGTATAGCTTCAGCCAATCCTCCTTTCCTAACATCTGGAAAGGAGGGGCAAGATTTGCTTCTTGTTATCTCATGGGTGAAGGGTGATAACTATCATATCCTCCTAAAAAAGGAAGACCTGTAATTCATGACATGAGAAAGAAAGATGATAGTTCCTCTTCAGATGTGACACAAAAGCAATGGTAACAGGACATAAAGACACAATGCATTTCCAGTCTGCCTGCTGATCATCATACTCCAAATGGATCTCAGATGCTACAACTCCCTAAAACAGGGCTTTCTAAATGGTGTGTTGTGACATGTTAGTGTGTCGCCTAAAGTGTGCAGGTGTGTTACCTCCCAGGGCCAAGAATGACCCTCCCCAACCGAGCCTTGTAAATGTATGTTATTATTTATAAATAATTTATTTTAAAAAATATAAATGGAAAGTTTTCATGAGATATGTTGTGTCCCCATACATTTTGTTATTACAATCTATGTTTGTCTGTATCTCTTATAAAGAGTTTGTTTAGCCTCCAGTTTGCTAGTAAAACTGAATTACTCTGTCTTGAAATGATGCATGTCTAAAACGTGTGTCACCAACATGAAAAAGTCTGGAAAGCTCTGCCCTAAAAGGACTGTCTCAAGTTAGCAAACTACGGGCCCAAGTGGCTCATGGCTCAAGTAGGGGTGGTTGTTTTCCCATGATTTTGGAGTGTGGTGCCTTTCTCCCTCCCTCAGTTCACATGCAGCCATTGAGCACAGTTATTTTTGAACTTATACTCTCTTTTATACATCAGAATCACCATGTGGGGCCTCTTGAAACTGCTTCTTTGCAACAACCCTACACATAATGCATAGAATGATTTATTTTATTGTGGCTGCACAAAGAGTTTCTCTACAATCAGGGTACACTTTTAAGAATTTTAGTGGGTAAAGATCTTCTATGTGATCAGACTCGACATAGGAAAGCACTCTATATATTGTTACAGCCATCATACAGAGTGGTTCTACACTTATGCCAAGAAATGATCCATTGTATAGACCAGTCCTAGGACTTTGAATATGAACCTATTATTCATCACTGAAGTGCCAACTTGAAACTATAAATAACTTACACAGGTTATTCCTGAGCTGATAGTCTATCCAGAAGACAGAGAGTTATCAACATTCTTATTAAAAGTTGTGGTTTGGTACATATTTTTAATTAAAATCATGACCATAACTCATTTTAACTGTCTGTATATTATTAATCCCTTTAAAATGATTATCCAGTTTGGCAACTCAATGAGCCAAATGCATTAGCTAGCTAAAGTCCTTCTTTTATTAATCACCTTAGCATTAGCTCAGAGAGCTTAGGAAATAACCCTCACATTTGTTTATTCCAGAACTCAATTACTTCACTGAACTCATGTCATAGCATGTGGCGTGAGTGCAGTAAGTTTAAAGAGAATGATTGTTTTAGGAAAATGCAGGTAAAACATGTAAAAAAAAGAAAAGAAAAAGTAATCCATAATTTAAAAAAGAAGTGGCTTCACTTCTAAGGGGGAAACAGACATAAAAGTGTTTTAATCACATTATATCCAAATGGATGAGGGTCTTAGGTGAGCTTTGAAATAATCTGTTCCAGTGGTTCTTAACCTTGGGTCCAAGGATGCCTGAGTGTCCCCACAGCCCTCATAGGGGGTCCATGAAGTTCTGCTGCTGGACACCAAAAGCAGCAACAGGGATGTTGAAGTGGGGGAGGGTTTGCAGGTGCAAACAACGGTGCAGTCTGGGTGCATGGACACATCACCCATTGCCACATCCCTGATGAAAGGAACACAGAAGCAGGCATGTGCACACAATCTATGACTTTGGAGACCAGGGTTTGAGTCTCTTATCGGCTGTGGGAATCTTATTGGAGACTTCAGGCAAGTCACATTCTCTCAGACTCAGAGAAAGCCAAAGGCAACAAATCTTGACAAAAAAAAAAGGACATGATAAGTTTGCCATAAGTCAGTCTTCAAAGGGGACAGACATAACAGTTAGAAAGAACCTCCCTCTGTCAGAGGCACTTTGTTGCTGTGTGCCTTCAAGTCACTTCAGACTTATGGCAACCCTATGGTGAACCCATTGCAGACTTATTTTGGCAAGATTTGTTCAGAGAGAGTTTGCCTTTGCTTTCCTCTGAGGCTGGGAGAATGTGGCTTGCCCAAGGTCACCTAGTGTATGAGGAGGGATTTGAATCCCAATCTCCAGAAGTCTTTAATAAATAAATACAGAGAAATTTGTCTGAAAGGTGTAAGTCAACCAGTTTGTTCATTGTGCATCCAGTCAAGATCCACTTAACACAGATCTTTATGTAAATTGGACTGAAGGCAAAAGTAAATTTAAAATGAAAATTCACAACAGGTCCAGCCATGTTAAGTGATCAGCATGATCTTGGCTTCAGAATTATACAGTAGATTGGGTGGGGGAAGCAGATGAGCCAGACTCGGGGGACCCGTTTTGGGTTTGGCTTTCTTCTATCAGTGCTGAGATTTTGTAACTTTATCTCTTCCCCTTTCCCTCCCACACAACAGTGCCTCTGATTGAAATTTGGGAACACAGGCACTTCAGAACTCAGATAAGGAGCAGACCAAAATTTAGCATTTAGCATTTCACTCATGCGGCTGTTTCTTTCCATACCCTCTTTTCATGGCTCCTTTCACGTCTACACTCATGTTTTATTTGATGCCACTCAATATATGGAATGAGTCCCGCAGCCCATATCTGAGCTGTGCCAGAACCACAGTTAGTGGGTGGCCATAGCTATCGCCCACCATCTCGGTAGATGTTTGACTCTTTGATATGGGTGCCTGGGGATTCAGGCTTGGATTTTTACTGCTGTATTTATTTCATTTTTAGTATTTTCCAAAAGCTACAGAGAACAAAAAAAAAAAAAAGGCAGCACACTGTAAGTAAAGGGGTTATCAAAAAGGGTTTCTTACTGCACACACTCTTCCCACTCTGGAATAGATAGCATGAGCTCCTATTTCCGCCTCTAATGCTTTCTCCGTAAAGAAGAAGTACACCTTGTTGTCTTCCTGGTCTTCATTGTCAGGGATCAGGAAGGAGCTAACAAACTTAGGTTCTTTATGAAGCAAAGAAAGGAAAAGAACAGAAAGTGATCAAATTTACACAAGAAACACTGAACATTTAAGCATACACATTAATGTTATTAGACTGTTTGATTTTCAGCTCTGAAATTGTGGAACGGTCCTAACAAGGCATGGGCACTGGCTGAGTCAAGGTAGACAGCCAAGGTCTGTCCAGATGTTTTGGAATTCCCTTAGCTCTGGTTAGTGTGGCAAATGCTAAGAGAGTATAGAAGCTATAGTCCAATATTTCAGGTTGCCTATCATGTAGGTTGTTTTTCTGATAAAATTTCTCCCATATTAACAAATTTCATTCAAAAATTTGACGGGAAGAATTTTAGATTTCTAAAAAATAAATGTCTGAGCAAGCAAAACAGAGCAATTCAATTGTCTAGACAGAAGACTTTGGGTGCTTAGCTGTCTTAAAACTCTGGCTTTGAATCATTGTGCATTTAAGCATGTTCATGGTCCTGAATTAGGTTTGTTGCCTCTTTTTTTCTGACAAATTTCCCACAAACAGCTCTAAGGCAGGCTGGTTCAAGTACAACATGATCATCAGTACCTTGGAAAATGTTGTACACAATGAATTTCGCCAGTGCACATGGTAGAGAATTTTGTTCAGTTCCTTTTTTGTTACCACCTTGGCTTCTTTGAAGCTGAGACTAAAACAGGAGCAGATTTACCACCGCATTGACATCATGGTCAACAGCCTCTGATGTTCAGCTGTTTTGAACCTAAATACTATAGCATGTTAATTTCTGGTTTCAGTTTTGCTCTCTTCTGCTTGTTTATGGAACAAAGTAATAGAACAAAGTAGAAAGACTCAGGATTTAGAAGGGGAAGCATGTAGGCGGGGGAACAAGGTGTACTGGAGCCGAAAATTGAAGGAAGAGCTGTCTCAGTCTCCTTCTTCTTCATGAAGACTTACAATTACATAAATGACCTGACCTGCAACCCAAAGCTGGCATACAGTGTATTTTCTTAAGATTTAAGAAAACTGCAGACTTAAAGTTTGACATTTCAACCACCTAGGAACTAAAAAGCAGCACAACAGTTTTTTAAAAAAATAAAAAATTAATAAAAAAAATAAACCACAAGCTCAAATTGTAGTGATGTGCTAAGGTTCCCACATAAGTGATATAATTTTAGAATGAGTGACCATTTTGTATGTTAACGATAATATGGTATACATGTTATGCACAGGAAAGCGTGTACCCTAGCTAGGGCTCTGCGGCTTGTGATAGGTTGTTGTGTAGACCTGAGCAGTGAACAGGTAAATCCACAATGAGATTCTCTGCAATGAAAGCAGCACTAGAGAGGGTTGTTATGTATATCATCTAACTTTTTATTTAAACAAAGCTACAGATACTATAGACTGGAAAAACCATGGCCATTTCCGCACTAGCCTGTTATAGCGCTATGAGTCCACTTGCAACATCCTATGGAATCCTGGGGTTTGCAGTTTTGGGAGGGGCCGTCCATAGGATTCCATAGGATATTGCAAGTGGAATCATAGCACTATAACAGGCTAGTGCAGAAATGGCCCATGTTTTCTATCAATGTGCTCTTCTTTTTAAAGCTATCTGGGTGCATCTAGGGAGAAAGACAGTCTAGTCTTGGGGTTGTACCAGATTGAAAGAATCATCTTTCAATCATTATTTCATCCACCTAAAAATTCAATATTCTTCTGTGGAGAGAGAACTGGAGTGTTCTCCATTTTGTTTTCACTTGAAAACACTCTTTGTTTTTCTTTCTTAAAATGAGGGGAATTTGAAATGGCTGCCTCCTTTAATATCAATTGAGGGCTGTTATTATAATGGACAACAGTTCATACTGCACATACAAAAAAGGATGGGAGGCTTGTTCTTCCAGCAACTCCTTTTATTAGAGAAGTGCAGTGTTAAATAGCAGTCCCAATAAAGGATCATAACTGAAATATAAAAGCCACCAAGTGCCAGGTAAGTTTTTTTTTTTTGCCTTTCTTTTTCTTTTCTCTAAAATCTTCTTTAACATCTTGCATAAAACCTATTATGTTTTAAATAACAGAACACCAAAAAGGCAGGAGGGGAGTGGGAGATTAATGGCATGGCACTTTGGCTGTCTAATCAGAAGACCATCCCCACTGAGTTCAGTGGAACCTACCCAAAAGTAAACATGCTAATGAAGTGGCAAAATAGTTTGGTTAAGCTAAGTTGGGAAATTGTTTTTCTTGAATTACTGCATCAGTTTTATGAATTTTAAGTGAAATGGTTTCCCTGAAGTCCTGCCTAAAATACAAACACATATGCATTTGCAATATACCATTCCCAGTAAACATGAATAGAACAGCAGAACTATACAACCACCATCTCCAGGGAGACAGAAAAGACACACTTAAATGGTTTCATGTGAGTGAATCTTCTTGGAACATATGGAGAATATCAGCTTTGAAAATATTTGTGTAGCTCCAACTTCCATATCAATATTTTTTCATATGTTCAGAAAAGAGCTAAGATCTTTTCCCAACCTTACCCTCTGGGGTTCATTTATTTTAATTTATGTTTACCTGAAACTTGGCATGAAGTCGATGCAACCATCTGTGGCTCTATACTAAACAAGAATCATAGCCACTGAGCTTTATTCACTTGGCACCAAGAGAAAGAGCTGGATGCTAGTGCAGGTTGAAAGTGTTTTTTTGCTTTTGCTATCAACCCAGAACCACGTAAAACACCAATTTTAATTAATCATTATAAACCAAATGCTAAAATTTATATTTGTGATACTGGCGAATCCATTTCCATGTCTAATCTAATACTATGGGGAAGGATAATGTGAAATAATGAGCCATGTGAAATACTGGTATTAATCAAAGACATAACTTCTGTGCTAACCTAAATATCCCAAAAGATCTTTTTAAATTCAGTTCTCATGTTTAAATATTTGAAGGGATGTCATGTCAAGAAGGGAGCGGGCTTGTTTTCTGCTGCTCCAGAGACTAGGACAAGGAGCAATGGATTCAAGCTGCAGGAAAGGAGATTCAACCTGAACCTGAGGAAGAACTTGCTGATAGTAAGAGCTGTCCGACAGTAGAATAGGCTGCCTCAGAGTGTGGTGGAGTCTCCTTCTTTGGAGGTTTTTAAGCAGAGGCTGGATGGCCATTGGTTGGGAATGCTTTGATGTGTGTTCCTGCATAGCAGGGGGCTGGACTGGATGGCCCCTGGGGTCTCTTCCAACTCTATGATTCTGTAATTCTAATTATGTGGATTTCCAAGCAAAAACATAGATTGTTTTTATTATACATATTTTGGTTCCCAAATGCACTGCACAGTATTCTGGGGTAGAACTGGGAGGTGTGTTTGCTGGCCTTCAGTCAGGAAGAGGTAACTACATCACAGAACTGTGCACTGTAACAGAGAACTGAGGGTGGTGCTGGAAGATTTTAAAGCTCTAGGTGTCCCCCCACCGTCTTTTCCCCAGACTTCATTGGGTTCTCCTTGAGGTGCAGATGTCTGTCCAGAGGAAACTGGGGGGGAGGCCTGGATGAGATCACCTGCCTCAGCTGCCCCCACATGAGATTGTTCCCCCCTTTTGCACGTCTCAGGGGTTTAAAATTTAAAGAGGCTAATAGTTAAAATAAAGTGACCTTTATTCAACCCAATACTTGTGTCTGGTATCTTTTATTTCCATGGTTGGTCAACAAAAACTGGAATCTTGTATTGGAGATGTGACTCTGTAAGTGGACATACACATGTGAGAATAAAAATTGGGCATTTCATCATATCCGCATCCAGTAGAGGGCTGCTCTTATGCTACCATGTGGTGGAGCTAGCAAAGTGCCCTGATGTGCATTGTGCGCTGATGTGCATTGCAAACCAATGCACACTTGGCACTCTTTCAGGTGTCCCAATATTCATTTTTGAAATTCACTAACAGGGTTTCTTAGCGCCGCTACTACTTAGCTAAATATACATAAAGTCACATTAAGTAAATGGGGATATAGGATACTGCTGACAGACTGCTAATGGGCTAACAGTGTTGTGGCAGTAAGTTGCTTAAAGAGGTCTGTGAGAAACTCCATTCTCTATGCTAAAAAAGATGAGGAGCAGACTGTAGCACAGACCATAAACTAATAATTTCAAAAATTATTAGTTTATGTAAATCTAAAAGAGTAAAGCTAAAGAAGTAGACCAAATCTAGTCGGGGCATTGTCAAGGAAGAACACAAAAAGACATTATCTGCAGCCAAAAAGAAGGAAAAGCCTCACTGGATGATAGATGAAATTCTCCTAGCAATTAAGGACTGAAAAGAAGCAAAACTAAAAGATGACAGAAATAGGGTCAGGATCCTGAAGGCAACTGTCCAGTGACTTGTGCAGAGAGACAAAGAGAATTATATTAACTATATATAAGCAAAGAAAACAAAAAAAAGAAGATGTATGAAAGGGACCTAGGAGTCATAGTAGACCACAAGCTGAACATGGGTCAGGAATGTGATTCAGCAGCTAAAAAAGCCAATACAATTCTGGGCTCCATCAATAGGAGTATAGTGTCTAGGTCAAGGGAGGTAGTAGTAACAATGTATTCTACTTTGATCAGATCCCACCTGGAATACTGTTTCCAATTCTGGGCACCACAGTTCAAGAAGGATATTGACAAAATGGAATGTGTCCTGAGGAGGGCACATTCCTATGTATTCTATGAGGAGCAGCCTAGGGATGGTTAGACTGTATGTTTAGACTGCAGAAGAGAAGATTAAGAACTGACTTGATAGCTATGTTTAAATATTTGAAGGGATATCATATGGAAGATGAACCAAACTTGTTTTCTTCTGCTCCAGAGATAGAATACAGAGCAATGGCTTCAAACATCAGGAAAAGAGATTCCATCTAAACATTCGGAAGAACTTCCTGACACTTAGAGCAGTTTGACAGTGGAATATGCTGTCTCAGAGTTAGTGATGAAAACTTAGAAATAGTCAAAGATTTTCTGTCCATTGGCTTAGTCAGTCATCCACATGGACACTGTCATCAAGAAATCAAAAAGTAATATTTGAAAAGGCAGCCATGAAGGGCTTAGATAAGATTCTCAAGTGCAAAGATATTTAATTAAATACCAAAGTCAGAACCATCCAAGTCATAGTATTTATAATTTCTGTGCCTAGTTAAAAATGGTCAGGAAAAAAAAGAGAAGAGTTCTGTGGATCTCAAGATATAGCTGGGAGAGGGACAAAATGAGGGCACTGTTCCTTCAAATAAGAACTCTGTTCCAGAAAACGAAATTTTCCTTCAGTCTCCAAATTTCTAACATTGCAGAGTGAGACAGTGATAACCATTGACATTTACAACTCTTACATTTTCTGTGTTTGCACATTCTCTTGGTAATTTTGCCATCATCTTTTCTTTTTTCTAAAACAGTGTTAAATATTTTTTTTGTGAACAGAAACTTACAAATGTGTTACATACAATACAATAATAATACAATAATTAACCAAGTTAAGTTGGTTAGCTACTGCCTTCATCTTTTCTTGAAATGCTTAACCTATATTCCTAAATGCTCAACTAAAGTTGTAAGTTACTGCAATGATAGAAATCTGGGGATACACGGGGAGGGGCACCATTCTTTCTTGGACAGACAATGCCCTTATTTGTAGATACACTCCCAATGGACTGCCAAAAATACATGGATTGCCCCCTAACAAAAAAAGAAAAGAAAAAAGAAAAAGAAAAGAAGACACCTCTACAACAAATCAAGTTAGAACTCTCACTTTTTCACACACACACCCCATGCACATATACGGAAAGTGTGGCTAGATATGGAGGAAGGAGATTTTCAAAACAGAAGGAAAGATATGCAGATGACAGCATATTACTAACAGAAAATTATTAACAGCATATTACTAACAGAAAACATCAAAAACTTGGAATGACTACTGAGGAAAGTTAAGGAAGAAAGGAGGGTCAGAAGTGAATATAAAGAAAATAAAAATAACGATCATTGAGGAGACTCATAAAGTGGGCAACAAAGACATTAAAATTGTGAAAGATTTTCTACAAGATTTTTCTATTAACGTTCAGGCATTAATCAAAAAGGAAGCAGTAGTCAAAGAAATTAAATGAAAACAGGTAGGTATGAAGAAACTTGGCAAGATCCTCAAGTGTAAAGATATACCATTAAATACTAAAGTCAATGCTGCCGTATTTCCAGCTTCTATGTATGGAAGTGACAGCTGGACTGAGAAGAAACCTAGCAGGGGAAATCAAATCAACTGTTTTGAAATGTGGTTTTGGAGAAGAGTTCTACAGATACCACAGACTATGAAAAAAACAAAAAACAAAAAACAAAAAAACAAAAAAAGGGAGCAAGAGCAAATTAAGCCTGAACTCTTTCTAGAAGTCAAAATGACTAACTGGATATATAATGAGATGACAGGACTCATTGGAAAAGATGATGATGTTTGACAAAACAGAAGGCAATAGGAAAAGAGGACAATCACACTACAGATAAACTGATTCAATCAAGGAAGCCATGGCCCTGAGTTTGACTGAAGCCATTTCCACACTACACTATGATAGTGCTATTATTCCAGTTTCAACATCCTGTGGAATTCTGGGATTTGTAGTTTACTGAGGCCAAACATGCCCCTCCCTAAACTGCAAACCCCAGGATTCCACAGGACGTTAAAAGTGGAATAATAGCACTATAACAGTGTAGTGTGGAAATTACCAATGTTATAGCCCTATCATTCCACTTTCAACATCCTTTGGAATCCTGGGGTTTGCAGTTTAGGGAGGGGCATTTAGAATTCTCAGCCAGAAAGGTCTTGGGCCTCAGTAAACTACAAACCCCAGAATTCCACAGGATGTTGAAAGTGAAATAATAGTGCTATTAACATTGTAGTGCAGAAATGGCCTGAGACTCTTGGAGGTCTTGCTTTCATAGTGTTACCATAAACTGAAGTGGTTGTTGCGTGCCTTTAAGGCATTACTGACTTAGGGTAACTCTAAAGGGAAACTAGCATGGGGCAACATTTGTTCAGAGTGGATTTGCCTTTCCCTTTCTCTAAGACTAAGAGAATGTACCTTGCCCAAGGTCACTCAGTGGTTTCAGACGCTGGTCTCCAGAGTCGTAATCTTTCTCTCACATTAAATAACCACAACAAACATCTGCTCTAACTGGGCAAATAAAATACTGTTTTCATTTTTAATGAAGATTTCTTACGGACCCCTTGTACCTTTCAGCAGACGGTCATCATCTGGTTCAGTCCGGATGTGTGCCATGCGACCCATGGTGCGGAAGATTGCTGCATCTCTTCCCCAGTAGTCACTGTACAGCCCAGCAAACAATTCTCCACCTGAAGGCCAGAAGTATCAATAATTAGCATAGAGGACTGTTATGCTTACACAGCATATTTAATCACAGAGTCAGTATTTGAAAACCTTTGTACAGTATGATTATGACCCACTTCACACAAGCAGCAGAAAAGTTAGTATTCTTTTTTTCTGAACTGTTACTGCTTCAGATTGCAGGTGATATGTTCCATACTTGAATGTTCCCCTACAGCCTCTTCTCTCAAAAGAAAAAAAAAAGTATCAATGCATGTAGAAAGCTAGTGTATCAGGAAGAAAAGTTAAACATAGGCCATTTCTGCACTAGACTGTTATAGTACTATTATTCCACTTTCAACACCCCATGGAATCCTGGGGTTTGCAGTTTCAGGAGAGGCTGCTCAGCCCCTTCCTAAACTGCAAACCCCAGGATTCTGCAGGATGTTGAAGGTGGAATAATAGTGCTGTAATAGTCTAGTGCGGAAATGGCCATATCCTCCATGCTGTATTTCTACATTCAGAGATTTCCCTTCCCCAAAAGAGCAGCATTCAAACCTTATGAGGTATAGAAGCCTTAGGTAAAGCATTCAGACAATTCATAGGAGCACGACTAAAACTTACTAGCTATTGGGCAAGTGTCATGAATAAAAACATTTGCATGATCCAACATATGACACTCCATTTAAAGGAGTTCAAGGCAACTGAAGATTGTGAACTGTTATTTTTCTCTTAAGAAGAGATTCTGCAATAAGGCTGATTTTTGGACTTTTCTATTTCTTATCCCTCTTGTGCTTGTTGGATGTGGGAGTGATGGAATCCCATTAGCCCGATGAAGTATTCTGGGGAACATGGTAGCTTGTTGCATGGAGCCAAGCTGTTGACCAGGACTGGTTACAGGGATAATGCAACATACACACCCCTTTGTGGGTTGAAAGAGCTTCCCTGGCTACCCATCTGTTTCAGGCAGAATTCAGTGTTGTTTTTTACCTTTAAAACCCTACAGGAGTCCAGACTATCTTAAAGACTCTCCTTATAGAAACTCAGGTTTTAAGATCTGCAGGGGAGGGCTTACTCTCAGCCCCATTAGCTTTGCAGGCATGTTTGGTGAGGACTCAGGAGAGGGCCTTCTCCATAGCTGCTTCCAGTTTCTTTCCACCTGCATCTCAGATATTTTTATTCAGGCAGGCTTTTGAAATTTAATTACAGAACAGTTTTTGTGTGTGTGTGTGTGTGTGTGTGAAGAAGTGTGCTGCATTTTTAAAATCTTTTATTCAAAATTATGTTTTAACTGTTTTTAATCTTTTTAAAAAATGGCTATTGTAGTTGTTGTTGGTGAGCGCCTTCAAGTTGTTTCTGACTCATGGTGACCCTAAGGCTATCCCATCATGGGGTTTTCTGGGGCTGAGAATGTGTGACATGCCCAAGATCACCCAGTGGATTTCCATGGCCAAGTGGGAAACTGAACTCTGGTATTCAGGAATGTAGTCCAACACTCATACTATTACACTACACTGACTCTCTCAATGATGTTGCTGTTTGGTTTTTAACTTTTGCAAAATAATGTTTTAGCTTAATCTTTTTAAAATTATTGTAAGCTGTCTTCAGTCCCATACTGAGAGAAATCCAGGATTTAAACAAACAATCAACCAGCCATGGACAGGTCCTAATAAAGGTATTTGTGGTTTTGTCTTGTCAGCAAGCATGCTTTTTGAAATCATATTGGTACCTGCTTCTCAAAGTGTCTTTCATGTATTTGTCACTAGATGGCACTCATATATCACAAAATAGCAGAAAGCTGGAGACTTTCTGCAGCAGAAAGAAAGCCCACTGTTCTGCCTTCCCAAATAAAACTTTGTGAAAATTTTATTGTTCCTTTATTCAAAAAAAGTACATGCATCTTTACTTCAACTTTACTTTAAGCAAACCTAAGCCGTCTGACCTATTTAACTATCTTCAGTCCTTTTTAAAAACTAAATTATCAACATGCATGACTACTATTATATTTTTGAAGGATTTTCAGTTTGTACTTGCTGTTTGAACAACAATAAGATTTCATTTTGGTTTAAGTGATGTTTTTGAAATTAATGGTACTATGAGGCTAAATCATGGCTTTGAATAGCCTTGAAGAAGTAGAGCAGCTATAGTAAGCTCAGAGATTTTTGCTTGTACTAACCAGCCCATGTGGAGCTTTGGCTTAGGCTTTGCTTAATGGAGAACAAGATTGCTTTACAATGCAGGTGCTACTGAAGTAGAAGAACATATTAGCATACAAAATTAACAGTAAACCAACTGCAATAGGACTTGAAAAATGACCTCTCACAGACAAACATCTGGGACAGCACTGTAAGTCTGGAGTCTCCAAATATCTGAGTAAGAATTTCCTCTGTTACTTAACAGTGGATTGAATCCCATTGCATTGATAGCCAAAATAGGGGTGGCTCCCATGTCAGTAGGGCAATGAATCCATTTCTGGTTTTAGGTCACACTTTAAAGAGGCTATCAAAGACAATGAACCTGTTTTGCACATAAAGTTCAGCACCTTGGATAGCTCCTTTAAAATCTGGACTTAAGCCTAGAGGGAATTCACTATGCCACTGACATGGGAGACATCAGCTGCCACTGTTCAAAATCCACACACAAGACCAATATGCTCAGGAGAACCTTGAGATTTGCTGAAATACCTAAAACAGACACAATGACCTTGCATGCAGGTCATGCAGAAGTGAAAAGGACAGGAAGACAAGATAGGTACAACTGTCTTTCCTCAGAGTCTTTCCTATGGGTATACTCCCCTCCTGAGAAAGATATGGGATGGCTGACTGATATTTTAATTGATCTTATAAAATTATTTCCTATGCGCACTACACAGCCCACAGCTTTCCTCAAAACAATTCAGCCTGATTATTAAAAGGGAGAAGTCACCGTTTATAATACAAAAGCAAATGCAAATTGGCAGATTTAATTAGAATACTTTTTTATGTGACTGATTTCTCAACACAGTTGCCTTTTCAAGGATGCTGAAAAAAGAAAGGTTTGACATTTATCTACTTGCCACTTGTAAGTAAGAGGGAAAAAAACTCCTTCTCAATTAGTAACAGAACTTTATGCGAATACACACAAATCTAACAATAAATGTTTGTCTGTTATTCAGTTGTGGCTCAAATGACTCAAACTTGGTACTAATAGGAACTCAGGTGCTGAGATTTGACAGCTAGATAGCCAAAATGAGGTTACTGAAAAATAAGAAGTGGGGACAGCTGGGCTTAGGTGCACCCCAAGGTTTGCAGAAGTCAGAAAAAAATATTGAGGAGGGAAATGATAAGCAACCTTTTTTGTTTTGTTTTGTTTTTTGTTTTATGAGCTCAGTGATGATTGGCTATGTTTAGTGGCTGTAGAATGACAAGCTGCCACTGGGAATGTATGGGCTGATGGGGATAAAACATGGAATAATAGGTAATGGAAGAGCCTGAAAGATGATATGGTTAGCTATCTGCAACCTACATACTAAATACTTTCATTACAGGTTATTTGTTGCATTTTTTTATAGACAGTTGTTTATAAGCCAGTGTTATAGGTGAAACCAAAAAACCAAAAAAAACCAAACAACAACAACAATGATGTACTTTTAAAAAATATTTATTTATTTACTGCCTAAGTACAGTATTAACCTATTGCCCAACTAGCATGCTAATTCAGCTATAGAATAAATAAGAAATAGATTCCCTAGAGGCATATGAAGAGGAAAAAGAAGAGGAAGAGGAGGAGGAGGAGGAGGAGGAAGAGAAAGATGATGATTGCTAGAGGAATGCAAAGTGAAAATACGCTTTTTAGAAAATATGCTTCTCTATTTCAAAACGATCAAATTTCAAGATCAAAGGGACTTATCTTAAATGCATAAATGTGCTTATAGGTGCTAATACACATGTTGGCTAAGGTCAGTTTACTTAGGTTGCATTGATCCCAGTGGTGAAGGGTTCAGATACTGGCAAGGAGTAATCCTAGGAACACTTACTTGGAATTAAGTATCCAGGATCTTACTGGACTTTTAAATAAAGGTGCACGTGCTGGGGCTGGAGATACATCAGAGTTTATTCATGCAAGCAAGCATTTTCAAGAGTGAATACACATACACACAAAAACACACACAAATATGGAATTGTATATGCCTATTACATACTCACATTTTCATATAACTGATAAGAATCCAAAATTAATTTTGTGATGTTTAGAAATAGATCTCTCTTTCCCTAATTTTCAGGTATATGGCAATGAATGCCAGGGTAACTGTTAACATTCACTGAGAACTGCAATTCACAAAAAAATCACTTGGGGATTGTCAACACTCCTGACTGAATTCTGACATTCATCAAATTGTAGACACTAAATAAATTGAGTCCTGTAACTTGTATAGGGAATTTGCACATATATGCGATCTGTGCTTTTCCCCTCAGACTTCAGACATTACTGGCAGACTGTTACCCTATATGTTGGGGGCCCTGGGAATAATCCAGGGCCCAAATAACCAAATACAAGCACAAATTGGGGGAATTAAGCTCAAGCACTCTCTTAAGCTAGCGAGAGGCAGGGTAACTTTAGCTAGGATCTTGTACCCTATGTCTATGGCTTCAGATCAAAGAGCGTGGCCAGACAAGGTTTAAAAGTAACAAAAATAACAGTTTTATTGAGAGATAAACAGCAAATAAGACAATACACACACTAGCTAACTAGAAATAGAAATGGAAAGATTTGGGGAGTGGGTAATACGACACCTGGCCTCGTAGTCCTGGAGAGAAAGACGGGGTTCCAGGAGAGAAAGCTCAACGTGGTTCGCTGAGGGGAGTTTCCTTAGACAACTCGCAGTAAGGCGGGATGGAAGTCCAAAGTAGTCTGAGGTAGTCCCAAAAGTGGGGACTTTTTATAGGGTGGAGTTTACCTACAGGCTATGCTATGCTCGGTGAGAACAAAAGGGATTTTAGAGCGGGACAAAGGAGTTGGAAAAGGTCAGGTTTTGCATGATGAGCTTAACGCTGGATGACAATAGTATGGCCAGTACGCTGATGGCCCGACATAAAGGAATGGCTCGGCTCAGAGCCGTCCATCTATTGTACAAGGATCACGCCGAGCAATGCCTGTTTGCAATGAGGTGTTCCCTGAAGCAACGCAGAGGCTTGAGTTGCCTGCCTCAATGGATGCGCCAAATACGTGCCGCACCAAATACGTGCTTGTCTGGAGGACCCTCGCAAACACGTGGAGCAGGGTGGCAGAGAAAGATCAAGTAAAGGCCGAATTGTTTGATATCAAAATGATATCTAGTGCTCTCACCAGACATAACATAACTGGAGTAACAAGACGGAAGGATATCCATGTGTTATGAAATGAATTTCTAAGCTGCATTTTTGAATCTCAATTCAGTGGATAATTGTAATTTTTCCAAGGAAGTATTTTCTGATCATCTTGGCATCCAGGCAGTGTATAGAACTCAGTATATTCAGCATTCTCTTACCCCATTGTATGATAACAGGTAGTGGAACATTTGCAAAGGCATTTTCACTTTGGACACAGAAAGAACCTTTCTTATTGAAGAGAACTTGCCTGCACTTTGAGATGCTGCTATCATTTCTGGTCAGATGTGAGATACAGCCTAAGATATTGTTGGACTCAAGTATTTTTCTTGATAGCTATTGAAAAGCCCCACTTTAGATATTGAATTACATACATATTACAGAAAATAAAAGGGACAACTTCAGATTCTCCCCTTATTTCAGTGGAATACATCTGGGTATGTGCTTAACTCTTCTGCTTGAAGACACTTAACACATAAGGCCATGCTCTGAAGAGGAATATATTTAAAAGAATTGCAATGTATTGGGAAAAACTGAAGCCTGTTATTATTTGTGCCTTCAAGTCAACCCTGACTTATGGAGAGCCTATCATAGGGTTCCCTTGGCACAATTTATTCAGAGGAGGTTTGCCATCATCTCCTCTAAGGCTCAGAGAATGGATTATTTCATACAGTAGAGGATTCCATGAATGGAAGCCAACATAGCTGATTTTTGCCAGCTTGAAACTCTCTAATTTAGATCCTTGGTTATTTAGATTATTAGTTATTTATCTTTTAGATGGCTTGTTATAAAATTAGACTCAGAGTGATGTGGAACATCGAATACATTCATAAACAATAAGAGCACTTACAGTCATAAACAGATAACAAGCTAAAAACTGATTACACCTACAAACTGCAAAAGCAATGTATGTAAGATGTAAAACTATAGGGTAGGTAGGCATTAATAAAATTTACATACACAGGCTGTCATCCTGTTGGTGACATATGCAGGTGTAAGTTGGCATATATTTTTTTTGTGTGGGGGAGGAGGGACTATGTTCAACAGCCATCTCCAGTTGATGACAGTGTAGGTGGAATTATGCATGTGGGATCATTACACACATGATACTCCACTAAAATACACAGAACAGTGTGTGACTGTGCATTGTATATATGTATTGTCTTTGTGCATTGTGCACTGCAATTCTTCAATAGAACCTCAGTCACTGTGTGTTATTTATCTATTTAGAATACTTCTATCCCACCATTTTTTAGTAGAAACCTTTAATTCAGCAGAATATATACATGGGAAAATGCACACGGGGAAAACATAGGGCTGTGCATTTTATTCTGTTTTTTCAATGTGAAATAATCAAAAGAGGGGAACCAGAAGAATCAAAAGAGGAGAACCAGAGGAAACCACAGAATATAATCCACTTTCTGGATATAAAACTTTCTGGAATTATTTTCCTTTTTCTTAAAAAAATAATTGTTTACAAAAACTAGAAATGTTCAGTTGTATAAGAACATGTCATCTTGTTTAGGGCATTATGTTGATTTTACATTTCCAACTACATGGTTTGTTGTTGTGTGCCTTCAAGTGGATTCTGAGTTATGTTGACCCTAACAGGAACCTATTATGGGGTTTTCTTGGCAAGACTTGTTCAGAGGTGGGTTTGCCTTTCACTTCCTTTGAGGTTGAGAGTGTGTGACTTGCCAAAGGTCATTCAGTGGGTTTCCATAGCTGAGTGTGGATTCAAATCCAGGTCTCCAGAGTCATTCTCCGACAAAATTATTCTGGCTCTTGTTTAGGGCATTATGTTGATTCCACATTTCCGGCTACAAGGTACTTTAGTTTGCCTTATGTGACTACTGGGGCATCTTAAGAATTATTTTCTGCCAATAAGCAGCAGTGGTTTTCTGCTCCCACATCTCCAAAGCATGTGTGTGCTAGGAGTGAGAAGTAGGCTAGAAAGTTTCATCACACACACAGACATACACATACACACACACACACAGAGTCAGTTCCTGGTATCAGTTAGACCAGTAATCATGGTTTCACTTGTCCACAACCAACTTCATGGCAGCTTGGGTCCTTGCTCTGTGCAGCCATGCCCCCCTGCACCTCTCTTGGTTAAGGAAGGAGCCTCCTTTCCTCCCCAGGTGAGAGAGACATACAGCTTCCCCTGATGCCTCTCTTGGTCAAGGAAGGAGTCTCCCTTCCTTCCAAGCCAAGAGAGGCATATGGCAAGGCCCCAATGCCCCCCTCAGTCAAGCAAGGAGTCTTCTTCCCTATTGGGTCAAGTGAGGCACACAGCTCCCCCTGCACCCCTCTTAGCTGAGGAAGGAAGGAGGCTCCTTTCTCAGATGAGAAAGCCACGGGAAGGCTGTCTTCATGAAACCATGTCCCTTTCTCAACTGAGGAAGGAGACAAAAACACTCCTTCCTCATCCAAAAAAAGCACATGGCTCTGAGCAGCTGGGCCTCCCATCAGATTTGGTACCCAGGGAGAGGCTGCTCACCAAGCTTTGCTGGGGAGGCAGGCAGGAAGGGCTGGGCAGTGGAGCTGCCTCCTTCCCTCACTGCCTCACCCAGCTGGGGATCAAAATATAGTGTTTGATATTATCCATGTTTTTCAGCATCTACAGTAGGTCTGGGAATATACCTCCTGTGGATATGGAGGACCTACTGTATTTAAATAGAAATATAGGAAATAGTCTCATTAGATCCATGAAGACACCTACATGAGAGAGAAGATATTATGCACAGTATAGTTTCTGGCCCCAGATCCTTTCTCCCAAATTGGATTACTCATCAGATAGGACAATGGAACAGCATGTGACAAAATCTAAGAGATAAGTTAGGTATATAAAAATCTCTATATCTCAAGCTCATTGTGTTACTCAGAAGCCCCCTGAAACAGAGTAAAAGACTTTGGGTCATCGTTTTGCATGGAAAATCACGTATACATGTTTTGTATATGTGTCTTTTCCATTCTTTGTCATGAGTGCTGATATCAAGAACCTGAGTAAAGGTAAAGAAGAACACTAAACCAACCATCATGCCAAACTACAACCTGAAGAACATCCCTGTAGAATTTAAAGACAATGTAAAGAACAGATTTGCACTGTTAAGCCTAATTGACCGGGAGCCAGGAGAATTCTGGACTGAAGCCAGGAACATTGTCAGGGAGGAATGCAAAATAACACTATCTGCAGCCAAAAAGAGAGAGAAGCTCAGTGGATGATACATGAAACTCTTTAAGAAATTGGACAAATGAGAAAGAAAAGTAAAAGGTCAAAATCCTGAATACAATGTTCAATGATGTGTGCAGGGACAAAGGGAACTACTATAATAATCAATGCAGAGAAATAGAAGATCACAACAAAAAAGGAAGGACAAGAAACCTCTTCCACAAGATCCAAGATATCAAAGGGAAATTTAAACTGAGAGTGGAGATGTTACGCAACCAGCATTAGAAGACCAAGTAGAAATAAGAAGACAATTGAAAAAATACACAGAAGAACTATATAAAAGAGATAAATGGATGACAGATTCTTTCAAGGAAGAACCATTTGAAGATGAACCAGCAATTTTAGAAAGTGAAGTGAATGCTGTATTTAGGGGACTTGGAAACAATAAATCACCAGGAACAGATGACATACCAATAGAACTGCTTCAAGCTACACAGAGAGAATCTACTCTAGTTGTAATTAAAATTTGTCAACAAATATGGAAAGCAAAACAATGCAAACACAGATTAGATAATGGACCACATCAAAAAAAATTCTAAGGAAATCAACCTGTACTTTATGGATTATAGCAAAGCCTTTGATTGTGTATATCATGAAAAATTATGGGTGTGCCACAACATTCAATCGTCCTGATGTGTAACCTGCACCCCGGACTAGAGGCTACCACCAGGACAGAATACAGAGAAAGGGAATGGTTTCCAGTTTGCAAGGGGGTCAGGCAAGGTTGCATTTTATCACCCTATCTGTTTAACCTGTATGTTAACCCTACCATATGTGAGGTAGGATTAGACGTAGAAGAGGAGATATGAAAATTGAAGAAAGGCACATCAACAATTTAAGATACTAGCAGAAAATAGCAAAGACTTGGAATGATTGCTGAAGAAGGACAAGGAAGAAAGTGCAAAGACATGTTTACAGTTGAATATTAAGAACACAAAAAGAATTACAGTAGATGATTTACATAAATCTAAGTAAAAAATGAAGACATTGCAATAGTGGTGCTGAAGAAGAGCTCTGTGGATACCCTGGACTACTAAAAGAAGACAAATAAATGGGAACTAAACTGGAGAAATAAGGCATATAAATCATAGATTCTACCAGTGGTGACTGGCAGTTTCCATGTATACAGGACGGTGAATCTTCTCCAGGGTTCAGTCTGAACTTTAAAGAGACTATCCAAGGTTCATAAAGTCATAGACATGGGAGCTACTGGGTTCTACAAGTCAGTGGTGAGAATAAGTAATATCTTAATCACAGTTGTAGAAAAGATCAGGATTAGAAATAATGCAGATAAGAGTGTGACTTCTGTGCACTACATATCAAAAGCTATGTGCTTGAAGAAAATTATCCTCCTTTCAAAAGCTGCCGTGGTCTCTGTCAACCTGCCAATGAGATCTTTTACCAAATATAAGTTTGCTTTATTGAAAGCAGACAGGAGAATTCATTTGTTTCAGACACACGGGTCACAAAATTCCTTAAGAAATGTATCTAACCATTTAGCATTTTATGTAGCATTATCCATGGTTGAAGATCTGTTTTGTTCCTTGATTGTAACTCAGGGCTTATTATAAGTTTTTCCATTCAGAAACTGAAATATTCCATACTGCCTCTCTTTAGTGCTCTGTCAGGGGACAGAGACAAAACTAAGTTTTAAAAGTAACTCACAAGAAAACTTAAATCAAACAACAGCAAAACAAAAGGAAAAAGGAACAATCTAACACAAATTAAAAGCTTTTAAAAGTGCTTGTCTGTTTCAACAGATATGCTAAGCAAGTAACTATTTTGTTTCTCATTGAAATTGTTATATCTAGAAATGCTTAATTTTTGTCAAATTGTGCCTGATATTTTTAATTTTTAAACAGATATGAAGGGACAAAGTATCAGAAATTGCATTCTGTCATGTCTATTTTTTTTTTTTTTTTGGCAAGGTTAGGATTGTATGTAGGGGAACAGAAGCTGCTGAACTTGGGTGGAAGATGATTAAAACTGACTTTGAAAAACATTTAAAAAATACATGCAACATTTAAAAAAGTCATTTTCTTATCACCATGTAATTATCCAGGAAAAGTATGCATCGGTTGGTATGTGTTGTACACACCTATGTTTATTTCTGTATCTAGAGTGTGCAGTAGAACTGAGGTTATCAGTACTTAGGGGATGATTATGTGCTTAACTCACCTTTTGGGACCAAGTTCACATGCTTCCAAAGTTACTGCATAGGCATTAAATCCTTATTCAGCATCAAGCATGAATAGTGGATTATGCCAGGAAAGTGAGGATTAGGGCTGGAAAAAATATCCAAAAATATTGAAGTAATAGATGAAAAGTAGGTTTCCCAAGTGTCTGGAAACCTTGATACGGAGAATCTTGGACAGAAATCTTTACAATTCAGGACTTGTTCTGTGTTTAAAAAACAACAACAAGCTTTTGTACAATTTTGCAAAATCACATTTCTGCATAGAAAATCAAGTTTTTCTGCACAGAAAATGCCATTTTCTGTGCAAAACACCCACATGATTTTTTTTACACAGTTCAATCCTAAACTGCAAATAGTCCTTAAACACTGTGCAGTTTGAGGACCTTCTCCTAGGAGGGAACAAAATAGTAAGATTATTCATTCTTGCCTCAGAATTTATAAAGATTTACATCCCTACTGAGTTATCATCTGTTTTATGGGCTGAGGAACTGATTATGCTTGCTTTTTCCCCATCATGCTCCAATGGGTGGTTTAACACAGCATAAGCATGAACCATAGGCAGAGATCCCAACACTGACAGATATAATTATGATGGCAGAACTCCACTGTAATTGTTTCTGTGTACGTTCTCCTGATTCATGTTAAGTTTTTCAAATTGTGTTGTGCCTTAGTATCTTTGATTGGGGACAAAAGGAAGTTAGATGCGAAGGGAAACATGAAAAGAGGTCAGTCCTGCCTCCTGACCGAAGCCCATTTCAGATATCCAGAAAGCATAGAAACAAATACAAAGTGGGAGAGAATCAAAGTTTCAGGTACAACAGGCACACATAGGTTTTCGTTGTGATCTGTCCTTTGATCTTTTTTCTTCTGGGTTAGGACTGCATGTGGAGGAACAGAGGATGATGAGCTTGGAGAAAGAGTACGTAGGGAAGTGTTTATCTCTGCCCCTGCTCAGAATGAACATCAACCCCAAACAAACAACTGTACAAGACTGTAATATACAGCCAGTCATTACTCAGTGTACAATGTACATTTTTTAAAAAAGTTTTCCAATCTTGTGTAACCCACTGTATGCATACTAAGGCAGCAAAATTATATCTAGTCAACTCTGTGGTGCAGTTAATCTGGTGACACAAGGAGCATGAAAACTAACATGAATGTAAGCAAAACCAGAATTGGCACATCAAAGGTTGCAAATGAGTACTGCAAACTCCATAGACAATTGAAGAAAGATTTTTTAAAAAATGTCAACTCATTACCAAATAAAGTGGAGATGAAGGAGGAACTGGGGTCAAATGGGCACCGGCCACGTCCCCTCTCAAGCTTGTGAGCTTCAAGATGAAACAGATGATCCTTTAAAACAAAGGACAAAAATCATTATACGGATGAGTTGCACATAAAAAAATAAACAGGAACAAATTAAAACAACTAAATCTAGACACTTTCATGTGCTGACGATCCTCTCCCACTGTCCAAACATTCAAAAGTCAACTGGTTGTCCAAAGCATAGATTCAAGTCTCAGTACCCACCTGGTCTTTCCCACCTGTATAGAAACAACAGAGGACTCTTTCAGATTGATCTAAAGAACCATGAATTTACATCATACAACTCCTTGGGTTCGGCTGGTTATTGTCATCTCTGCATTTACTTGTCCCATTCTTTTTGGGACCTTTTTCATAGCAATTTCTTGGATTTGTACTAAGGCTCTTCAGGGTTGTTGTTTTTTTACATCTTTCATCTGATAGGTATGGCATCAAGCTAGGGGCCTGCCGAGACAAAATGTGGTCACTAGCCATGCCCACTCTATTAAGGGACACAGCCAAGTTTCTAATAATACAGTGACATAGGGAGTGTATTTTGGCAGGAACAGAAGGGCCTGTACAAATTAAATTTAAAATTTTAGAGGCCATCTTTTTCAACCAAAGAAGGATTCTATGGAAATCTGGGGATCTTCACAGTGAAAACCTTGGTGACTCCTGGAACACATCAACCATCCTTTGCTTAGAAGAAACATGTTAACTCCGTCTAGCCCATGGGATGGAATGATGGAACATAACTCCAAAATACTGAAAACCTTTATCTTCTGATAATATGTAATTATCTGAAAATCAACTGCAGTGGACTCCCCCAACACCAAATTCTCTGATTCTCTCACAGTATATTTTAGCCCACCTGTACTTCAGCAGAAAGAAAACCCGTTTAACAGTTTAAACCCAGGACTAGAATGTAAAGCAGAACATTGATTTTCAAGCTGTGGGACATGTCTATCAGTGGTCTGATAACAGAAATGCTATATCATTCAGACATTGGTTAAATAGAAGAGTGACAGGAATATGATTCTAAAGTGCCCCTTTGGTTTCAGGAGCACATTCAGAGAACTGATGTTAAGTTGCACATCTAACTCAGTTACCAAACAGAGACTTAGTAAGATAGAACAGACTCTAATGAGAGAAAACAGTTCCAAATTCTGACCCTTGGAGTTGAATTAAAAGCTGCCCTCAAATTCATGAAAGGAAGCATACAGTTTCTCTATCAGACGGGCCCTGAGTATTTTTCATCCAGATAATAAAGTACCATTATAGTGATGCAAGGCTGAATGGTTTTCTCAAAAGGCCACTTGTAAATCAGAGAGAAAATCCTCTGAGAATAGAGGTCTGCTCACTTTGGAGCTTAGCTATCTAACCTCTTCTAGACATATGTCTGACTTTGCCCAGCATATGCATCAGTCTTTCTATATAAGGCAAATAGCATCTCAACAAAGATGATTTTTTTTCCTGTAAAGAATTAACATTTGTATATGGTAAAAAACATGCATGTATTTTGACATGAAAATGATACAGACTTCAAAGGTGACATGAACCATTTCTTCTAAACAGTCAAAACTTTAACAAAAATTATTCTTGTTCAGTCATGTGGATAATGTTATTCTGGGTTTTGTTTTTCCCCTTGTCATATACATTACCTTGTATATGAAAATTTCATTCTGAGAAGCAGATTCAGAGGACCTATCACACTACAAATTTATAACACTATGGTTCCACTCTAACTGCCATGGTAGCATCCTAGGCAATCTTGGGGTTTGTAACTTACAGAGGCACTACAGTTCTCAGGCAGAGACTTCTAAATGACCATTCCTAAATAGCAAATCCAAGGATTCCATAGGAAGGAACCATGGCAGTTAAGGCAGAACCAAAGTGATATAGTTGAAGAGTAGAAAAAAGAGGAATAAGCAACTGTAAATGGTGTCATAAAAACTTTTAGTTTGTTTCTTTGAGAGACAGTATGTCAAAGATTAAGTGAAAAAGATAGCTTTGGAAAGCAATTTGAACAAAGAAAAAAATGACATTAGACAGACTTTTTTGGATGTAGTTATAGGGATAAGGGGCAGCAAAGGGAGAAAGGGCACAGTTATTTAAAAGAGCAAAAACATTTTTTTACTCCAAGTGAACTTTCACAGCAATACCAGATAATTGTGCCAAATTATGCTGCGCATGATCAGAATCATATCTCATGGCTTTTTCCGTAACCTGTAGTCACCCAGCTCTAAGAAAACCAAAATGATAACAGCTACATATTATTTCCAGTAGCTATTTCATGCACAGTGTGCCTTAACTAGGTTTTTGTTTTGTTTTTGGCAGCACTCCATGTGGAAACATGGTTTATATAAACAATTGTTTCTTGAACAGTAAATTATTATTACCTATTCAGGTTTTACTCTCTCAAAAGTAAAGGCTTTGATCAGTCAGGGCAGCAAGATTGGAAAAGAAATTTCATGCCAAAGAGAAAAGTAATGGTAATATTTAACATTCTCTTTTTCTTTATGACTGCATGAAATCTTAAACCAGTACTCCTTACTGACATTGGGACAATTTAAAGATAAATTAAACTAAAATAGGTAGTTGGAAATGAAAAATGAATGATATAGGGTGAGACTGGGAACACTATACTTTTGTTCATTTATATTTGAAACCAAGTTTAGACAAAACAATCAATGCAACACTCACTGAATCTTACATTTTTCCGTGGAAGTTCCTACTTTTATTACAGGTTGTTGAAGCCTGAAGGGTGTGAGTGTATGTATGTGATTGAAGGAGAAAGAAAGAAAGCCTAGAAATTGTGTAAAGGAGAATCTGGTTCCAATATGAATAAATAAAGATAGAATTTTCTGCTGAGTCTCACTTGGTTTTTGGGCTAGGCTCAGACTCATCATTCAAACCAATCACTCAAACTAAGACCCACGCAAGTCAAAAGTCTTTAACAAATGGGTGTATGTTAGGTAAACAAAAACTCAGTATGTGAACAAAACCTAAAGATCTGTCCATAGCAACCTAAACCTTACTTAGGCTATTCTATGCATGTTACACTATTCAACAGATTTTCCTTGGACATTCTGTTCCCAGAATGAAGCTAGATTCTGCATGTTGTAGGGGGAAAAATTCAGATATATCCCTAGTTCTTCTGCTTTAAGCAGGATTATAAACATCAAAACATTTCTAGTCACTTAAACTATATTATACATAATATATTTCAATACCAACTTAGGAAGTGTCCTATACATATCTACCCAGATCAGTAGCAGATACTTTGCTCCATGTAAATTCCAAAACAGCTAAAAAATTGTGTGTGTATGTTTCAGAACCAGAAAGGACTTTTCTGGATGCCTCCGAAGAGCTTTATTTTAACCAGGAACTTTCTCTTCTCCTAGTTCTAAAATGTTATTGGTTTCAACTGCCTAAATGGCATTTTTATTCTTTATCTTAAATGTACATTGCTCTGACTATTTCATAAAAAAGCAACTGAATGAATAAAGAGATAACTTTCCCTTGTATATCCCATATATAGCAGGGGGTGAATTTCACAAAGTTTCAATATATTCATACTTAGAACTAAGAGCCAGGTTGATTAAACCATTTCTATGTATGCAACAATTTTTACTGATATTAAGTTTTACTCTTTTCAAATCAAATTCTCTCCATGTATACTGTAAAGAATTCTGTTTTATATGAAATGCTTGGCATACTGGCTTAAGCCTAGCAAGACAATTAGGCAAAGTTTGTACTGTCTTTCGTTATCTGTGTTTGCACAGCTGCATTTTCTGATTGAATAATGTGGTTTACATTTTTCAAGCACCCTTTGAAGTTAAGGTGGACCACAATTTATATTTCACTGGAATCCAGGGATGTTTTTCCAGCAGATTTTACCCAATTTGACAGAAAGCAAAGCATATTCTTCATAAATGTTTGCAGATACACATATTCATTGGGGAAATGGTCTGTGAATTTTCATCAAGTACTTTTTTTTACATCACAGCTTTATAGCGCAGGATTCTGTGAAGTGCCTAGCACTGGAGTTTTTCACTACAGATTGAGTGATGTGTCTGTGTGAATTTCCACGTGATGCCAATTTCTAAATAAAAAGTGTTATCTCTTAATGTTGACTGTAATTTTAGCCATTTGTTTGCCATTTCTGAGAATGTCACTTGTGAGGACACAAGAAAAAAAATCACATGTTACCATACATTACATAGCATTTCAGTTCTATTAGTCATGTCTCAGTCTTTTTCCAATTGTTAGGTTAAAAGTTAGGTTAGGTTAGAAGTCTTGTGAGAACACAAAGAGGAAGAAAAGGAGATTATTCCGTCTCAGTGTAGCTTGGATGAAAAACAAAAAAGAGTCAATTTGATTTATGGTACCCATGACTTAAGAAACCCAAGAAGAACTGAAGGTATGAACATTACCATTATTTTGCTCTGTTTGTTCCTTGAAGGTGTGGCTATTCTATTACTAAGCAATTTGGCAGGAATAAATAACATCAGATCATGGAAGAAACCAAAAATTATGAGGCATAGAGACAAGGCCCAACTCAATGACAGCTCTTCCTGCAACTGATTCACACACTGCAATATGTTGTTGTACTCATGATTTTCAAGGGAATTACTACTGTGAATAAGCCAAATGTATTGGAAACATCTACATCAGACAGATAAACTCACAAGAGGGCCCACAATAGCTGAAGGCTCTTGCCAAATTTATAGTGGGTAGTATACTTAGTTTTGTTGTCTCACAATATGTGCAGAAGGAGAGGAACTGAAATGGTATTGTAACAAGATAAAGTTCTGAGTCAACCCTTAACTGAGTCCATCAACATCAACCAAAGCAGAACTTTGTTAGTATCCTGTTGTACACTGTGGCACACCTTTGTTTGTTTATGGCTTTTCTTCTCCACCTTCTATTAACATACCTCAGCTATAGCACATCTCACTTGGCTTCCAGAACCTAGAAAATCATGAAAACCATACCAAAATAAATGAGGCTCACAGATTGCATGTAAAGTGACCTAGTAGCAATTTGAGCCACAATCCAAATTAAGATGAACAAGTCAACCAAGAGCACTGTAACTTCCATTCAATGTCATGAAACTTATGTAGGTGAATTTCTAGATGGCTTATTCTCCTGAAAAATGCCAAATGGTTTGGAGCTCTTCAGCTGTGATATAGAGAGGATACAGAGATACCGAGAGGATACAATACTGGGGAAGAAATAATTATATATATCCTGTATATATCTATCTATCCTGTAACATGTGTTATATATGCTGCATTATATTGGAGAAGAAACAATATTACCATCTACAGCATATACATAATGTTTTTTTATATATATAAATAACATATATACACACATGTAACACACACACACATATCCTGTAACGTGTTATATATGCTGTATTATGTAGGGAAGAAATAATGTTACTATTTACATAATATACAGGATGTTTTATATGTGTGTGTGCATATATGTTATATATATAAAACATACATACATGCACACGCATGCACACACACATATATGTATATATACATATCCTGTTATATATGCTGCACTATATTGGGGAAGAAACAATGTTACCATCTACAGAATATACAGAATCTTTATGTATATATATAAATAACATACACACACACACACATTATATATATATTTTATATATATATATATATATATATATATATTATACATATAACATCTATCTATCTATCTATCTATCTATCTATCTATCTATCTATCTATCTATCCCTCCATCCCCTGTATCATGTTTTTATATGCTGTATTATATTGCTAAATAAATAATGTTACCATCTACAGAACATAATGTTTTTAATAAATATACTCTTGACAGGCTGACTTGTGTTGAGTCAACCTTTCCCATTAAGAACAAATTAACTTGTTGAGACTGCTTCATATTGCAGCTCATCAGACTCTCACTTTTAAGAGGACAATGCTTGGGAAATATAAACTTTGGTTTTTGAATTCTTAAGGATGGGAGATGTATTTATTTACTCTACTTATATACTTCCCTTAACCAAAGAGTGATTCTAGTCAGGTTCACAAAATTTCTTGGTTAAATATGCAATGCCAGTAAAATCACAGAACCATTTTCACTGTATAAAGATGGAAGGTAATAGCTCATAGCATATTTCAGATACCTGGTGCATAAAAAAAAAATGGCCTAAATCCAATTGTTGGGCCCAACTACAGTGAACCAACTGAATGGGTGAGAATTTAAGAAGTGAATACTTGTGTAAGTTCCATTGATAGTATGTGTGATATGTTTACTTTACTTGAGGCTAACAATTACATCCAGGCCAATAATATTCGTTCTAGGTCAAACCTGCTCAGGAGGGCATTCCGTAATTGGCATGCCGTAGCTGAAAAATTCACCTCCCTAGTTAAATCCCTGAAACAAGAACAATCTGCTGGAAAGATAACAAATGCCTAGAAAAGTATCAACGGACTAATGCAATGTGCTGGCAGGTTGGTACAGGGAAAGCTATTCTGGTATTTGGGTCCTGAGACACTTAGGATTTTAATCACCAGGATTTTACCTTTGGTTAGTCAGCAACCAGCCAGTGCAACTTTTTTAAAAATCAAAAACATGTGGGGTATTTTTTTTTATTAGAATTTATGCCTTTTTTGTGCACATGAAAGCTACACACTTCTGGCAACAGTAGTATTTGCATGAAAACTGTGAACTCTGGCTTGGGCAGTTAAGCAATATAATCCTATGAACCTGGAGATCAAGGCTGCATGAAACAATACCAATGCTAAGATACAGACCTTGTCCAACCTTGGTTACCTTTATGACTAGAGCTCGCACACTGAGGAGAGGAGATGAGCTATAACAATTTCCCCAATTCTATTAATATTTCAGATGCAATCATCATTTTACATGGATTACTAAATGAGAATCAAGAGAACAAAAAGATGGCACACCTAGGGTGTTGACCTTCTTGAGACAGGAAAAAAGAAAGCTGAAGAGGCTCTTCATAAAATGATTAATTAATCTGAAATACTTCAGGATTCATTCTCAAATATTACTAAATACAGATTCCTCTATATTTTGCTCTGGTTGCCTAGCATTTTGCAGCATAAACCTATCATGAAGCTCAGTGGGAGTCATCACAAGTGAAAGGGTTATTTGTCAAAAAGAATGAACAGTATGAAACTTGAGGCAGATATAAAACCAAACTATTATTTTCTTATTTATTTTCTCACATGAGCATTAATTAATAATTAATAACCAGGGGAATGTGAAATATCACTGGAGGATATGAAGAGGTAAAGTTAAGTTTAATTTTTTTTTAAGGAAGAACAGAATTTCAATTATTTTAAAAGATAATTAGCGGAAAAAATAAAAGTTTCATGTTGATAAAATCAATGACAGTGAAGGAACATTAATTGTAAACTTATTTATGTGAAAAGAAAGACAAACATCAATTTATAATTTTCCATATTAAAATGGAGAGAATGAATAAAGGAGGCAATATTATCATAGTCTGTAAAGAAATTAAAGGACACAGATGTGACACAGGCTACTTGCTCAGAAGAAGGAAATAAATATATGCAGATAACCTGAATGAAGGAAGTTTTACATAAAACACACACACACACACACACAGATCAACTAGCTAGAAATGGTTGGCATGGAGCATATAGAAGCTTCAATGGTATGGGTTGTTCACCACAGAGATCCCCACTACACCTGCAGAAAGTTCCCTAGATGTAGATGTGACACTGGTGCTATTTTAGTAACAGGTAGGTTCAGAAATGAAGGTGAGGTGCAGCGCAGGTTGGCTTTGGGTCCACTGGTTAGGGAGCTAACTCTGTCTAAAGATTAAGAGGACGCTAAAGGGGTCTTTCCTTTCCTGAGAGATCCCAGGATTATGTCCCTCAACCATAAGCAGTCTGACACATAGTTATTTCCCCTTGCCCAGTAAAAACCAGTGAGAGAATGTTCAGAGAAAAGCACCACCTCCTTCTTTGGTTGCTAAAAGTCATCAGGGCTTGGAAAACAGTTTGTTTTCCACATCACTTCTTCTTCTTCTTAGGATGCCATTCCTGCTTTGACAAATCCCTTAATTTCCCACCCACCAAATTTGAATATTCTTATCAATTTTGTGTTCACTGTGAACCTTTGGCATGCCAGGATTTTCAAGAGACAGAACTGCTTCATTACATCTCACATGTACATTTCACATCTCAAAACAATAAGCATTGTGTCCAAAGCAACACTGAATTGAGTGTGAGAAATAAAATAGTAATGGCAGGTACCCACACAATCTTCCTTATGGATCATACCCTCCTATTCTATGTATTATACCAGAAAGCAAGTTCTAATTTCTAGTGAGACTATGTCTGAGTAAATATATTTAGGGCCAAGCTGATTTAGTTCATGTTTATTTCCTTCATCACCATTGAATTCCATCTCTGTAAACATTTTGAAGCATGTCCTTTCAGTGGCTCCTACAACTTTGTGTAAAACATTGAGAGTTACATCTAAATAAACTTGACTATCAGATTGCAGTCAAGTTGAGCATACTTACTAGGGTTGTTAAGACTGAAAACCAGTGTGATGTTTCCTGTATTTTAATATTTGTACAGATGATGGAATTTTGGCAGGTATTGCAAGTAATAAACAACACCAGTTGAAATGCCCTCTTCTACACAATCATTAAAAGCACAGGAGCCCTCTCCCTTTTTTTCACTGGTGACCCTAATTTGCTGACTATGGCCACTTCTGCTTGATATTGCCATCCTGCAACAGCAGTGAGTTGTTTCTGGTCCAAAAATTATGAAAAATGTGGTGGGAAAAGGAGTGGCCAAGGAAACTGTAGTGTGGAAGGAATACTGATTGCAATATTGTTATTCATCCACTTAACATGCAAGACTGCAGAAGAGAATGTTTTTAACCTGCTACCATCCCATGAATGGCAATGCTTGGATTGTAATGGAAGTATATGCTAATGGGGCATGATGTGGAAAGGAAAAAAAAGCAAATCTCATCCCTCATAGTGGCATGTCTGTGTACAGAATGGGTTCAAACCCAAAGCTATAGAGCTTCTCTTAGGCCCTTTCCACAACTTACCTTTTTCTGGCGCTGGGGTGCGGGGATCGTGTGAGCAGCCTGTGGTGAGAGGCTCTCGTGTCCCTGCTGCTTCAGCTCCACATGAGCTGCCTGCTCGTGCAAGAGCCTCACCTCTTCCTTCTGCAGGAAGCGCGACCGGCACAGCGCCGGAGGCTCCGCATGCCAGGTAAGTGCGTACGGGGCCTGGGAGCAATGCGCGATCGTGCACCATTTTTGGCTTCTAGACAAAAATGAAAAGGTGCGTAATCAGCGCCTGCTGGCCTCTGGAGCATTGCGTGATTGTGAGTGCGTTATGCAGATCACTCCTCATAGTCATGCGACACTCCAGGTACCCTTTTGCATGGAAAATGCCATGCGAAAAGGGCCTTAGTTTAAAGACCTCAGTCTAGGTGAGATGGTTAGAGATTCATTTATGGTATTTTTCACACTCCCTCTCTTTTGCCTGTGCTTAAGTTCCTAGTGGCTTGTCATGCACATAATCCATTTAAACTTCTTCTGTTCATTTGAAAGCTGTGATAGCACAAATACTTATTTATGGTATTCAAGGCTATCTTTTTTTGACATATCATTTTGCAATCCAAACAAATGCAGTCCTGTGCAATTATTTCTCCTGGATACATTTCCTGGTGACCTCATCTCTGCAGTCCGGTGTGCCGTGCCTTAGAGAAGGAGAACATCTGGTTTCACTGATCAAACAGAAGTCAGGCCTCTACAAGATAAAAAGTGTAACAAATTCTTACCCTGAAAGTATTTGCCCAGAGACACAGTACATGTGGGTCTGACTATGTCATTGTCTAGTCAAGAAAACAACCCGTCATAAAGCCACCAATTAGGCCTTCTGAGTATTTTTTAAGCAAACCTGGTTATATAATCAAACAGGCTATGCTAGATATTATTGAAATGGCTTGATTGCTGTGTCACTTTCCTTAATTTATACTTTATGTGAACCCATTTAATAAACTATAAGCCACTGTGAAATTATGGTTCGATTTCATGCATTTAAACTGGTGCTGCAGGAGGCTAGCACAATAATTCCGAAGATGGTAATGTGAACCACATGATGCAAATAAGCAGAGAAATAAATAAAGCAAGTCAAGATCAAACTCCAGATTGGGGCTTCTTTTCAATCAGACTTTTCTAGGGTGTGAATCATTGCACTGGATGCGACTGCTCATTCTGTCCAAGAGTCATGGCAGAATAACTTGCTTTCTATATAAATTGTTCTTCTGGACATATTTTTTCCTGTGGTCAGAAATGTCACTTGGCTAAAAGAACTCCAGCCTGGTTGTTATTTGGCACTGGCAACAGGGAGCATACAACACCATTTCACAGATGAACACTGGGATTTTATTATTAATTTATTGGCATATTGCCATCACTGTACATGACACATTACTTAATGGCACAACAAAACAGTTCCCTGCCCTAAGGCTTGCAGTCTAACTAAGTAATGATGCAAAAGGAAAAGAGGATGGCAGTGTGGGAGGGGATTAAGCCCAGCAGATACTGCCTCTTCTTCTCTCCCTCCATGGCCAGGATAGTGGCAGTTGGGATGTGGGGGGGCAGCTTTTATCTGCTTCCGGGCCTAGGCATGATAGAAAATGAGGCCAAGCAATATTAGCAAGCTACATGAGGCCAAGCAACATCCAAGTGTGGCCAAGATGATGGCAGTTATTAATGAAAAGACTGCACAAGCTAGGAGAGGCTGAAGCAGTTTTGTTCTACCTGAGCCAACTAGGGCCCTTTTCGCACAGCATTTCTGATGCGAAAGGGCCCCTTAGCATCGCATAAATGTGAGGAGCAGTCCACATGATGCACTCACATTTGCACGATGCTCAAGGGCCTGACACGGACCACGCACACATTTTTTCATTTTCAGCTTAAAGCCAAAAATACTGCGCAGTCGCACATCGCTCCGGGGCCCCGTGTGGAATTACCTGGTGTGCGGAGCCTCGGGAGCTGGGCCGGTTGCGGTTCCTGTGCAATGCAGGCTGGGAAAGGTCCCAGGCTGCACTGTGAAAGGAAGAAGCAGGGCACTCGCGCGACCAGGAAGCAGCTGCGGAGCCGAAGCAGCAGGAATGCGAGAGCCTTCCTCCCCAGGCTTCTCGCACGAGCCGCGCACCCCAGCTCCGCGAAAGCGTAATGTGCAAAAATGGTCTAGGAAGGGCAAAATCATCATCATCATCATCATCATCATCATCATCATCATCATCATCATCGAGGCGGCGAACAACATGAAATACATTATACATTAAAATACATTAAAATACATTAAAAACATACCCAATCCTCCCCACCCACCAAACCACCTAAACCAACCCCTTAAAACACACAGCAATTAACAGTCCATCAATTACTATTAGCAAACAGCAAGACAATTGATGGGAGGCGATGGAAATGTTAGTCTTGGAAGGCCTGTCGGAAGAGATCAGTCTTGACTGCTTTTTTAAAGCTGTCAAGACTGGTAATATGCCGGGTCTCCTCCGGCAGGCCATTCCAAAACTTGGGAGTGATAGAAGAAAAGGTCCTCTGGGTAACCGCAGCCAACCTAGTTCTGACTGGCTGCAGTAAATTCCTCCCAGAGGATCTTAATGTGTGGGGCCGGATTATATGGGAGAAGGCGATCCCGCAGTTAGGCTGGCCCCAAGTCATGAAGGGCTTTAAAGGTAATAACCAACACCTTGTACTGTGCCTCGAAACTAATAGGCAACCAATGAAAGGCCTTTAAAATTGGTGTTATATGGTCAGTTTTCGCTCTACTGGTGACCAACCTGGATGCCATATTCTGAATTAATTTAAGTTTCCGGACTAAGCACATGGGCAGCCCTATGTAGAGCACATTGCTGAAGTCGAGCCATGAAGTTACCAGCGCATGCACCACTGTTTTTAGGTGTTCCAGCTCCAGAAAAGGGCGCAGCTGGCGTATCAACCGAAGCTGATAACAGGCACTCCTGGCTGCCGCATCTATTTGAGTTGTCATCTGAAATGGCGAGTCCAGGAGCACCCCCAAGCTGCGGACACAGTCTTTCAGGGGAAGTGTGACCCCGTCTAAGACTGGTTGACAGACCTCCATGTCTGGGCTAGGGCCCCTAACAGCAAGTACCTCCGTCTTATCTGGATTCAGCTTCAGTCTGTGTTTCCTCATCCGGTCCATTACTGCTTCAAGACATTCATTCAGAGGTGAGATGCCACCCTTAGTTGATGCTATTATCCGAGGCATGGAGAGATATATCTGTGTGTCATCAGCCTACTGATAGCACCTTGCTCCATGTCTTCTGATGATCTCTCCCAGCGGTTTCATGTAGATGTTAAATAGCATTGGGTACAGGACAGCGCCCTGAAGGATGCCAGATTTAAGCTCCTTTTTCGAGGAGCAGCTGTCCCCAAGCATCACCATCTGGTATCTACCTGAGAGATAGGACCTGAACCACTTAAGTGCAGTGTCCCCGATCCCTAACCTTCTCAGGTGTTCCAGAAGGATACCATGGTCTATGGTATCGAAAGCCACTGAGAAGTCCAAGAGTACCATCAGGGTCACACTTCCCTGTCGATACCTAGGCAAAGATCATCCACTAAGGTGACCATGGCGGTCTCGACTCCATATCCTGCCCTGAAGCCAGTTTGAAATGGGTCTAGATAATCTGTTTCATCTAAGATTCCTTCCCTTCCTCTCTTCTTTCCCTTCTGCTAGGTTAATTGAGTGCAAATTAGTTTTGCACTTTGAACTACATTTGCATCAATGGAAGTAAGCTGGAGACAATGCAGGAATGTGGGAGGAGGAGAGAGACACTGGAACATCATAAAAGCAGCTAAACAAGTGAAGCCCTTTCTCTACCTCCCTTTTCATGAAGACATACAGTGGGGATCCCAGCACTGGCTTTGCTGGAAGGGGAGCATGACAGGAGTGCTCCCCTCTCCAGCAGCTGGCTCCATAGTGAAGGAAGTACAATGGCTATGCCTCTTTTCTCTGCAGCACTGCCGGGTACTTTCCCAGGCTGTGCTGGGGCAGGAAGTGCAGCCGTTGCACTTCTGTGGCTTTCAAAGGCTAGCTAAGTCCAAGATGGTGGTGCAATTATTGGTCACTGATGGGGAAAACCCGTCAATCCTTGATTGTGCCACCAGGGGATAGGAGGAGGACGGGATCTTGAGGACATCCTGCAGAACCATCATCATGGTCCTGTCCTTCTTCCATCCCCATGGTGGGTTGGAAGGGTGGTGCAGAAAGGTCCTGAGACAAGAGGATTAACTGTCCTTGCCAAACTGGGCCAGTTTAAGGGTATGCAACACTTTGGTTGGAGCAGCTGCACTGGTTGCTCATGTGTTTCCAAGCACAATTGAATGTGCGGGTTATGATCTATAAAGTACAGGACCCCTTGGGTCCAGGTTATTTGAAGGACTGTATTTTCCTACAAGATATTCAGGGAAAGCCCTTCTCTCAGTCCCATCAACTTTCCAGACATGTTTGGAGGGAATATGGGAGTGAGCTTCTTGGTAGGCTTTAAAACTCCCTCCCTAGTGAGGCTAGGATGTCTCCATCTCTGCTTTCCTTAAATTCATTTTAGAGATTGAAAAAAATGGCATTTAGTAAGGTGCTGTTTTGCTGGTGTTTAGATCTTGCTATTTTTTTCCCTTTCATCCCTTAATAGACTTGTTTTAAATTCTATGGATACTTTAATTTTAAGAATGTTTGTTTTTACTTATATCTTGGTATGTGCTTTTAATAGCATTTATTTTTCGTAAACTGCCCTGAGTCCTAGTATTGGGAAACAGGTAGGATATAAATGAATAGCAGCAGCAGCAACAACAACAACAACTGTGCCGCAGGCAGCCTCTTGGCCACCATGCCTACCATGCCTTTTTCTGAAGATGGCATCAGAGGAAGACAATTGGGTCTTAGGAGAGCTTGCACAGCTATTTCCTGGCTGTGAAGCTCAGGTAGAGAGGGAAGAGGTGGGGCAGGAACAGGAAGTCTCTCCAAGGAGATTTGCTGCCATGCTGGAAAGTCTGCCCAGATGTCTTCTGCCTGCACTGAATGCTACAGGAATCTAATAGTAAGACTCCTTGGAATAGCATTAGGGGGCCCAGCTAATGTACTGTGGGGGGTGGGTGGGAGCATTTTGTAACAATCTGCTACCTGAGATGACTGTCTCATTCAGTATAATAGGGGTAGTCTCTTTGCCATTTGCAGCTCAAGACCATCTTCAACTTCTCACCCTGAAGAAAATATCATATAGACAGAATGTGGACAGAAATGCACAGAGATGAAATCTTGCCTTTCCCTGTCATCTACACATTCCTCGATCTCATACAATGTCTCCCTCTTTAAAAGAATGGTTCATGATTTTCTTCATAGCACTTTGTTCAAGAAGAATTACTATGAATCTTCCTTGGAAAGGTCAAGACCAGCAATTCCAAAGAAACAGCTGCGTCAATATTCCTGTTAATCCGGCAATTTTTTTTGCTCTCAACGTCTCTTAATCAAATCCACCATCCTGGATGTAGCTCGCAAATAATCATGCACATGGTGCCTGCAACCAGATCTGTGCATTCAGCCAATGCTGTCAACTGTTTTATGGGTGTAGAAATCCTACATAGTATTACACACAGCTTTTCAATCATCTGTGTTTGTAGCCAGTTTTGAAATTCAGAAGAAATCATGAAAAAATATTGTTTGCATGGTGCTGCAACAAAATTAATGAAATTGCCACATTATGTATATTTCCAGTGAAAATAAGACTCTATGTACTGACCTTTGAAAAAACAAAGGCATTATCAGATATTTTCATTTGAGGAAAGACAACAATTTGCACTACCTGTATGACATAGCAGGACAACATAAATCAGGTTTAATGATTTTAAATTATCTTTCCTATTAAGGTGATTATATTTCTCTGATACGTACTCTCTTGCAGGAAGCCTTTTCATCAAATGCATGTTTTAATTTAATTTAATTTAAAAATAATAAGAGTTTTAACTGCTGTGATATCATAGAAGGGATAGGCTACACATTTTTCCCATCATGAGCCTAAATCCAACATGGCACTGGCACTACAAAGCCAGCAGGAAGGAACTTCTTTTCCTTTTTGTCTCTTTGGCTCTTCAGCTCTCAGAGCCGGGGAGTATCTGTGGTGTGGTTGAAATGAAAAATGATCGCCCTGTCCTGTTTGATTCTGGTTTCTGCTATGGTGCCAGTGAAAATCTAGCACTGGTTATTTTGCATTTTTATCATGCTTCAACATATTTTTATGAAAACCTGCTTTTTAAATATAAATGCAGATTACACGGATCCATACTCTGCACTGCCTGCTTAGTTATGAATGCTTGACATGATTATGAATACACAACTGAGTAATGTCTCCTGGGCTAATTCCCTTATTTTTCCAGGCAGCAGTTTTCCAAGAGATGGAGGTCTATTCAGCTGGAGACTGAAGTGCAAGAGGTTAATGTTTCCACGACCTCTATTACAGTTCCCAGCTGCAGCCTCACTTGCTCATGGGAGAGGGTGGTGGAAATGTCATTCTCCTGAACCCCAATGACCAGTTGAACAGGCCTCCATCTGGTTGTTGTGGGTTTTCTGGGCTTTGAGGCTGTGTTCTATGAGTATTTTCTCCTGACGTTTCGCCTGCATCTCTGGCTGACATCTTCAGAGGATCTTATATTGATGAGATAAAACAACATTTCCATATTATCAAAAGTACTGTGTTTTAATCTGTGTTGTGAATGACCTTGGGTCCCATAGTGAGAGAAACGCAAGATATAAAATAAGATTGACATTCTGTATTACAATTAAAGTTTACAATTACAGGCCTCCATCTTCCAGTGTGGTTGCTGCCTGGTAAAGCAGGTGGCAATGGCAGCATGATTGTGACTATGTAGTGTTAATGAATACAGAGCAATTACAGATCCATAACTCTGGGTTATAAATCTGTAACTGTGATACAGAATGTCTGTCTGTCTCTCTCTCTCTCTCTCTCTCTCTTTCTTCCTTCCTTCCTTCTTTTACGGTATCAGTATTAACCTGTATCAAATGGTTAAAGATGGTTGTTCAAAATCTGTACTCACATGGGAGAAAATCTCACTAAATTGCAATTCAGACTCAATGGACATATATAGGATGAGCACTGGAAAGCCACATTTTGGACTATGTCATTTAATGCCCCACTGATTGTAGCTGTGTACTTGTGAAAGTTTCAAGATTCACTTTCATTTACACATAGGAACCTCCTAGTGGAGTGTATCCTGTAAACAAAGAAGACAAATGCTTCTTTTGAACAGCAACATTAAAAAGTTAGACATTACAAATGACAATATATAGGAAGCAATGAGGAGCATTTAACTCTCCTGAGGCATTCTCAATGTAAAACATTTTAAATGGAACCTCAGTCATAAAGTTGATTCAACTGGGATTCATTTGCAAATCTGACACAATGAACTTGACCTTTTTCAAATTAGACAGTAGGTGTTTGCTCTCAGGAAAATGCAGATATCAGCAGAAAGTTAAAGAGTTCTCCCTCTTGAGATGTTTTCTCTTCATATTACTGATCTTACTATTCATCACTAGTGGCTACTTGTTGGAACTCAGCTGCCCAGGCTGATCTTGCATCCATTGACTCTTCCATATTGCTTAGCATTTTTGATGCATTGTTAAAAAAAAATACAACGTGTTCTTTTCACATTATTTGAGGTTTACATGCCTACAAGAGATTGAAAAAGTTACCTTTCTGGACTACAACTTTCAGAGTCCACAATTAACATGGCCACTGACCAAGCTCACCAGCTAATTCTGGAAACTAGAAAAGTAACTCTTCCAAGCTCTGATTGCCTGCCCATTTGGGTGACTACTACATGTACTTTTGTCAGTTTGGGGTGGGAACCATGCAGCCCACCAGATGTAGCTGGAATGCAACTCCTAACATTCCTCACCATTGGCTATGCTGGCTGGGGCTCCTAGGAGCTGCAATTCAGTGGAGGGCTACATGATTTCCATCATTGTTCTTTGATATATGAATTATTTTAGTACTCTGAATGCCACAGAACTCCTTGTCTGGCAGAATAAATTCTCTTCCGTTTTCTCAGTTGGTGGATCTCAGGAATTGTTTTATGACCTACCACAAGGTGAAGCACATTTTTCATTACTTCTGTCACACAGTTTCATGGCTGACTAATACAACTAATCCAACATAACAGATGTCTTATTAATATAATAATATTCATTTATCCACATTTCCTTTCCTTGTCAGATGTACACAGTGGGGAGCCCAGAACATAATTTTGCTTATGGGGACGATTAATAAAGAGTTTTTCAACTTGTCAGTTTTAAATGCCTGATATATATTGTCCAATGACATTCCACATTTCATGTACAGGTCCTGCGACAGCTGAATCAGTTTATTTTCTAGTTCCCTTGTGAAAGCTGGAGAAATGTGACCATGTGCTCACAGCAGTGAAACAGTTAAGGGAATCCATTTGCATGCTGCATTAAAAAGCAGAGAACAGAAACAGCAAATTAAATGTCTACGACAGTGCTCAGTGGGGTTTAGATAATAATAATGGCAAAATCCCACTACATGTACAGTTCCAGTGGAAATGTAGTTTATCTCTTCCTAGCCTTGAAAAATATTTACACCCAGATCCTAACCACGTTTATTCAATGCTAGGAGTGAAAAAAGACAAGTGAACTCTGTGATTGAACTGTTGTTGAATTGCACCATTTCATAATGCAAGGGGAAAGATGATAAGTTGAAAAATCCTGCCATATAGTATGAGGTTAACAGCAAAAAATTACACCAAATAAAATAGAATAAAAAATGAATTACCCAAAGAAGTACCCAAAGAAACTGCTGCTGCTGTTGCTCTTTTATTCATTTATATCCCACCTTTCTTTCAATAATGAAACTTAAGGTGGCTAACAATATGTTTACAGCATAGACACTTCCTACCTCTGAGAACTGCAGGACTGAGGAGGCAAGAAGGAAAGGAAGTTCTTTGTACCAAAATCAGCCATCAGAAGGAACAATTAAAAACCAATAATAATTTCCAGAGTACTTAATTATGGAGGATGAGTCCATGTTACAAGTAAGCCAAAATACACCCTGTTAGCAGCTATTCCACCCAGGTGCATCTGAAGAAAAGTGTACAGCAAGACTCACTTCACTGACCTGTTTGTGATTAACAACCATGTGGCAGCTCCCTTACCCAAGCTAACTCCCAAAGTGACCATTCCACCACATCAATATTGAGCTTTAAATATTGTACAAGAGCTAGATTTTATTTTCCTCACTCCTTTTCTCAAGTATCCTATTTTTCAAGCTGTAAGCCCTTATTACAAAATGTGTAAACCATGAAAAACTTTGGCACTGGTTGCCACGCTCATTCACCAAACACACATGCAAAGGTCCTGAAATAGTGCAGGGATTTTGTGAAAGCAAAGCAAAGCAAGCAAGAAAAAAAAAGTCAATCAATATAAGACTAATAAAAACTCTTAGTGATAATCCACATGTCTCTCATTGCCAGCAAGAAGGATTTTTCTGATGGAACATTTTGGAAGCTCCTTTTGGAATGGGTTATCCATGTATCTCTGGGCTATTATTTGTTATGGATTGCCCAATTGCCACGATGTCTGATTTTTCAAACACTCAGAAAATGCCAACATATGGAAATGTTTAATTTGATTCTGTGTGACTAAATCTGCTGGTTGCATTTTATCTACAAAAATCTTTATTGTTGGTGACAAGTTACAAAGATGAGTAAGGTAACAGCTCTGTTTGTAGCCTTAAATTGAGTTTGTGAGGTAAAAAGTAAAAATGTTTTGTTAAACTCTTTTAGCGAGAAAATTTGATCAGGCTAACTGAGCATGCATAAACATGGATGTCATTCCTACAGTAATGTCTCCAAGCAAAACCACAGTTTCAAAACAAGTGTAACATTTGATGAAAAATACAGATGATGTGTATACAACATTTTTTCACCAGTGTAAATATCACTCAAGAATTGTGCTCTGTGCAATTAGGAAAAGACTTTCAGTACCCTAGGAAATAGCAGATCCTGCTCAATCTATCTGAACGCTTCCCCAGGAAACCACTTGATAATACTTTTTGTTTTTCTGGTTCAGAATTATAGCTAGTGTGTGTGTGTGTGTGTGTACACACTGATTGAATGTTTATAAAAAAATGCAAACTATTCTGGCAAACATTCCAGCATGTTTGGACAGCATTTGTAAATGGAAAATATACTCTTTGCAACTGCATATATTTTCTACACTTTCTTCCTGCGATTGAACAGATACTAACTGCTGTTTATCCATAAGTCTCTAGCTTCCTCCACTGTATCTTAATGTTCATGAAATAAATAGATCTTAAATTAAAGCTAACCCTGCTTTCTGTTCAAGATGCTATATCCACTTCTAATTTATCATTGGGAAAGCAAGAGCTAAGCAAGATAATTAATTTAAATTACAGTAAGTAAGAATTATTATAATTTTATGGGCATTGTACTTGGTGATGATGATGATGATCACCTGGACAGATAATAGATATGGTAATCTCAGTCCATCACTTTCCTGTCCCCAAAAGCTCACCCTGACAAGCCAATAATTACCTATTTCTTAGGACAATCTCAGCACTCCCATCCTTCCTGTGGCAGTGTTGCAAGACATCAGGTATCTAAATCTAGAGATGTGAACATTTCATTTTTGTCACATATAATCACACTCACGTTCTCATTCTCTCCCAGTTCTATATTACTTGTGAAGTCCCCTCCACCTCTCCCCACACAGAAATTCACATGCTCTGGAGTAAAAGTATTTCTTTTCTAATATATAGATTTTAATACATATGTCCCAGTGACTAAAGGGCATTTGTAGTCATTTTTTCAAATATATACATTTTTAGTTATGCACATTTTTTAGAGATGCACATGTTTTTATGTTCATTTTTCTTCACTGAGACACACTAGAAGTTTGGAAATGGCTGAAATGACATTGCCTTGCATACCAACACAGGTCTCAGAAGGTACAAAATGGATATTTATCTAGGCAAAAGGAAAAAAGCCTATTTCTAGCTATATTGAAACTGATCCAAAACCAGGGACCAGTTTTACACTGAATGGAATTTGAAGGACATGATTTGTTAAGAGCACTGAAGATTCAGAGGCTGAAAAAGAATTTTACTTGTGTCTCCTGCATAATAACAGTCTGTCTTCTGGACCACAGTTGCTGTCATAGCTGCTGTAATCCATCATTATATGCATGCTGATGGATCTGAATGGCTTCCTGACAATTCATGGGGAGTTTTGGTTGACTTATGGAACAGAGAAATGGTTAGTGGAGTAGAACTCCACTAACCTAAGCATCAGCTCCCATTAAGTGGAGTCAAACATGCACCATACATTCCTGGAGAACTGATGATTATCAAACATGTGAGATGACGTCTAAAGCAACCTTGACTAAAAATGCAGAATGAATCCAGCCGAATTCAGGTTAATTCAGGTTACAGGCCACTCAAAAGTGTTTTATGCAATCATTCTAGCAGCAAAGACATTATTCTCTGTTACTGCTGTGTCTGTATGGAGTTGTCAGTGCAGTTTTCTTGTGTTCAGAAGACAAGGATCTAGAGCATTCAACAGCCCACTGTGAACAATTTACACCACACTTTATGGACAAAATGACTCTGCTCTGCTGTGACTTGGAAAATTCAGTTGATATAAGTCCAATGGATGTAACTTTGTTCCTGGCTTTCCAGCAGTAATCAATATCCTTAAATTTGTATATTCCAAAGTTTTGGAGAACATTCATGGAGATGTGATCTGTTATACCCCTACCCCTTCCTGGCTCTCAAAAACACTTAATACCTATAAATAGCATGAAAAACTGTGATGCACTGGGGCCATATATGAAAAAGAGGAAGTTGCCCATAACAATGGAGGAAATGTGAAACCTGTAACCAAAGTCAGAGAACTGGAGAAATGCCATATGTAAACAAATTTAATGCAATCTGTTTCATTTGTCAGGCTTTCCATTCAGTTTTCCCATTTTCCCAAAAGATTGTATGAGTGCACCTCAGATGATTTTGTGCTGAAACTTCCTTGCTGAAATGTCAATAAAATATGAACTAGTTCAGTGAAGGTTTAAATAGATGTGTAAATCCACAGTGATCATGGGAAGGGCTTTCTCAGTTGGCTGTAAGTCCTGGAGCAACTTCTCTGTTGCCTTCTGTCAACAGAAAAGGCATTTTCATTCAGGTAGACCCTGAGTATGTGAACTGGTCCGCTGAAGCAGGTGTCTGGGACAAAAAGACCTAGCTTTTATTGTAATTCTGATTGATTTTTCTATTATATTTTAATCTTCTTTTTAAAATTGCCATGTTAGTTTTGCTACTAATCCTGAGTACTTTTTAAGGCAAACAAGTGGTAGAGCTGGCAGCCAGCAACATGAATAAACAATCTGACAGTTTAGAGTATGGAAGGATGAATTTGACACAAAAAAGTGAATAAAAACGCAAACAGATTATTGTTCTGCTTGTAGTTTTTCAGTCTCCTTTCCCTTTCTATCCTGAAATAAATTTTACATATTACTGGAGGATAAAAGAACATATCAAGAATTTATAATGTGATGGAAAGTGTGATGCAAAATTCTAGAGAAATGGCATGTGATACCTCAGACAGAGGGAATGACAAACTTTTCATACACTGATTATCGTTTCCTTGGCAATTTTCCAAAATATGTTTTTAATTTATTATTTATACAATTACGTAATGGTGTGTGTATATGTGTATGTTGAACAGAAAGAGAAGATAAACAGACAGGGAGGGGAAAAGGGAGGATTATATTTGCCTGCCATAACAGATATTTGCCTGCCATAACAGATTTATATTTCCATTTGCCAAATTCCATGTGAGAACAGGACTCAGGGAAATAAGTACTTGTTTCAAACAGTGGTACAACAGAACTGGAATCTACTCATATCCAATCAGATCCAACCATGTTTGCTTGAAAACATACAGTTTAATTTTTATGTTGATCCTCCTCTTTAATCTTTTATTACATTAAACACATATAATGCAGAAAGCGATCACCTTTCTCACTGTAAGAAAAGTATGTGAGGTCTAGTCTTGATGTGGACCATTGTACAATGGCTTAAACCCTTCCCAAACACTTTTTATTTAAAAAAAAAATCCACACAGTGGGCTAACCCATACTGCTTATACTCTTCCACATTTTAGTTTGACCCTAAGTCTATGGCCCTTTTCATACCTTACCTGTTCCTGGCGGCATCCTGTGGGGATCCCAGAAGTGGCTCTGCCAGGAGGGTTATGGGACAGGACTGCTCCCCTCCACACCGGCTGCCTCCAGGATCCAGGAAGCGCAATGGTCCCACCTTTTCCTGCTGTAGCACAGCCAGGTACTGTCCCAGGCTGAACTGGGACAGGAAGCGCAGCCATTGTGTTTCTGGACCATCCACACATCAGGGAAGTGCAGGATGGTGGCACGATCATGGGTCATTGATAGGGAAAACCCGTCAATGATTTAATCCATGATCTCGCCCCTCCAACTCCTCAGACAATCTGTTCTACTCTTGAACACTTGTTAGGAAGGTTGTTGTTGTTGGTTTGCTAATGTTTAACCAAATCTTCACGCACTGGTTCTAGTCTGTCCTCCTGGTACACCTCCCTCAAAAAAAAATTCTGCTCCATACTGGGCATGGCAGCCTCTAACATGTTTAAAATGTTTGAAACCCATTGTTGTGTCTCCCCTTAGTCTTCTTGTCACCAGACAAGATGGATAAAGTTTTTCTAACCATTTTTCATAGGATATTTTTCCAGAACTCTGGGCATTCTGTCTTTCTGCCTGTTGAGGCTTGCTGGATGAGAATCAGATGCATATTTCTTTTTCCATGAGAAGACAGTAACTACCTGAGTGGTTCTGTCCTTTAGTCTTTCTTGATGTCTCGGTGGCTAATGTTTATCCTATGTGAGATTTGGCAAGGTGGATTTAGCAGTCCTAAACAAAGAATAATTCCCATTTTTATTCTATTTCTTGAAAATGCTTTGTAGGTCACTATTATATTCTCAATTGCTAAACTCACATGGCTGATTACTCTCAGACACCACAATGAAGAGCACAGGAATCATTTGTAAACTCATGTTAGAACATCTGCCTGCCTATGTTCTCATAGGATTTCTTAAGGGTATTTTTTAGGGAGTACTTCTTACCTCTGACTGATGACCAACCCTTATAAAAGCACAGACGGGATCAAAAGCTCCTGTCCCACAAGTCAGCAAGTGTGTTCGGTTATATCGATGCAGAGCACGGATGTAATTGGCACACTCCTCCTGTGGTGATAGGTAAGAAAAGCCATTAAGTACGACTGAACAGTATTTTAAAATCAATCTCACTTTTGATCTTAGTGACATTATCAAGGGTGTACTTTAACACACCTTCTTTGATCATTTAGTGAACTATATACTGAGGTCTTTGAAAGGAAGATAACTTGGACAGTTCCATTTTCACAGCAAGAAGGAAATAGAAATAACGGGGATAGGAAATTCTTTTGGATGGAAAAGAATTTTGTTGGATTCCACACACTAATGAAAGTATCTTTTTTATAGGTTCCAAGACTCATCAAAGAAATGTATCTCACCTGGAAAACCTCAACATTTGTCAGTCCTATAGGGTGTTTCACAGAAATGAAGTGCACACAGAATAACAGAAGCATTTTACAATGTGAAATGACTACATATTTTTTAAAAAACAAAGACATGATTTAGTTAATGGGAGGACTGCATACTAGTTAAAAGATATGAATAAATGCACACTCTAGGAAAAAATGTGTACAAATTTCAGTGCAGAGAGAAAAGAAAAAAAGAAAAGAGTCTCATATTTCCATATGAAATAATAATGGGAAAGGTGGATGTGAGATTCAGAAAATGAAATGAAGTAGAGACTTATTTCTATATCCCCAGTTTTGGTTTTGGTTCTGGTTTTGTTTTTTTAAAAAATGGTGAGAATGGAGATTGAACTGAGCTAGACAAATAGATTATGTAGTTTTGTAAGCAATAAAGGACAATCAAAAGAGAAAAGGGAGAAGTTTAAGTTGTTAGAGTATAAAAGCTAAGCTGACGTTATGGGATTTAAAATAAGATGACAATATACTTTGCGTTGATGTTAAATTTATATTAGATATCACATCCTATTTTAATTGACTTTACTATCTTTTGGATTGGCCATTTGGAATATGTGTATATTGGATATGGAAAAGCATGAAGATGTAATAGTAATTTTAATAAAAAGATTTGGAAACACATATTTCTATATCCCCAGGAATATTCAGTGGGATTTCGGTCTCAAACTGAGGAGATAGATGGGAGTGTAAGCATGGTGGATAGGAGAAGGGCCTAGTTTAGGGAAGTAGGTACAGCAGGGACAAAAATGAGGGCACTGTCTTCTCAAATAAGAATTCTGCCTCCAATGAAATTTTCTTGAGTCCCCAGTTTTCTAAGATTACAGTAACTAAAAATGTCATTTGAGCATTTCGAAGTAGAATCTAAGCAACCAAAGAAATGGAAACACAGTAAATATATGAATTCTAGGTATGAATTATTTCAGTGTGTCACTGTCTGCAATTTTAGACATTTGAGGATGGAAGGAAAATTTCATTGTGGGAGAGAACTTGTATGTGGGGGCAATAATTCCAATAGTTACATCACAGTCTAGTCATGTCTGATAAGAGGTAGCTAATGAGATCTGGTGGGTTTCAAAGCAAAGCATAGCTGTGCCTGATCGCAAGCCTGATTAGCATGAGAACAGAATCAAAAGCAAAAAGTCTTACGAAACCAAGAAGACACTAGTGAAGCCCTGAGTTGACTAGGGCTTACTCCCAAGAACAGTGGGTATCAGCTTTCTGCTGAAAGCCCTGAAAGGCAGCATATATGCCATGTATTGTGGTATATCTCATATTTGACTTAGCTTTGGCAAAGCCACTTAGCAGATCTCTGAAAACTGAAAAGCCTGGATGCTTATCAAGCCCAGGTTCAACCACAAGAAACAGGTTGTGTTTCCCCTATTTGCTGGTGTATATGCCTCACTTTTTTCCTCGAAAGATACTGTTTGAAAATGGTGTGCGTCTTATATACCAGTCTGTCTTGTACACCAGCAAATAGTATTTGCTGATGTATAAATGGGGTGCATCTTATATGCTGGTGTGTCTTCTACGCTGGCAAATACAGTAGCTTGACAGGTCACAAGTTGTCTGTCCTTGCTATAATGTAGTGCTGAGTAACATATAATAACACTAAAAACAAAAACAAAAAAAACCCTATACTTTGCTGTTAAACCAGCTATGGAAAATATAACTTTAGGTATGTTAAATACCTGCTTATGTTGTGTTCAGATACAAATTATAAACAAGGTACATCAAGTCAATGATGCAGCGAGTACTGAATTTTTAAAGAATTTAAAAATGAGCATTCTTGAATCAATTTCTACAGGCCTGGCATGAAAGGAAAAGTCAAGGAAGTGAAAAAGATTTTTTTTTTAAAAGGAGAATTGATTTCAAAAGGCAAATGACAGGCTGTGGAGAAAATGACTCTGCAATGTTAATATTTTTAATCTCACATCCTCACTATGGTAACAAGATTCCTTCTATCATTGAAAATTGGAACCTGAATGATCTTAAAGATCCTGTTCATAAATAGGATACCCAGATGAAACAAGCACGGAGTTCAGAACAACACGGAAAGGATGGGGCAACTATTTACGTACATCTATTGCCACTTCAGTACTATAGTCTCTGTTGAAGATGCTGGTAATACCACTCTGTGCTATTTTAGGGGAAAGCATGCACCGTATTGTTCCTCTGCATTATGACTGAAGTTTCAGAAATGAGGATCTGGGATAAACATTTCTTCATTGTTATATCACCAGCGTTGCTAGGACAACATGGTCTAAGTGGCAGCTGCTAAAGTCCATTTCTCTTTGAAAAGCACTGTGACTAAAGTTGTCAAGTTTGTCATGGCCAAAATCCTAGGAAAGATCTCTTTGAATGGTACAAAAGGTACACTGTGACATCACAAGAGCTACAAGGGTCAGCCTCTGGTGATGGCATTAAGCATGATGCATTAAGTACTCAACAGAGATGCCAGTCAAATAAAAAACACAAAGTCCATTTGAATAAAAGCTTCCCCCTTCCTCACCAGTCCAGACACCTCAACCTGCAACTGCATCCATAAAATAGATATGGAAACACATGTTTTAGGGCAGTGCACTTGTCCTGAGATTTCTCCCCCTTACCCTGGGGACCAGAGAACTGGAGCCAGGTCCAGAGAGGTAGGACCAGGCTCTGGGTTCTGGGAATCCTCCCTGTGACATCAAATTCAGTTTGTGATAAACGGCAAGTTGGTGAAGTATGGAATTATAGAGCTATGGAGTTATGGTTGAGTTATGAAGATGTTATTTATCTTTTTGTTTTGCTTTTGCTATTGTTGTTGTTGTGGTGGTGGTTACTACTACTACTATCTCAAGGTTTGTGTGCTTTCCGGGAATTTTTAATAAGAAAGATATTGGAGAAGATGGGCTGCCTCACCCTGCATAAGACCTTTGAGTTCAAACTTCTGTCCCGTACCAAATTCTCATTCCTCCCATTCCCTGAAAGGGTTTTGTGACTAAATCAGCTGCATAACAGGCAGAATTCAACAGAGCCTACTCCACCACTGTGTCTCCCTACTGATGAAGTGCTGTGCCTGCTGTATTTGTGTTGCATTTGAAATGACATGGAACTTAATTTCATCCAGGAAAGAACTGTGGTTCAAATTTACTTAGAACTCATAAACAGAATTGGAATCACTGGAAGGAACACAGAATGTCTGCATTGATTTTAATGGCACAGTGGCAATGAAAGTTGCAGTAACTTTTTGGTGGTGGGACAGTGATACTCTGCATATGTTCAGATGCATCCTTTCTTCTTCAGCATTACTTTACCTTATGGTATATAACGTGAAGCTTGGCAGTAAGGGTTTAATGGGGTTATTGTGTCCTACGGAGCTAAGCCTGAAACATGGTTATCATCTCCTTTCTTTTGTGGAGGTAGACTAAAAGCCATATCCGCTCTTTCCCTCTCTGATCCAAACAGAGGTCTCAGTGCACAATTATATCCAGAATGTAGCATGAGTTTCACAGGAAGAAGTAGTTTTGCAGGTGAGGATATGTCCTTTCTACTCTGTGTGTGTGTATGTGTGTGTGTGTGTGTGTGTGAGAGAAGAGAGAGAGAGAGAGAGAGAGAGAGAGAGAGAGAGAGAGAGAGAGAGACTCTTTCTTTTAAACAGTCAGAAGAACTATCTGGGTACCAAGGAACTTGTAGTAGGGTAATACACTGGGTCTCAAAACTTTTGGGTATGTCTCTCCTGACATAATGAATTATCACTCTGTTCATGGTTGGGAACACTACTTTGTCTAATCATTTTCAAAAAAAAAAAAGTCAACTGGCACATATTACAGGGAGATAGAGAGAAAGGTCATTTCCGCACTACAGTGTTCAAGTGCTGCTATTCCACTTTCAACGCCCTGTGGAATTCTGGGGTTTGTAGTTTACTGAGACCAAAAAGCTCTTTGGCTGAGAATTTGAAGTGCCCTTCCCTAAACTACAAACCCCAGAATTCCATAGCAGGTTGATAGTGGAATAGCAGCACTTGAACACTGTAGTGCGGATATAACAAAAGTGAGAAAGAGAAGAGAAGAGAGAGTCACAATCACAATTTGAAGCAGTTGACAGGTGAGAGGGGTAGGAATGCCTACAAATATCTGGGAGTGTGAAAGATATATAGAACAGTGAGTACTCATTATGGACTGTGTGTATGCAGATATGCACATAAACAGAATGGATGTTCTCATGGAGCATATATAGAGTACATTTCCTTCCTCCCTTCTGAGCATATATAGAGTACATTTCCTTCCCAGCTATAGCCAGCTCCAGTTACTAGATATTTCCCTCCTCACTGTAGTGAGCCCAGTTACCATATCTGGGAGGCACTTGCTTCAGGCCTATGCATTTTATCTGCATAAGAAGCTGACAGAACTTCCTCTAAAGCATTTCTGTTGAAAGAAAGAAGGAAAGACCTGAAAGACTGATCTGTACTATTTGCTAAAAATATACGCATTGAGACACTTTCAGACTTTCTCCAGTTCACCCGAGAAGAACACTGAGAAAGTGAGCAGACTTTGTCTCCTCATTCCTAGTCTGAACTATATTAACAAAGTAAAAAAAACAACAGAGACATTTCACTGTGAATACATACAGCATATCTTCCTTTGATAGTGCACTCTTCCACTTGCAAGGATGTACTTGGCCAATGAATCTGAAATGAAATAAGAAACTAATTAATAGATTATATAAGGCACTTACTTTCAAGGGCATTCTGAAAATAATTTTAAATTTCAGATAGATACTGATCTCAATATATAAATATTCTTCTCAGTGAGTGGTAATTCAGGCTGTGCTATTCAGTGTGTATACAAGCTGCATGCAAGACTGAGTACTCTTATTGCTTATTGTGACAAGTGAAATGTCAGACAGGTACTAAAAGAACTGTAATTTTATACTGGCATTGTGAATTTAGCAAGGTCATATGCTAGATTCTTCATTTACTGTAAAGAACAGCCCCTGTTGGGAACTGAACTATGACCTGAATCAGGGTGGGAATTGTGCATCACTCCTATTGTTATGGAACTGTAACAGCTCGCAGTCAGACAGTCCCTTCCTTCTAAAACCAGTTGTTACTTCCACTAGAACAGACATTGATTCAATGTGAACGTGATAAGACATCACTTATGGAATTTCCACTGATTCAGTGGCCCTGCTCTAGTTGGGACTAATAACTGAATATAAGCGTGATAAGTGGAAGACCTTTCAGAAAAGACAAGGATTATGTTAACAGACAAGAAAATCATATTTAAAAACTCATAGACACTTCAGGATTTCAGATCAATAGAATCTTTGCTGCTTTCTGAACACTTGATTTTTCAACATTTGATTATAACTTAAGACCATGATTATACCTTGATTGTAAACATTTTAAACATATAGCAATTTCATTATTTTGGTTATTTCATCTACATTTATTCCCAAAATTCTGACACTGTCTTTCCATCTAAGCTAACCTTTTTGTTCTGGAAGTTCACAAAAAGAAAGTGATAGTTGTCCCATGTTTGTTACTGGCACTTGAAATCTGAGGTATAAATACCTCTCAGAATTAAGACTGCATGTAACCATCACAGGCAATATCCAGATGCAACTGGTAGTGGTAACTTTCTGTAGGTAGTTTCATGGGTAATCTATAAAGACTCATGTGACTTTCTGTAGGATCAGTGATGGTGCTGAAACTCACAACTACAAATCAAATATGGGCATACTTCACTTAACAAAGCCTCTGAAGCTCCTTTTCACAGTTTTTTTAATGCTGACTTTCCTCCTCATTCTCTGTTCAGTTGGAATATTTTTTAGAAGCACTTGTTTGGGATAAGGAGGGCTAAAGAAATGCTTTTGGTCTCTCGTTGCAGTAGGGTGTCTGTGGTAAACAATGCAATAAAGCTTGAGCTGGAAAAGAATGCAATTCTACTCCAGCTGTTCCTACCACAGCTTTGTTGCCTGCCTATAATAGGCAATGTAAACAGCACATGGCTCCAAAATCCCTTACTGAAAATGTGGAAACAGCAGAATAGAGAAAAGAGGAGAGCAGATAAGTGTGCCTCACCAGATATTCCTCCCCATGTTTAAAACCAGATCTATAACTTTGGCCACAAAAATAGAAATTGTAAGAAGAGAGGAGGCCGGTGAAAGAAAAATTCATTCCTGGATGCATTTTGGAAGAAGCCTTCACATAGTCTCTAGAAAGTTCAAAATATTTTTGCTTGCTTGTGCCATACTTACCTGACCTTGTAATTTCATTTCACATGTATATATGCTGGCTTTGAATAAAAAACTTGCAGAAATGTGTTGAACTGCTCTTTTTTGTAGTGTAAGAAGTTATCCCTATCCTTAACCATGTTATTTCTGTCTCTGGTACCAAATTTCTGTTAAAGAAGTGATTGTCAGGAACACACTGACTTTGTTAACTGAGGGATACCCATATGCACTTTGTTACCAAATGTATGATGAGCTCTGACTTTAATATTTGCATAATTCAAACTGAGATGGATTATGAGTTATTTTATATTTTCTATGTCTGTGTGGTCTGTGCATGAAGCAGCCAAACTCTTGCCATCTTTGCACAAAAAGACCAAGAAAGACTATGAAGTTCAAGAACTTGCAGACTCACAGCTTCTCATCAGCAGATTACTCAGCCAACAAATAGCATTTACTGAGAACAAATCCATCTTGTTCCTGCAGAGAAAAAAAACCTTGGCCAACATTTTTTGCATATATGCGCAGACAGCACATATGTGAATTTATAGTCCTTTCACAATGCATTCTCTCTACTTGATTGCAAATGTTAATTGCTGAATATTTTCCACATAGATAACATAAGCTGCATTTGCACTGCACCCAATGCCAGAAACTAATTGATTGTAAACGGTGGCCTTTAGCCTTCCATGTGTGATTTTTCCTTGGTGTTGTATACTGTTTGTGAATTCCTCATGATGACTACACCCTTGACTTGGTATTGGGCACTTGCCAGGATGACAATATTTTGGCAGGCTGAAAATCACTATTGCTCAATGATTTCTCAAGAGCATTGGAACATTACTGGCCTTAGTGTGTGACCTTTCATTTGAACAAATTATTCAATAGCTGTCATGTCCATGACTCATTGGATGAAACTTTTTGCAAATTTCATCACTAGCAATTTTTCTGTATGCACCACATTTGTTTCACCTTTAAAAACACACAAAGAATGTAAACAATTTATGCCTCAGGGGTTACACTGAAATGATAGCAGGAGGCAGATTTAAAATTGATCTGTTCTAATGTTTGCCAAGGTTAGTGGTCTAAGTGGAGTGGGATGCCATTTTTAGACAGACATACCGGTACTTGACTCTGGCTGAAACATTTCACTTCCCTTTTTGCCTTCATCTTTGGGCTCTGCTGAAGACAGAGGGGGTAACTGATAAAAGATTATTACTGTGGGATAAATGTATACACTTTGCAGCCCTTCAGAAAGCACGTTCTCTGAACAAGGGCAGAAAAAGAAACTGGCCACATCATTGTCTATTTCCTTTTGCTTAGGGCAGGGGGAATTTCTGGGTTGGCTGACAGGTTTGGAGTTGCCCTGCATTCTCCTGTCCATCAGGACTGGACCACCCTGCCACCAAAATGTCTCTGTTTGCTTGAATGGGGATGGTACTAGTGTACCACTCACTCATTGTCCATTATCTAACAGCCTCCCTGCCTGAGCTGGCTGGGGTGGTCTCAAAAGTAATCTTAGAGAACTTCAGGACCGTGGTTCTGGGGCACTTCAACATCCATGTTTAGGCTGTTCTGACAGGACCTGTTCAGGACTTCATGGCTGTCATGTCAACCATGGGGCTGTTTCAGTATATCATTGGTCTGACACATGTGGTACAAAATACCTTAGACTTGGTTTTTGCTATTGGACAGATGGAGGATGATCTGGTTTTGGGGGTGTACAACAACCCTGTTGTCATGGTACGATCATTTCCTTGTGAAATTTCATTTGACAATAGCAGACCTTTCCTGGGGATGGTCCATCCCCAGAGACTTATGGAATCTGAAGGATTCCTGAATGCTGAGGCCTGGGTTGGAGGTGGGGGTCCAGGGCTGGAGATTTGGTCAAGGCCTTGTTCTCACTATGGAATGGTGCGATGAAAAAGGGCCACTGATACAGTTGCTCCTAAATGCCCAATCCAGAAGATCTGTGGGCAATGAAACAGGGTGGATGACGGCTAGTGCAAGTAGCATAGGTCACAGAGCAAATACAACAGAAACATTGAAAAAAGAAAAAAAAAAGAAGTGCTTGCTATGAGGCAGTGAAGGCCTCTTCTATTCTGTCCTCAGCAAATTGTCCATCAGAGGCTTTCTGAGTGGTGAAGAGCCTATTGGGGTCAAGCTCAGAAAAGCAAGGAACAGCACCACTGATTCTTTGCTGTGATAAATTTACCGGGCACTTTGAGCAGAAAGTTGTTTATATTCATTCAGAATTTGATGCCACGATTATTGCAATGTTTAGGGAGGTGTCCAGTGCATCATCTGGTCAATCTTCTTGGCAGCAGTTTAGTTGTTGCAGCCTGATGATGTGGACAAGACACCTAAATCAATCCATCCCACTGCACGTAGTCTTGACCCTTGCCAATCTAGGTCCTTAAGATTTTGCAGACATGGATTGATTGGGTGAGTCCAAGGGGTGGTAAATGCCTCACTACAATAGGGGAAGGTGCCTGTTGCCTTGAAAGAGGCTGTCGTGTACTCTCTTCTGAAGAGGAGCTCTCTGAACCTAGAGGTATTTGATATCTACCACTGTGTCACTAATATCCCGATTTAATCCATGGTGCTCAAATGTTGCAGTGTCTGGGCAGCTTTAGAAGTTCTTGGAAACAGCCTACCTAGACTCATCTCAGTCTAGTTTGTGATCCAACAGCTGTTGCCTTTGCTGGACAGGTATAACTCAGGCAGAGTAGTTCTTGCACTGTTAATACCCGAATTAGACTACTGCAATGGTCTTTACATGGGCCTGCCCATGAAGATGACTTGGAAACTGCAACCAGTGTAATATTAAACAGCTAGGCTGCTCCCAAGAATTCCATTTAGATATCATATAAGCTCTGTTCTGATGTTTATACTGACTGCTATTTTGAATTCAAGATAGTGGCAATAATATTTAAAGTCCTTATTTCACCAAAACATGGGTGACCCATGATGCCAGTACCTCGGTTCAAAGTTAGGGAATTATTAGCTCAAAATAGGAGGCCTCCAAGGAGTGGGGAGAACCAAGCAAGATCTTCCACCAATATTTATGGGGTCTCACGCAGGGAGGAACCAGTCAGAGATTCAAAAATAAATTTTATATATATATGCTTGTCTGAGAATCTATTGGAAGGGCTCTCCTCTGTGCCCCATCAGTAGGGAAAATACACTGTGGGAGGACATGGGAGACAGTCTTTTCTGTGGTGGCACCCTCCCTCTGGAGACCCAGCTGGCACCAACATTAGGATCATTTCGGCACTAAGTTAAAACCTGGCTTTTTTATTCAAGCCAAACTGATTTTACCCAGGCTGCACGCATTTTACAGATATATCAGTCAAGATTGCTTTAACCAGTTTTAAACGATCTGTTTTTGAATTTAAAAACTTTTAAATATATTTTAACCTTTTAAACTCTTATAATTATTTAGTCTTTTAAGTTGACTTTATTGTAAGCTGCCCTGAGATCTTCAGATAAAGGGCAGGATATAAATATTTTAATAAATGAATGAATGAATGAATGAATATTGACAATCTTGCAGTAGCAGGGGTGAAAAGGCCTCTTTTTTTCTTTCTTTTTTAAAATCCAATTATATCCTCCTCCTCCTCCTCCTCCTCCTCCTCCTCCTCCTTCCTCTTCCTCCTCCTCCTCCTCCTTCTTTTGCTGCTACACTGCAGAAATTAGGCATATGGCATTTGGCTGGGATGAGTACACATACAGGGTTGAAGGAATATTTCCTGGGACAGGAAGTCATGCTCTGAACACTACCTTTTACTTTCAGGGTGGACTTTTTTGTTTTTGTTTGTTTTGTTTCCGCCTGAAACAGCATTTAATTGGAAAACTACTGATGGAAAAATTGGGGAAAAAAAACAGTTTTGACTGGGAAAAACAAAGCTTTTAATAGCCCTTGGGGGACTAAGATTCTTGGGGGCTTTTGGCACACAGAATTTACCCTCAAACACTGCATGCAACCATGTAGGGTAACTGGAGGAAAAAAAGGAAATGGGATGAAATTTGGGAGGAAGCCCTGTGTCTTAATGCCTAGTTTTGCCCTTTGACTCTGTAAACAAAAGGTCTCCTTCCCAGTATGCTAATACTAAAAAAACTATGTTGCTACTGAGTTTGTTATCTGGTTTTGAGAAAAGAATAAACTGAGAGATATAAAAGGCTTATATATAAACATACTCAAAAATGAAATTGTATGAATTACTCATACTAGAATTATGCATATACAAACTGCAATGACTCCAGGATCCTCTATAAATCTTCACAGGAAGCCCTAATGATACTGGAAAGAAAAGCTTAATGCATTATTGCCAGCTCTTGCACCATATTATAGCTCTGGTTAGTGTATAGGAAAAAACAACATCTCTTCTTCTCCCATCCTAACTGTTTGAGCTCTTTGAGGGAAGTGTCGGACATAACTAACAGAAAAAATGAAATGACGTTTGAATTCCCCAAATATTGGAGATTGTAGAAGACTTTTTGTTCTTATGTGATTGGGAAAAAGTATGCATGTATATGCTCTCTCTCCCTCTCTCTCTCACACACAAATATTCATGACAGAGTGTGGATCTCCTTAAATAATTTAAATGCTTAGCTCGAACTAACTGAACTTTTAGGAATCAGAGAAATAGCCATGAAGTGTACACTCCAGAGAGAGTGACCACTTCACATTCTTTGCCAATTAAGTTATTTTCATGTTGCTATCTCATAAAAATCACATGCATTTTATATCCACCCACTTTTTTATTGCTTCATCTTTGGAGATTTCTGATATGTTCCTTCTCGCTGAGATTTCTAAGATATTACTGAATTGTGTAATGATAGAAGGCTATACCTTTGAGAAAAATATTTTCTTTTTGTTCAAATGTGTTTGTAAATCAGGCCCATGTGTCAGGTTGAAGCCAAGCTTCTTAAATAAAAACTCACTTCACTGCCCATTTTGGAGAAACCTAAACAACATAGTAATCAGATCTAAAAACTAGAAAAACTGCCTCCCATTTCCTAGTTTTTCACCCATAAGTGGGATGGAGAAATGTGAGAAAGAATACTTCAGCTCAACTCTTGTGTTTTTATTGTTCACACTGTTTTAGTCCTGCCCTTTTATTTCCTGTAGTAGAGAATGAAAAGAAAATTATATAAAGTGATATATTTTGTTTCTTAATAGATAAGTACAACATGTCTTGCACTTTCTCATAACAGCTGTTGTACTGAGGCTGCCATAAATGGAAACAGTATTTATATTTAATCAATGAATCAGTGAAAAAGATAACAAATAAAACAGTTCTTTAATTGCTACACAATCCTAATTGAAATCTCATAAGTTGGAGGGTGCTGGCAAAAACCATTTTCTCACAAGATGCAGAACATCTGCTGTACACCTTAACAGGACCAAGCTGGGAGACCCCATCAGCATGCCTCTCCTGCATGAAGCTCTCAAGCCCTAGAATGACCCCTTTCTACTGATCTGCCACAACTTTATTTTTCAGGGTTGAATGCTGTCATATATTGTGCAATGTTTTTTCTTTCTTTCCTAAAACTTTTATTTTCACAAGGAGGTTCCAAAAGAATTAGAACTGAATAGGGAGGGGGATCCATTTTGCATGTTCTTGCTACCTTCTAAGGCAGCCTTCAGCAGCCTTGCACCTTCCAGATGTGTTGGATCTCAATTGCCCTCAATCACAATGACCAATGGATATGTTGGGTAAGGACAATGGAAGATGTACTCCAGCACATCTGGCTGTCAGCGGGTTCAGGAAAGCTGCAATAAGAGATAGTGTCTGAAAAAGACTGTAACACATTGCAGGCACTTCCCAAGGTCTGTTGGGAAGTGTCTCCTACATATTACTCATCCATTAGCACCTCTGTGTACAGTGGGTGATTCAGGATAGAAAGCAAAACGGGAAACAGTGGGCGTAAGAAATCCCTGGAAATAAATTCAATGACTTTGTCTGTTGATGTGCATTCTGGGATCCTCTTTCTCCTCTAGAAAAGGAAGTGGGGAATATATACTTGCCATACTGGAGACCCTTAATTATTTTTGGAAGGGACAGAGAATTTGTCACACTACAGTAGGCTTTAGTTCTATTTTGGAAATGGCTCTAACCCAAATGCTGGCATGGAATATGGTTGCCCCCTTGAAAAAGACAACCCTTTTATTTATTTTTACTTTGATATGCACCAAGTCTGGCAACAGCAAGCAGAATTCCTTTGCCTGTCCCTCTTACCCCAGTTGTGGACTAAGAGTTAGATATAGGACTAGGAGTGCACTGGTTTACAATTCACCATCTTATCAATTATCCTCGAAGAAGAAAGTATGGCACACTCCATCCAGTGTTGCCATAACTAATGTGATTATATGGAAAAATGACAGAGTAAGGTATCATTGTCACTTTCCCTGTATATCAAACACTACTCAGGCATTTCCTTTCATAACTCCAGTTAGCATGACAATAATTAACACCACTTTGAAGAATCAAGGAGCCACAGATTTTCGGAGACAAGAATTTATGGGACTCTGTAATTCTGATGCAGGTTTCAGAGTTGTCCTACAAAGGTTCCATTCTTTCACTATGACTTATTTGCATATTTATAAATAAACTAATTTTAAAAAAGACATCACTACTTTTCACTCTCCTGAAGAAAACTAAGCCCTGTAGCCTGCTTCTTACTATTCAGGGAAATCAAAACTGTATGCATTATTTCCTATACATAGATTTTAACCATAATCTTTCATGTTACATTTTACAAATATTTACTTGGCACGTTTGTGCTGAATCCCCCAGAAAAAAATGGTATGTTTTCCAGTGAACCAAAAGTAGGCCAAAAGTTATAAATCTGCTCAGATTAAATTAAATTTCCCCTGGAATCAGGCATTGATATTCTATATGCCATTCTTATTGTATAGATTTATTATTAATGGCTCAAAAATAAATCATCTTCTGAATGCTTCATCTTTTGTTAGCTGTCACTGAAAATAAACTAAAAGGGTACTTTACAGTCAGCTTTCCAGATGGTCTCGCCAATGTCTTCTGTGGGAACTCCGAGGTTAACTTTCTATAGAGACTAATTTCCTATAGCTGCACTCCTTGAGTGTATAGGGTAGGTGTTTCTTGATTCTGAAATTGTATACCGGTGAAATTTGGTAAAAAGGCTTCAGGTGGAAAAGGGCATTTTTTTAAAACAGCTGGGAAATGGCATGGCTCCCCAAATGTTCTTAGATCACAGTTCTTATCACTCTTCACATTGGCTGTACTGGCTACAAACTCAATGGCAACATGTTCTTCAGTCCTGTTTGTTTGGTTTTTTTTCTTTTTTAAAAAAAGATAATTCACAAAACTGGTGAATTCCCTTCTGTCACCAGTATTTAGTTAATGTAAGATTTGACATTTTACAAACTAAGATAAAAGATACCGACAGACAAACACCCAAATCTCCAACAATGGAATTCCTTAAAGATGGTGTGTGTGTGTGTGTGTGTGTGTGTGCAGGAACAATTTCATTTACAATTTTAGATCTATACTGGTATGGTACAGTTGGATCTTGCTATTACCTTCTGCAGCAGGAGCTTTGGGCCAAATTTATCTCCACTTCAACACAAAAACATTTTTTTTTTGGTCAGGACATCAGGACTCTAATCAGCCAGAATAATCAGCACTCTGATACAAACCAAAATAGAAACAAAAGAATCCATGCAAAAGTTCGCATGCTGAAAGTGACATCAAATGTAAAAGACAAATGAAAAAAATAGTTTAAAGTATGTATATATACACACACACTTCATTTACCAAAGTATGACATTCTGTATGACATTCATGATCATAATAAAAGCTAGAAACATAATCTGCAAACAAAACTTAACTTGCACAAAATAGGCATTTTGAAATGAGATTCCCTAAATTATACTCAAAGTGGAATATGCCCTTTCTATGCCATTTCTAACATTTGTTAATACAGTCTTCTTCACTCTGGGGAAAAACTGTTATAAAGAATCTATTGCTATTATTGCAGAGTACAGGAATTGTTACTGTACCTCTCTGTAATTCTCACTGACTCGGTCTAAACTAAGAGAATACACCAGGTTCTTTCCTCCCACAAAGAGTCGATCTTGATACTCATCCAGAAGCATTACATGAAGACCAAGGTATCCAGACGGGCTATGAAAGACTGATGTTCTGTTCAAATCCCAGAGCTCTGAAATAAAACCAGAATATACATTATAAATATTGAACAGCCTTATGTTCATGATGCTATGTTCATCTTCTCCTGGGAAATTAGGGAAATGGTTCTGGGATATTAAGATCTTCCCTGCTTTTAACTTTGTGGAACATGTGGGGATCATTTTCAAATCTCTTCAGCTTGCAAGGAAAGTTGGGTGTGGTTCTTTTCAATTTAATCCCTCTGCTCAATATATCATAGACACACAAAATGGACCACCTCCTTCTTCCATTTCAAGACAGAGAAAGTTACATTTTAAAAAAAGAACTATAAGAGGGAAAAAGATAAGCAAATTGAAAATTCTCTCTAACTCCTTTACCTTTCAGGACTATAAATCTGTATTATCTTGATATATGTAGATCTGACCCTATTAGGACCAGATGCATGTTCTTTTAAGACTAGGAATTCTCAGAATTCTGACAAGTATAAATAAATTCTAGGTGGATGGATTCTGAGCATAATTTATATATCACCACTGAATTCGCAGTTTCTCTAATTATGTATTTCATTTCAATTAGAGCAGAACAACAAATGTCACAAACAAAGATGTCAGAATATATTCATTAATCTTGAAGACTACAAAACGTGTACGTCTGTAGTAACTGCCTCCAAAATGTCTTTGATCAAAGTCCGTCTACTGCAAAAAATTAAAATAAGACTATATGTTATACTTTTCGGCATGGTCAATTCAAAACACTTTGCTGCCTGAGGTGGAGTGCCAAATGCTTCTCCCCCAAGTCAAAGTACACAGTATTCTAGGTCAGTTACGTTTTTTTGGAATCTGATACAGGAGATCTCTCAAGCCCCTCTCGCCCTTCCTTAGTGTAAAACACCTCACAAAATCTTAAACCGTCAAACAGCTCATAATTTGCTGTTTGGCACTCTTCATGGCACTCTAAATCTGCTCCCAAAGGTGTCCCCTCATATTTCCTGAAGATGGAGCTGGTGCTACTCAGTGACAGAGCTAGGAGTGTGTGGAGGGGGGGCAAGAGGGGGCAGGGCTTTGGTGTGAGGGGTGTGGCCACTGTGTGGGGAGCATGGCTGCAGTGCGTGGGGGCATGGCCAGGGTACACAGGGGCATGGCTACAGGCTGAGATGCCCCAGAAACATTACCGTCCGGGGCGAATGCCTCCCTATCCCCATGTTCCTATGCAACTGGAGCTACTCTTTAACAGAATAAAATTACAACCTTGGACAATGATCAAAAATATTTCTATTTCAGAGCCACTGATGTTGGGAGCTGTATGGTCTCCCAACTCTTATCTACTAAATCTCAAAGCCTGGTGCTCAGGGTGGTGTCTGACGAAGTAAAAGTTGGAGCCTGGAAACACTTGTATTTTCTCAATTGTTTTTAAAAAGGGAGAGACCTCAAGTTTCTCCACAATCATGAGACAAACAGCTCAACTTGAAAAGAATTCAGATGTTGGGATTGTGGTGTATAGTTTAATAAAAAAGTTAACTCAGTGTGCTTGGAGAAAAACCTATTTCATGTTGAACATAGTTTAACAAGGAATCAAAAATAAAATTCCCATTATCAGCATCCCTGAACATTTGGAGACAGTCTACAGATAAGTAGGCTCTCTTATTCCAAAAATTCCTCTGCATATGTGGAGAGGAAGTGGAAACTGCAACAGAGAATTTTGACTCCTCACACATTTACCATACTTAGGCCATTTCCACACTACACTGTTACAGTGCTATTATTCCACTTTCAACATCCTGTGGAATTATGAGATTTGCAGTTTGCTGGTGCCAAAGAGCTCTGTGGCTGAGAATTCTAAATGCCCCTCCCTATACTGCAAACCTCAGGATTCCAGTGGATGTTGAAAGTGCAATCATAGCATTATAACAGTCTAGTGTGGAAATGGCCTTAGTCTCAAGTAAATGTGTGAAAGACAGATGTTCTTATTTTAATCATGGAAAGTTTATGAACCAGTGTGAAGAAAGCTGGTCACCAAGGTACAAATCTTCACTTAGAACATATGTGATGCTAACTTTCTTTTCTCATGGCCATTTATGTGTGAAAAGTACCTAAACTATTGTGAACTTCAGTAACAGATAATGAGTACACACACTTGCACTTGTCCACTCACACAAACAAACACGGGCGTTAGTGTGGCATAGTGGTCTGAGGGTTCAAATAGGATTCTGGAAGACCAAGTTATGAAATCTGCTCTGCTATGGAAATCCACTTAGGTACTCTGAGTGAGTTACACTCTCTCAGCCTCAAAGGAAGGGAGTGGCAAATCTCATCTGAATAAACATTGCCAAGAAAACCCTGTGAAAGAGTTGCCATAAGTTGGAGTCAAGTTGAAGGCACATAACAATATATGTGTATGATTATAAATGTTGTCAAATTGTGAAGAAATTATCACAATCAAACAGAGTGAAAGGTCTTATACAATACATCTTTTGGGCCAAACAGACCTACAGTACTTCACACCCTTTTTTGACCTTTCCGAAGTCTTTTTTAATCACACTTAATTATATGAAGAATTCCTTCAGTAAAGACGCTTTCCAGATGTGGGACACTGATGACTGGCATTTTGAACCTGTCAAACATTCAAGGAACTCCTTTCAAGACATTTTTATGGAGCAACTATCCAGGTTACCATATGTCCCTGGCAATAATATACTAAACTGTATAATGTAATAATCTACAAAGACAATGTAATGCGAGCTGACCATCTAAATGTCATCTTATGTCTTCAGCTATCAATTTAGTAAAGAACTGCCAAATGGATTTCCTGTAGTTCTTAAGCCTCAGAATATTTGTCAGGATGTTGGCAGAATACCAAGGAATATAATTTGTCTCAATTTCTTGGTACCTGGAGGAAAAGTGAGTTCAAAAACATCTCCACTTTTTTTAATAACATTGTTATCATTTATGAGCAAAGTAGTCAGGTGAAAAGAAAGTGGGAAAGATGGCAAGAAAGATAGAAATTAACTATTCAAACCAGGTGAAAAATAACTGCAATGTAACCCCATTGGATTAGTTTAGGTAAAACGTTTAAAGGTTTAAACCCAGTTGATTAACATTCTGTGGTCTCTGTCTTTTGAATCTTGTCTAAAATGAAATGAGTCACTTTAGAAAATTGCTTATAAAATGTTGGGCACATTGAATTCTGGCACTGTCAATACATGGTTCAAATATGTAGAACTCTGTATTGTATTTAAAAATATGAACTTTTTGTCTACACACCGGTATTGATAGCTTTTATACATGCATCTGCAAAAGTGGTGATATGGTTTTCACTAAAAGAGAATATTCACAATGTCTGGATTTTTATTGTCCAGATAATACACTGTTAGCTTAATTGCTCCTCATACTCCATTCAAAAGCAAAACCCTGGCTTTTCTGTACATCAGTTCTCATTCAAAAGAACAGCAAGTCTGAGTCACTGTTACATAAATGGCTTCACAACATGACACGGTGTATACTGATTGACAGCTTCCTTCCATGCTCACACAAATCCAATTTCAAACCCATTACTTGTTCTGGACACTTAATTGTAATATGGAGATCTATATGGAAGCGGAAAATCTCAAATTGTTCTGGCATTCTTAACAGTAAGATGATGATTCATATGGATTTATTATTCTTTCCTCAAAGAATGGGAAGTTGTGCTTCTGCCAACAGACACTATTTGATCATCCATCCATACAGATATTAGAAGGCAGTATTTAAGAAACTTTAGTTGGAAGAGGCAATACTTGGTAAAGTTTTTAATGCAGATTTCATGAATCCAATAAGCTCAGGATATTGCTGCAAAGCCTCTGCTTCCAATGGTAAAACTAGCCTAAATAAAGCTCTATTATACAGCTTTCCGCCTGCAATCTTTGCACTGTCTCATTCAAGTGGCCACTTAGCTTGAATAGCTCCTATTAATTCTCAAGTGCCTCTGGCTATTGGGGGTAGTCTGATTTCAGTTTTATAACTGATTTCAGTTTTATAATAGTTTTATAACCTTTTCCTCTGTTTTTTTTTTTTTAAAATTTTGTATTGACTATAGCTGACGTAGCTTGTTATCTCCAGACATAAGCTCAAACAGGTACAGAGCTTGTCTCAGCCATGCAACTATCAGCTGGGTTTTGCAAAAAAACATTTTTTAACATCTCAGAACCTCAGCATTGGCTCTTGCTGTGGGTTTAACAGTACATTCCACGATTGATGTTGGGCTACTGAGACATGTGTAAAGACACTTGAGCACTTAAAGAAATAACAGTACAAAAATAATGATAGAAATGTGTTGGTCCTAGAACTTTAGGTTAAGTCTGTGGGTGACACAATAAACCAAAGGCAGGCCACAAATGACGTATTAATGGCTTGACTCTGTTCTGAGGCAGAAGCACTGGACTGTATTTGGCTTCCTCAATCAGACATAGGGTTGCTAAATTAGTACCAGAGACCTAGGCATGACATCTTGCGATATTACAAGCACGGACCCTAACAACGTTCTAAAGCATGATATTTTAAGCATCAACCACAGTTGCACTGAATATGACATTGAAACACTGAAACACATGAAGACTATACCCACAACCCTCCCTTGATTTTGCAAGATTGTGCTCTTGCCCCAAGATTCCTCTCCCTTAGCCTGTGGACTGCAGAAGAACAGCCGGGCCCAGAGATCTGGAAACCTTATAATCAGAAGGTATGCAAGCCAACTTTGGATCTTAAGAATCAGGGCATGTTGTGTGATTGCTAAGGGATAGCCAGGGCAAAAGGCATCATTGCAGTCATGACTATTCATATTATGTTAACATCTGTAAGTATCCTCACTTATGTCGAATGACCACAGATTTTAGAGTCCTCAGTACATGGGATGCTATGTATGCCACAACCAATCAGATCAGAAATTTTGTTTTATTTAATTGTCAGTTTTTTGCTTTTTAGAGGGGGTGATTTTTAAGGAGATCACAGAATCTGGGGAGGAAAAGGTCCAGAGTTTGGAAAATTATTTCCAAAAAGAAAGAATAGGAAGACATGGTGAAGCCATCCATAACTGAACAGTGGTAAGATGACATCAGTTTCATTATACAAGTTAAAGTAACGTTCTGTGTTGTGGGTCTTACCTTGCTAATCCTAGCTTTTTCTCTATGAATGCTGCCTCTTACCCTTCAGATAGCAAGAGGAACAAAGATCCCAATGGTACCAATACAATCTTGAATGTCTCACAACTGTTGTAGAGATCATGGATGACAAGGGTAGGATAAAATCTTAGCTTATCACAAACTAGCCACTTTGTGCTCACTGTTCAATATTCTCCTCCACTCATCCCATCCCATTACATGACATATATTTTGTTGCATATAGGTAAGCTCTGAGTTTTTATACTCCCATTTCAAGCTGCTAGAAGCCATCATTTTGGCTTGCAGAAATGAAACAGACACTCAGAAGAGCAATCCATATGGTGATGCTGTAGACACTATGGCAACATGAATAACAGAGGCTGTTACTGACTGCCTAGGTTACCAGAAGTGTTGTTGGTTGTTTCGCTAGTCAGATGCTGTAAAGTGAGAGGAATCTGCAATGCCTGTTAAAATTCTTTTTAACATAAGCTTAGTTTAAATACTGTTTCCTGAGTCTGAGAATTATAAAGTATGATATGATACCACCTCTGGCTGCTTTAGCAGTGTTTGTAAAGTACAGTGGGGCTGGGTGCACTGATAGGATTATTTCACACACCTTAGGATCAGTGCTGACTCTAGTTTTGGGAGCTATACATTTAGGGTTATTTGATGAGCAACCTCTATAACTGGTGGCCCTGGGAAGCTCACCTGACACAGTGACAAGCAGCAGTATTGCCACATGGTTCAGGGAGCTGGGATTTTAATCTCCCATGCTGCCTCAGAGAAATATTATACTGTGGACATTGTAAGAAACTGCAAGCATCAGGTTGTCTGGGCCAGAAAACATCTTTAAAGGGTCCCAAGGGTAGGTGTCAGTGATGGGCCCTGCCAGGGTATTGGGTCCTCAGAACCTGGCCAAAGATGCCAAGTACTAATGCTAGTCATGATAGAAAGTAGTCTTGTATCGAGTCAGACCAGTGGTCCTACTAGATCAGTATTAACTGCATTAAATGGCAGTAGAGCTCTAGTGTTAAAGAGACAATTTAATCCCATCCCTACTTGTAGACGTCAGAAATTGAAGTGCATGCAAAATGTGCTGTTCTACCACTGAGCTACACGGCTTCCTGCCAGTATAACACTGTCTAAAATATTGCCAGCAGTGGCAACATTTCAGCCCATATAATACTTCTTTCAAACATTGACAAAATGGCAATCGACAGGACCAAGATGTACAAGGAGCATCTTAATTGGACTGAGGCAAATTCCTGAATGAGTGCCTACTCTCACATTACCTTTACACTTACTAACTGAGCTAAATGGCAGCTAGAGCCATTGCAGGTTCTGCCAGAAAATGAGAAGGGTACTTTGAGCTATCTCGTTTGAAGGAGTGCTGAATTGTTCAAAAGCACGCCTTGTTTTCAAATAGTCCCATGCCATAAACCGGAGATGCAAAGTAAATTGTAATTTATAAAGACAAGACTATATCTGAAATTAAATAGGCTGATTATTGTACTTAAAGTAGGTTAAGTGCTTTATGAATGTCAAAAATTTACAGATGCACTAGTGTGTGTGGGAAAGGAGACAAGTTTTTTCCCCACTTAGCACCACCCTGAAGACGAGCAATACAGGGTGGTTTACATTTCCCTTTCTCAGTCGAATCTGGTTGCTATTATTGCACAGAATCCAAAAGGCAGTAAAAACATGAGCCACATCTACACTGTAAAATTGGTTACAGCCTCTCTAGATCTTTAAAGGGCTCTGTATGACTCTATATTATTCTTCTAATTTTTCTTCTGTCATCTCCTATAAGTACATGGTTTATGCTCTGTTGTGAACACATATCAAATTCAGATGGTGTCATTGAAACTGATCTGTTTTTAGATCTTAACAATGGAAATATAAAACATAACAAACCTGCCAAGATCTATGGCAGGGTCTCTTAGAATAATCCAACTGAAACCAGAGTTCATGATCACAAAGAATTATGGTGTTTGCTTCCCTTCCTAGGGTTCCACCAAAGGACTGGAGTTTCCATACAAAGCGGGCTGGGGTGGGAGTTGGGGATTTCTTACAAGCCTTGAGTGACTTGCACAGTTTCGGGTTTTACAGTTTAGCCTGAGGGACATTCTCCTCTCCAAATAAATAAACAACTACACATTCAAATCAACTAATTCAATAATAAACTTGTAATTATAATCTAATAAAAACTCTAACGCAATATTCAAACAAATAAGTTCTCACATATCCCTTTTCAGTCTTGCTTCAGTTTGGAAGAAAATTTTAGTGAAATGTTAACCAAATTTATAAATGTTAAAGGTCTATTTGAAAAGAAAAAGAAGAAAGGATGCAAAGTTTTTATTCCCCCTGGCATTTCAGAAAAACCATATACAATAAGTTTCCTGGAATAGTTGAAGAGTTTTAGGCTAAACTGTAACAAATCCTATCCTTCTGCCAAATCAGAATTCCCACTAACAGGACTATGTGGACAGACAATCTCACTTTCAGCAATATATGTGGGATGTCTGCTACAAAGCTGAACTGAGCATATGTTACACAAATATATTAGAAGAACAAAATGATTTAGGGCATTTCCTGATACAAAAAATACAAAGCAAAGATGTGGGGGAAAACCTTACCATTCCCAAAATTCTAGTTGAAACTAGCTGTTTCAAGAATGGCAAAACTGTATCTCAGAGGTTCTCTGATCCCCTTGAAAGAGTTTGACTCCACTGTGACATTGCCATGTCAGTTTTTTCCCAATTCCACCATTTGCACAAAATATATTTTGCACAGCATTCTGCTTTCTGTGTGTTTACCTTTCTGAAATTAAGGATGTACACAAGGAAGCACATATGAACAGGCAGAATGATCACAAGATCACAAACAGGGCAACAGTTATTACATTTTCCTATACTGTATATTTTTACAGAAATGCACAAAAACCAGTCACAAAAATGGTTAAATGTGAAAATGCACATTCCTCTCCCTCTCCCATATCAAGTTAAAAAAAAAAGCACATTATCTTGCAACAACTTGCACCAAGGAGAATTCATTTAATGATTCCTCTTTTAGCATACGAAGATGGAACAAGTCAGGATTTGCACCTCTACTCTGAAGCTGCCATACAGCTGTCAGGTGATTGTTTTGTCTTGCTCCATACTGACTGATAGTAGCTTTTCCAGAGCCTCAAGCTCAGGTCCATCCCTGATTTCCTATCTAAATTATTCTGTTGCTTTCTTAAGTTCCAAAGTGATTAAATGTAAGAAGCATCTCAAACTCTGAGCTATGAGAAACAGCACATTTAAAAAATTGGTTTGGTTATCTACCCCTACCTAATCTACCATCCAAATCTACACGAATGACTAAAAATATATATTTAAGAACAGTGTTAGCACACCGCGGATAAGCCAAGTAGAATGGCATATTTGGTAGCTGCTCAACAGGTATCCAGGTTCATGTTGGACAGTTCATGTTGGACTAAAAAATGTTCAACTGCCCTTTAGGACATTAAGAGAGGTTGTCACTATCATAGGTCTGGTTCACAGCTAGAGTTACTGTGTCATGATTATCCTAGGTCCTAAGAGCTCACCACCAAACCATGAGACCCAAGGATACTTCTTGTAATGTCACTGAGATTTTCCACTAATTCCCCCACTGCCACCAAATGTGAGGGTTTCTACTTATTCCCACCTCTGCCAATAATTTGTGGACTTCATTTTTGTTCCATCACTATGCCATCAAATGTGGAGACTTCCTAGATGCCCTCAGCGTTCCTGAGTAAGATTTTATTCACCTTATCTCTAGAAAGGACACCACTCCCTTGTATTAACTACTGCCACCACAGCCAGTGCGTGAATTTTCCAATATATAGTATTTTTGGAGGCTTAAGAGTATAATACAAAAAGAATGATTTCTTGGGCAGAAATTGAACATAGTATCACTAATTAATTATTAATTATTTAATACATCTACATTATATCTCTCTGATTCTCTGCATTAGCCTACAGCTAATCCTGACCCACTCTCCTCACCACTCAAACTCCTAAACCCCACTGTAACTGACTGATATGGATAAACTTGACTCTCCCATCGTCTGACCAGCTGTAATTTCAAAATCCCCTCAGACCTTCTACCAATCACCACTCACTCCCAATAGTCTATTCTTTCAGATCCTTACCTTATAACATCTAATACACAGTGCATACAAAACAATATTGTCTTCCTCCACTTATCTGAGAGATTAGGGACTGGAGTGCTATCAGAAAACGGAGCTGGTTGAAAAGCAAGACCCATGTACTGTATTGTAGGGAGCATGAAGGATTTACAGAGGCTCACTTGGGACCAACTGAAAGTACACTGCTTGAAAAATTTCTGTGCTGGCTTAGTGCCAGTCTGCCCCTCAGCTCGCTTTGCCAGCGGCGTGCACATGCTAGCAGTTCCAAGTGAGCCTCTCTAGGTAAGAAGACTTGATGAAAGAGCAGAAGCTTCATCAAATTAATGGAACTTGTCCTTAAGTTGGAAGTGTCAGAACTTGATCTTTAAGATGCATAAATTTCTCTTAAAAACGGAGATGGAAGAAGAAGAGGTTAAAGATTGTGACAAACTGGGCACAAAATGTTGGACATAGTACACAGTTAGAACAATGGGAAAGAATGTGGTCAGGGGAATTAAATTTATATTATGTTATGATCTTTAAAAGAACATTTATCAGATGATATATAGATGGTATGTGACACTGAAAAGTTGTTTCTAACACATGTTGGAAATTTGTTCAACAAGCGGGATCTTTTTATCACACGTGGTGGACTTGTGAGAAGGACAAAAAATTCAGGAGTCAAATACACTCCATGGTGCAAAAAATCTTGTAGGTTAAAGTTTAATCAAAAACTGAATTACATTTTTTGGCCTGATAGAGGACCATCTGGCGAAGAAGTATGGTATTATGATACACGACCACTGCAGCAAGATTATTATGTATGTCAAAATAGCAAATGTAGAGATACCACTGAGTGAACAGTGGCTACAGAAATTAAAGGACTTGGCTGAAATGGACAAGCTATCAACACTGATATGTGAAAAATCATTGGTGATTTTTCTGAAATTTTTTTTTGCCAGGCTTTTTGCAAGAAAAAGAATACAATTTGTTAACTGTAGACTTTGGCAATTTTATTATATTTAGAAAAATAAGCAGGTAAAGTAGTGGAAAGGTGTTTACAAATGAAGAAGTTAACCTATATAGGCATGTTTAATCTATGTTAGGTAAGCTGGAAGTCAATGTGGTATGTATGCATATGTGTCTGTGTATAAAATAATCTTTTATTATCTTAGTTCTTTTCTTATGCTTGCCTTTGCTTCTGTGTTTTTCTTTCATTGCTTGTTGTTTCTTTTTTCTTTGTATCTAATTTGACTCTCCTGTATATGAAAATGTTTAATTAAAAAAAGAAACTGAAATAAGAACGCAATCACTGTGTGATTTCATTTTGTGAATGTCCATGGCTAATTCTAACTACTTACAAAACTCCGAGTAGGACATATCACCCATTAGACACAATAGAATAGCAATAAGACTTCCAGTATGGCATGGGGTAGGAATATGGATTACAGCCTCTGTACAAATCTGCCACACAGGATAAATCCTAGTACTACAATAGTTCCTGAGTGGTTAAAACACCTCCCCCCACAATCACATGGAGATTTGGGTCAGTCAGGCTGTGACAGACCAGGCCTGCTTTTTGTCCTCCCTCCCTGGAGAAGCAGCACCCTTTTATATGATTACCACCCCCTGGCTCCTTCTCCACACTTACTCACATTTCTGCTTTCCCTAAGCCAGTGGTTCTCAACCTGTGGGTTGCAACCCCTTTGGGGGTCGAACGACCCTTTCACAGGGGTCGCCTAAGACCATCGGAAAATACGTATGTCTGATGGTCTTAGGCTCCATTCCCTCCTTGGTGGTGGTGCGCAAGTGCGAGCCACACGCGCGCATCCTCCTGCCCCCTTTGGTGGGAGCGCATGCGGCCACAGTGTTGGCACAGCAGGAGTGGTGGTGCGCAAGCACGAGCCACGCGCTCGTGTCCTCCTGCCCCCTGTTCAGAAGGGACTGAAATTGCTCCCCTTCTCCGCTACCAGGAGAACCTCCTGTCTGATGGGCCAGCTTGGGGGGGCGGTGGCAGCACGAGGGGCAGGCTCCATCCTCGCCACGGCCCCTGCCCCACTCATCACGGAGGGGGGTGCTGTGGAAGGGCCAGGGGGCTGCAAGGCTGTGCTTTTCCGGGGGGACAAGCTGCGCCCAATGCAAAAGACAAAGGCGCTGGGATTCCTCCCCCCCCGGCCAGGGTCGACACTCTGGAAACTTTTCCCACACTGCCCCTCCAGCGGAAACAAGAGCGAAGCAGAAGCAGAGCCCGGGGGGGTTCTCGTAGTTTTTTGCCAGGGGAGACGTGCGGCTACACTTTCCCTTCCTGCCCCCCCGTTCCTGGCCGGCGAGGTGGCCTTTGCTGGGGGGGAGGCATTGTAAATAATAAATAAATGATTTTATGGTTGGGGGTCACCACAACATGAGGAACTGTATTAAAGGGTCGCGGCATTAGGAAGATTGAGAACCACTGCCCTAAGCCCACAAACCTTGTGGATATAGGGCAAAGTGTCTTCAGGTTTATACCAAATGAATGTGTCACTTGTGGTAGCATGTGCAAATGAGCTAAAATTGAAGAAACACTGTACTGAGGCTGCTCTTTAAAAAAAATAGAATAAAATCTGTATTAAAACAACTAACAAGAGAAAGGTATTGGCTGATTCAATGTTATCAAACAGAAAAGAACTTCCAGCTCTTAATAGGCAAATACTTCCTAGGTTAACAAGCCTTTAGCTTTTCTCCCACTGTCTTTGACGTCTCACCAAAGGAATTCTTTCTCTTGACCCTGGCTTTGGTATGTATCTGTTCTGCTGACTCACCCACATAGCCCCTCCCTCTGGCTAAACTGGGTTCTTTAGTCAGAGAACCAATCAGATTGGTATAGAAATGTTTCGAAATACATGCTATTTGTAAGTTGTTCGCCACCTCGATCCATATGGAGAGGCGGGATACAAATAAAAAAAATTAACTTCTCTCTATTGTTAGAGCTGCTCTGCAGACCACCCCAACCCCAGGGTTCATCACACACCCCTTTTGAAAAGTTATTGAAAATATGATCTCACTGTTGTACGTAATTCAAGGAATTTATTTATTTATTTATTTATTTATTTATTTATTTATTTATTTAGTATATGTTGCAGGTATCCTCTCTGCAATATGAAAAATGACTTTTCCTATGCATTTTATGCTGTTTGATATCTTCCAGTAGTCCCTAGCCTGATGCCCTCTGGGTAGAGGTGTCAATTCTCGGGGCTCTGCCCCTCATCTTCACTCCTCAGGGCAAAGGGAGACAATGAGAGCACTGTCTTGAAAGCTTTGTGTATATTTTCCTCACCTGTTAGAACTGATGATGATGATGATGATGATGATGATGATGATGATTGTTATCATTATTATTTGAATGGCATACTCTCACAACTGTGGTTGATACTTAAGGTATCATTCTTAATGACATCTCCAGAGCTGCCCTTTCTTACATCACCATGGCTTGTCTCCTTTGACACCAGAAGAGTTTATCTTTAGGTCTAAGTTTTAGGCACTGAAATATCAACACCTGGAATAGTCCTGAATTGGCAAATCTACCTTTAGATGGATTGGTTTACAGCTCTCATCCACTCTTGCCTGTATGGTCACTTCAGGCCTTGCTACCTGAATAGAAGTCCAACACATTTGGAAGGTACCAACTTCTGGTAGGCTCATTTGTGCTTTCTTAAGAGCCATAGTGGCTGATAACTATTCATTGTTAGAATGCTTGGATCAAATGTTGTAGGTAAAGAAAGCAGCCAGGTAAATTTGACTGAAACAGTGAAGGTCACAGAGGTTAGAGCTCAGCTAGCTAACCAGGGGGCTGGTCACTCTATATGGCAATACTGCTATGCAATCATGGACTCTGCAGTTTGGTCAGAGGCACTGAATCCTTCTGGCTGATAATTCTGAATGTCTCTCCCTAAACTACCATTCCCAGGATTCCATAACATGGAACTCTGGCAGTTAAAGTGGAATCACAATGCTATAATTGCGTCCCAAGGAGAAGCTTGGGTGGCTCTAACAGTAAGCTATCAGTAGAGCCAGAAAGGAATAGTAATCATTTTGAAAAAGGCCTTTTGTTGGAACCTTGCAGGATAAAACTGTGCACTATGTCCAGTTTGGAAGATTTCAAGCAAGATTTAAGAGGCAGAAAATGGACTACTGACTTTTGAGTATCATGAAAGCCCTGGGGAATCTCTCCTCTGACCAAGCCCCCACATTTGAAGTGCCTCCAACACAATAGGAGCCTATACCTGTACTACATGCAACTGGCCCTTTAACTAAGAATGTCATAGCACTTGTATCTTATATTTATTATTTTTTAAACAGGCAGGCAAAGCTCCATCATGCCTAGCCCCAGCAGCTGAGGAAAGGCCCTCCTTTCATCCCAACTGCAACTGCTGTGGCCTCAGAGGGAGAAAAGAACAGCCAGACATAATGCCATCATGCCTAGCCCCAGCAACTGATGAGAGGCATGCTATCCATCCCAAATGCCACTGCTGGGCCTTGGATGGAGAGAAGAATAGGCAGGCACAGCTCTATTGTGCCTAGGCCCAGCAGCTGGGGAAAGGCGTGCTCTCCATCCCAACTGCCACTGCTGTGGCCTCTGAGAGAGAGAAGAGCAGCCACAGCATCTGGTGGATACAAGTCCCTCCCCCACTGTCATCCCCTTTTCCTTGGGTTGCATGCCTTTTTTGATTGTAAGTCTGAAAGATGGGAACTGTCAGACTGCTAACAATGGTAACCTACTCACATAAAGAGCCATGCACACCAAAGGCCTTTCCACACTACACTGTTTTAGTGCTATTATTCCACTTTCAACATTGTGTGGAATTCTGGGGTTTGTAGTTTACTGAGGCCAAAGAGCTCTCTGGCTGAGAATTCTAAATGCCCCTTCCTAAACTGTAAACCCCAGGATTCCATAGGATGTTGAAAGTGGAATAATAGCACTAAAACAGTATCCTGGGGAAAGGCCGTGAAGGTACTATTTAAACAGGTACGCAAACAAACAAACAACTGTGTCTGTCTGAAACAGCACAAAAAACTTTTGTCTAATTTAAGTGCTAAAAGTACAGGCTACAGCATCCTTTAGATCGAGCTTCCTATAGAAATGATCATGTTGGTTTGGACAAACTTAGATGTTGCTTTAGAAATTACTATCTAGCCTGGCTGGCCTCTGTGGGGTCTCTTGCAAAATGACATGACATGTCCATGGCGGGCCGCCAATATTTTTTTCTCCAGAACTTGGGAAGTTACTTTTAAAACATGTTGTTATAGTGTTTGAAAAGTAATTCATGGTTGTTACTGCTTATATGGGGTGTGGCCCAAGAGCAATGTTTCAACCCTCCCACCACAGCTCACATGTGGATTCCAGTGAGGACCCCAGTACTCTGATCTTGCTCTGAAACTATCAACACTTCTTAAAATGACAGTGGACCTCTCAGAAACTTGTAGGGCACACAATTTGCTATCTACTGTATTTGCCGGCATATAAAATGCACCTGTGTATAAGATGCACTCCATTTATACACTGGCAAACACTATTTGATGGTGTGTAAGACAGACTGGCATATAAGACACACTCGGTTTTCAAACAGTATTTTTTTGGGGGGGAAAGTGAGTCTTACACGCCAGCAAATACAGTAACTATAATTCCTCTGCCTGTTTCAGGCCTTAAAATACATGGTTTTAGAAAAGAAACCTAAAAAAGTAGACTTCTACAAAGCTTTATTAAGGCTTTGAACAGGATGGGAAATTCATGTAGTAAACACAGGTCTGTCAGCTCAGGGAAGGACAAAACCCCCAGCAGTGGGTCCTTAGAAGTTGCCTGCATTTCACTGTTTTAAAATGTAACTCATTATTTCAAATATTACTCATCTGTCATTTCTTTTGTTCTTTTTGTTTTGCTTTGTTTTTAAAAAACATGAGATTAATGACAGAATGGCATAAAACCTGAAGCATTCCTGTTCAACCAATTGTAAAAATGGCCTTGAAAAAAATTACAATAACAAGAAAATGTTGTTCATTATTATTGAAGGCAACTTCTCTAATTTCATTACTTTTGAAACATAACTTTGTTATACCTTCATTATTTAAAAGAGAGAGAGAGAGTTAGGTCCTAGGTGATTATGTTACTTGTAACTTGTTATGCTAAAGCTATTTTTCCCCCCACAAAGAAGCTGTTCCTATCAAAGGAACTTGAATGACTTTCATTAGGGGAGTGTGGAACACAACAGGGTTGTTTCTGTTCAGTAACAGTACGGTTAAGAATACTTTGCAATGTATATCAAATTAAACACACATTTAGTAGCTGCAAACATCGATTATGCATCTCATTATGTTTTAGAAAGTGCATATGGTTTGAATAAAGCCACACACTCTTCTGATCAAGTACAGACAGGTCCTTGGGGATGCCAGTTTATTAAGGTGTACCAGTCACTGCACGCTTATTACTAGTTGAGACAGAGCAGAATTCTTCCTACGGTGTTTTGACAGAAAAGAATCTGCTTCTTTCCTTTCAAATAACGATGCCAAATAAGATGGAGGGGCGGGGAAGAGACGGTATTCAGATGGATAGTTAAATTGAATTTCCTTTGGAAATAAAAACGGACAGAGAGAAACAATCTCCAGAGAGCTACAAAGGGCAATCTGTCCAAGCTACCACGGTATGGGACTGACAGCTTCATGTAAAGCTATCTTGATCCCTAAAACATCTTAAGAAGTAATAACACAAAAGCCTCATTGTAGTGACAGGGGATTGAGGTGTGGGCAGGAATAGTGCAAAGAAGAAGAAAAAAGCCAGACAGTATTTCTCTCTATCTTCCTTGACAAATTGGCATCACAATAGTAAACCCAAAGATTTCTGCCCCCTGCTTCCAACGTGCATATTTGTTCTGCACTATTAATGCTCATAAAACATGCTGTTAAATTTGAGCTCATGAAGTTCAAAATGACAAATTCAGGGTCCACAAGCTGAAAGCGAATAAATAAATGGAGGAAAGAGAAAGTTCTCATCACCATTAGGATTGTTTCTTCTAATGGGAAAGAGAATACAGGTCATGGTAACAGTGAAAGGACAGATCTTCAGCTGGCGTAAGAATTGGCAAAGCCCTATTCATTCCAATCTGCAGGGATTTCCTGATCTGCATGGGATAAAACCACATGTTTCCTATCTCTAGCAGCCTGCAGAATATGACAGTTGATACAAATTACTGTATTGCTATGCAACGTCCCAAATAGCATTTTCTTTGCATGTTTTTCTTCTGTAGAGAATCAGCAGGAATTTCAAATGCATACCGATGTACACCTATGTCCTATCAGCAAAGATCTTGCTTTCTTCACACGCATTTCCACAAGCCAGACAAAGGCATTATATTGCCCATTTGTAGTTTAATAGTCTTGCCCAACATGGTTGAGCACATTCACTCCCTGTTGTGCATCATCTTAGGAATTTTGGCTCCCAGAACAAAGAGTGTGTAAGCTCAGCTGGGTGGAGAAGACCACAAAGATATGACATCCAAAGCTGAGTGGTGGGTGTGAAATGGTAGAAACACGAGACTAACAGTAGCATGAACCGGGCCAAGGAAACTGCCTCAGGCAACAGATTCTGATCATAATTTAAGGGTGAAAAGCTCAGGTGTAATATTACTGATTTGTTTATTTGTTTTAGAACAGGGGTGGGGGTTAATTTCTTGGCCTCAGGTACCAAGGCATGAGGTTACTAATGCTGTTACTGAATAGTGAGTATTTGTACATGTGGGTGCCTGATGAGAGAAGGGAAATAGAAGCAGAAAAGCTGCAGAAATGAGAGTGATATGCAGAGAAAGAGGGTTGGAAACATTGCTTTCTGGAATACAACATCCAGAATCTCCCAGCTAAGATGTATTTAAGCAACTTTTTCCTATTCATAGAGACCTCAATCTACGGTAACTTATGGCTGCATCCCATGGAACCCTGAGATATGTTTTGTGAATACTTAAATTTTTCTAACAGAGGCTAATATAATATAGTAGTTCAGGGGGCGTGCTCTAGAGATTCCTCACCAAATCTCAGAATTCTGTATGATGGAACCATGACTGCTATAGTACAATCTAAGTGCTCTAATTGTATAGTAAACTGTTCATCCACTTCTGCTTTCCCCCTAGACAAGTGGAGGGGGAAGTATAGCACTTGGCCCCTGTAAGTTCCCCAGACTGCCCCTTTTTCTGGCCCTTCCTAGGGTGAACTGCCTCTCCTGGAAATTTCCAGAAGCAAGAACTGATCCTTTAGAATACTAAAAACTTTCAAAACTTTTGCAGTTTGTGCAGCTTCTGGAGCATCCTACCACAAATGCCCAATCCCTGCCCAAGACCTTCCTATCAAAACACACACACAAAGGTGGATAAATAATAACATTGGAGTTAAGGGAGCTCTTCAGTTGCTCCTTTCCTGCTCAGCTTTTCCATCTTAGCCGATCACAGTTAAGAGCTTGGAAACGTTACCTTTTGGGAGGACAGATCTCCAGGTCAGCATGAGAAATTGCCTGACTCTTTTTATTACCTCTTTTTTTTCTTAGAGCCTGCCTTCTAAAGGAGATCAGTCTGTGCTAAGCAACGCGGTTGAGCAGTGTTCCAGAGAGAGCCAGTGTAATTTTCTTATTCAAGGATTCTGACCTTTAAATCCTGCACTGTACGTCTAGAGAGGTTGAAATGTTCCGCAACTGGTTTTGAGGTACTGTCTGTCCAATGCACAGTGTAGAGGGGCACTGCTGGCAAAAGATGGCATATATCACATTGGAGGAAGAGCAAGTGAATGTACCTCTGATGTTGTGGGTGATATTATTAGTCCCTGCAATATTGGTCTTAGAGTAAATGTGGGGACAGGGTTGGAATCTGGGTTTGTAGCATGGTCTTATCCCTGTATTACCATCCATTTTGTGCATCCTGTTGTAAGAGAGTAGTTGTTTAAGATCTGTAAGCTATGAGTAGGCCAATAAAGGCCCACCTCTCAGAACTTATGAGAGGGCTCCAGAATTGGTTGTGACTTGTTGATTATGCATTTGAGTGGTCTTTGCTGTTGATTGTAGGTGGCCACTAGGGGTGTTCTGTCATTTTGTGTCACTGGTCTGTCCTGCAGTAGGTTGTTCCTGTGACCTAATCTTGCCTTGTTGATTTGTTTCTTCACCTTCTTAGGTGGATATTACAGTTTGAGAAATGCCTGTTATAAATCCAGACAACTCTATCTTATAGGTCTTAGTAGATGTTGTTGTATCAGTGGGCTTGGCAATAAACAACAGATTTGGTCATGTGTTCTGGGTAGAAACTGGAGTCATGTTAAGTACGTGCAGTGATCAATAGAGTGTGATGCTTAAATGTCCACTGTGCACTTGCACAATGGTATCAAGAAAGTGAATTTGTTGTGTGGATTATTTCAGGCTCAGGTTGATGGTAGGGTGGAAGTTGTTGAAATCCTGGTGAAAATTTCTGAGTGGTTGCTTTCCATGTATCCAACAATAAAGATGTCATCAAGATATCATAGATAGAGGATTGATTTCTGGAGGCATGTGCTGAGAAATTGTTGGTCCAGATCAGCCATGAAGATGTCTGCATACAGGCATCCATATCAGTGCCATTGACTTGGAGGTATACATTATTTTCAAAAGTGAAGTAGTCATGAGTGAGTACAAATTGGTAGAGCTTAGTGGCTAGGTGTGCTGTAGCCTCATTCATGGTGGTATTCTCGATGATTGTAGTCCATCCTGGTGTGAGATATTGGGGTATAGGGACAATTCTCACAAGCAGTCCCCTTTGTTAAGTAAAACACACATAGAGATATATTCAACAAGCACAGGATTTCTGATTTAAAAGATGCAGCTCTCTTAGTGTTATACATTTCAGACATCCATGAAACCACATAGCAATAACCATAACTTCCACAAAACCTGCTTGCACAACCTATGCAAAAGTTCACATGACAAATGTGAATCTTTATAAAATCTTTTGGCTATTTTCTCTGGTGAATGAAAGTAATTGTTTCTTTTTCCATGTTACCTCTTGAGAATGTAACAAGCAGGGATTTAAGTCTGGATTCATTTCAAACTGGATTTGATTTGACTTGATTTCAAATTTGAGTAAGGAAAGCTCTCATTTAAAGCTTTCTCGTCTTCAATATTTGCACCATCTCTAATTCGGAACTCAAAAGTATATATCAGAGTTGAAATTTTCAAATGGCAATTAGATTTGATGCATGAGTGATCTTTTGTGAAACTGAGATGTCTTCTGTCTTGGCTTTAATAATAGAATTGTTAAGCGTGACTCATTGTGGAACCACTTGAATACCTGAATGGTCTAGTCTGTAAAATCACATTATAATTCATCTTAAGTAAGGACTAGTGGAAACAGACTTTTAAATTATAGCTGTGAAGGAATGTCTATAACAGTGTGTGAGGCCTTCCTGTACAAATATACCCATACTAAAAAGAGAATATTTAATGATATGTCAGTACTGCAACAAGAGATGAGAGTCTGATAAACTTAAATGACCTAAATTTAGGGCTGTCATACCCATGGCTTGGTTTTACCTGGATTTTAGGCATGCCACACTAAGCATGCCAAACAGTGCCTGGCTGGACCACCATCTGGTCTGGATTCCAAACTTTTATTTTTTAGAAAAGGTAACGCCGTTATCCCTTGCAGGAGCCAAGATATAGGGTAAAATGTGGGGGTATTATTCTGCGGAACTGTTCTGCAGAAACAAATCCACCCCTATCTTTCAGGCATGACTAAAGCATGCAGATGGCAGAAGTATAGCTACAGCATGGATCATGGTGAGGGAGGAAGTCAGAGGGAAGGGAAAGTGAGTGGAGAAGTGCAAGAAGCAAGGGAAGGCAGAAGGAAGAGTGAGTGGTAAGAGCAGCAGAGTACAATAAGTGAGGAGGGGGAGTATACTGTGAGGGTGGAAGGTGAAGCAAAGGAGAGAGCAGGAGGGAAGGCAGAGTTAGCAGTATCAACATGGAATGCAAGAAGTGAAGGAGTGGTAAGAAATAGTTAGGGTATAGATTAAGCATCTCCCTTTTTCTCCACTAAAGCAGTGACTTTAACATATTTGTTAACAGATAAGTAACAGCAGTACTATATGCATCTCGGGCCATTTCCGCACGAGACTGTTTAGTGCTATGATTCCACTTTCAACTTCCTATGGGATCCTGGGGTTTGCAGTTTCAGGAGGGGCCGGCTGGCCCCTCCCAAAACTGCAAACCCCAGGATTCCATAGGATGTTGAAAGTGGAATCATAGCGCTATGTTCACACCAAGGCCATTTCTTGATATCTCAATCAAGAAATGGCCTCAGTGTGAACATTTGTTCGACGTCTATACAACTTAGTATCATGGATCTAGAACTAATAATCTGATATTGCTGTTGAGTGCCTCCAAGTTGTTTCTGACTTATGATGACCCTAAGGCAAACCTATCATGGGGTTTTCTGGGGCTGAGAGTGTGCGAAGCACCCAAGGCCACCCATTGGGTTCCTATGGCCAAATGAGGAATTGAACCACGGTCTCCAGGGTCATAGTCCAATGCTCAAACCACTACACCATGCTTCCTCTGATAATCCAATTTAATGAATATTTAATTAGACCGGTATGGGCAACTGCACCTCCCAGCACCTGTCTTGTGAGCTACACCAAGAAGTACCAGTGGGCCTGAAGTAATGAGACATCACTTCTGGCCACTCATTTGACTGATTTTGGGGCATTTTTTTTTCCTCTCATTTGTGTTTGGGGGAGATCTGGGGTGCTTTGCAGAGTTTGGGAAGAAAAATGCCGCATTTTAAGGCAGTTTTGGACCATTTGAAAGCAAACAATTTCCCAATCCCCCCCCATTTTTAAAAGAATTTTTCTTTTTTATTGGGGCTGGGAGTAGGAGAGGCCTTCTGGGAGTCCCAAGGGGTCCCAAGAGCCACACTTTGCCCATCCCTGAATTACACAGATGAGACCAGCTTGACTCTCCAATTCTAAACACACTTACTTGGGAGTAAGTTCTATTGCACGCAATCAGGCCCTTTTTGCACGATGACTGAGTCCTGACATGGGGATGAGAGAGGAATGGGACTGCGATGACACTCCAACATGACTTCATTGTGGTCCTGCCCTTCTCCCATTGCCAGCTGGCACAATCGTGGGGTAAATATTTGATGGAGTTTCTTTATCAATGACTCCCAATCGTGCTACGCTCCCATCCTTCCCAGCCACGTGGAAGGGCAGGAAGCATGATGGAGGTGCTTCCTGTTTCAGGCCCTTTTTGCCTGGCATTTCCGATGCAAAAGGGTCCCTTGAGCATCATGCACATGTGAGGAGTAGTCCACATGACACACTCACATTTGTGCGACGCTCAAGGGCCTGACATGGACCGTATGCACATTTTTTTCATTTTTGGCTTGAAGTCGAAAATACTGCATGGTCCGGGGCCCCGCATGCACTTACCTGAAGTGCAGAGCCTCGGGAGCTGGGCCGGTCGTGCTTCCTGTCTCAGGGCAGCCTGGGAGGTCCCAGGCTGCACTGTGAAAGCAAGAGGTGGGGCTCTTACACGAGCAGGAAGCTCATGTGGAGCCAAAGAAACAGGGAAGCGAGAGCCTCTCTCCGGAGGCTGCTCACACGAGCCCCGCACCCCAGCACTGCAAAAAGGTAAGGTGCGAAAAGGGTCTCAGTGAAGCATGCGAAGGAGCCTAGCTGTGCTGTGGAAGGCAGGCGTGTGCCACTCGAACTTCTTTCCACAGGGAACTGGTTGAGTAGGAGGGGAGTGTTCCCATCATGCTCCCTTCCCTGCCAGGATTGTGACCAGAGGACAATAGGATCAGGTAACAGCCTCAGTCTTGTGTTTGCATGCATGTGCATTCATGTCATCTGTTCGTCTTACTGTCAGCTAAATAGTTATTGGATTGCATTGTTACTGAATGACTGAAGCATAGTCGCAGTAAAATCATTTAACATGTCCTGGAAAAATATGATCTGCAAAGTAACTTCACGCCACCTTTACTCCTTCCAAATTCTCCACATTCTGTACTGAGGAACAGTTCTGTGCTGACATTTATAAGTTTATTCACATTATCTGCTATAAGCAAAATCCGCACTGCTAAGGCTCTCTTGGAGTCACAGGTTCTGAACTCCATTCCAGTAAAAACATAGAAAAAAATCTCTTTTACATTAAATATTTATTTTAAACTGGAAGAGATGGTGAGAATAAATTATTTTTCTCAGAGTTTTATAAAATCCTCTCTTTCTCTCTATCTCTCTGTGTGTAATAGAGAGACAGAAAAAAAAACAGAGGCAGAGAGAGGCAGGCAGGCATACAATCTGAGTGTATACGCAAAGAATTTGTGTTCTGTTTCATTTATCGGTTACCTAATAATAAGTTATCTGTGTTTTCATTGTGTGCCTGCAAGTCATTTCTGTCTTGTGATGCCTCTGAGGTGAACCTAGGAGTATCACTGGGTTTTCTTGGCAAAATTTGTTCAGAGCATTTTGCCTTTGACTTCCTTCAAGGCTGAGGAAGTGTGACTTCCCAAGGTCACCCAGTGGGTTTCGATGGCTGAGTGAGAATTCTTACCCTGGGCCAACCCTCAAACCACTACAAGACACTGGCTCGAATTTGTGACACAAAAACAACTAAAAAGTGCTCCGTTGAAAAGAATTGCTAGAGCAGTAGAACAAATTAAAATATCACAGCTTTAATAAACTTACATTGGTAACCAAAGAAATAATTTTTACAGTATTATATAACTAGACTAAAAGCATAGCATGATGCTGAAAAATTGAAGATTTAAAGGCTGAAAAATTAAAGATTTAAACATATACCTTCAAAGTTAACAGTACTGCCACGGGCACACACATGGCACTACAACATGCCAACTTCTTTATGGCTGACATAGAGTAACACTTCCTTAACTCCTGTATCCAGAAACTTCGCCTCTACTTGAGGTACACTAATGATATCTTCATATTTCGAGCCCATGGAAGAGACTCACTTAAGACATTCCACCAGAATTTCATCAACATCCACCCTATCATCAATCTCAGCCTGCAACCGTCAACAGAACAAGTTCACTGTCTGGGTATCACCATCCAGGGTGATGTGGTAGGAAAGAAAGCCAACACAATTCTTGGTTGCATCAATAGGAGTATGGTGTCCAGATTGAGGAAAGTAATGTACCACTCTATTCTACTTTGGTCAGACCTCATCTGGAATACTGTGTCCTGTTCTGGGCATTCATTTCAAGAAGGATATTGATAAGCTGGACGATGTCCAGAGGAGGGAAATGAAAATGGTGAAGGGTCTGGAAGCCATGCCCTATGAGGAATGGCTTAGGAGCTGGGTATGTTTAGTCTGCAGAAGAGAAGGTGAAGAGGGGACGTGATAGCCACGTTTAAACATTTGAAAGGATTCATATTGAAGAGGGGATGGACTTGTTTTCCACTGCTCTAGAAACTAGGACAAGGAGCAATGGATTCAAACTACAGGAAAAGAGATTCCACCTCAACCTCAGGAGAAAGTTCCCAATGGTCCAAGCTTTCCTGCAGTGGAATATGCTATATGCTTCCTTGGAATGTGGTGGAGTCTCCTTCCTTGGAGGTTTTTAAGCAGAGGCTGGATAGCCATCTTTTGGGAGTGCTTTGAAGTGGTTTCCTGCATAGCAGGGGGTTGGACTGGATGGCCCCTGTGGTCTCTTCCAACTCTATGATTCTGTGATTCTATCCAGCTATACAATTGACATATAAACACCATACTATGGCCCTTTTTGCACGGCATTTATCATGTGATAAATGTTGTGCGATTGCAAGGAGCACTCCACATGACGTCCTTGCAATCGTGCGATGCTGCTAGGGCCAGCAGGTGCTGATCACACAATATATCATTTTTGGCTTTTGGCCAAAAATGATGTGCGATCATGCATCACTCCAGAGCCCCACACGCACTTAACGTCCATGTGGAGCCTCCGGAGATGCAGCCCTCGTGCTTCCTCCCCCAGCGCAGCCTGGGAAAATACACAGCTACACTGCAGAAGGAAGAGGTGGAGCTGTCATGTTGCCTGCCAGCCAGCCAACAATTGCTGAGGAGACGGAGCAGAGGGGATGCAAGTGCTTCTTGGAAGAGGCTGCTCGCATGATTCCTGCATGACTGCACCAGAAGCAGGTAAGCTGCAGAAAGGGCCTTTATTGCAAGCCTACGGACTGCTATGTGCCTCCAGTTTTCACCTTAAATACACTGCCAAATCCATAGTTTACAGTCAAGCATTCCAAATGCATCTGCTCAGACCCACAAGACAGGGACAGCAAACTCATGGAATTATAACAAGCATTCCTCAGGCTATACTACCGGCCATATGAAGTAAAAAAACAAAACAAAAGAAAATCCAGAAGGCAAGGCTAGTATCTGGAAATAGTCTATTATAGAACAGGCTGAAGACAGGTAGAACCTCACTAGTGTTCACATGCAGCTCCCAACTGAGACCAGTCAGATTTATCAACAATGAACTACAACCAGTTCTGGACAATATTGCTGCTTTTCCAAAGGCTCCCGGTGGCAGGCCTTTACTTCCCTACAGACAGCCTCCCAATCTCAAGCAGTTACTTACATATAGAAGGACACACAACCCAGATGGGGTGATGGGTGCAAGATCCTGTCACTAACCCAGATGCCAAATTTGCCCACATGTCTACTCAGCAAATGCCATCACAGGACCTGATCACAGCGCCCACAATATTAGAGGTAGTTTCACTTGGTCATCCTCTAATGTGATATATGCCATCCTCTGTCAACCATCAGCACTCTGCATTCAGCAAACAGACCAGTTTTTGTGCCAGAGGATAAATGGACACAAATCAGATATTAGGAATGGGAAAACACACACAAAAAAGTTGCAGAACACTTCAATTTTCCTGGGCATTCCATCTCGAAATTCAAAACAGCAGTCCTTGAACAAAATAAAAATAAAAATCAGTCCTTGAACAAAAAAAGATTGGAAAGAGAAACAATAGAACTGGAATATATCAACAAGGTCCAATCCATTGACAGTGAGTTGAACGGAGACAATCATTCCGGCACAGTACACATATTATAACACTAGTTAATTCCTCTGCCTCATGAGGGCTCTCTTGGACAGTTTATCACATCTCCTTTCTGATTCCCCACCAGCATCACTTCAATCATTTCAATAACCCTCCACCATTCATATGGTTATCTACTCATCTTGGCCTTAGCCAACATCTTTCCTCCTGCCTTTGCCCTCTATGTCCATCATAAAAACTGAACTTGTCATTTCAACACCATACCCACAAGTTTCGCATTTCTACTATTCACACTTCTTTCTCTCAGGCTATTTCCATACCACACTGTTATAGTGCTATTATTCCACTTTCAACATCCTACGGAATCCAGGGGTTTGCAGTTTAGGGAGGGACATTTAGAATTCTCAGCCAGAGAACTCTTGGGCCTCAGTAAACTACAAACCCCAGAATTACACAGGATGTTGAAAGTAGAATGATAGCACGATAACACTGCAGGACGGAAATAGCCTAAGTCTCAAGGGCACTACAAGATCTCTTTGCATGAGAGGGGGTTACACTAGATGGCCATTGTAGTCCCTTCCAACTCTATGATCTGTGAAGGTGAAAACTTAGAAGAACCATCAGGCCCAGGAAATATAAAAAGACTCAATTATTTCTAGTTACTTTCTGGTTCTCTTCCAAAAATTGCTCTACCATCTTGTGCCTTTTACCCAGAGGTTGAAAGCTATGTGTTAATTTTAACAAGCTCCTGTTGTAGCTAGTTATTTTAGCAGTAATGAATTTTTTCCCTGTAAAAGCCAGAGCTACAATTCACAACTTCATTACTTTTTAGTGAAAGGTAACAGTGTTTCTGAATTTATTACTGGCTCTGTCTGAGCAATATTTTCTGCACAGGAAACTTAGGCCCTTTTCACACGTTTCACAAACGGGGCGGCACATTCAGGGGCGGAGCTTACCTGCTTGCGTTTTGCTCCATCCCTGCTCCATCCTTGCGGGGAGCGCGATTCCACCGCTCCACATGCCGCCGAATTTCGGCGGTGTTTGGCGGCGCCCAAAATGGTGGCTGGCGGCTTCCGGCGGCGCTCCACCAATCAGGGCAGTGCGCCAGCCGGAAGCCAGCCCCCGGGAAGATCTGCAGAGACGCACTAATGCGTCTCTGCAGATTCTCACCGGGAGCTGCCACGGATTAGTGCGGGCGAGTTTCATAAAAACCACCTGGGAAGGTGGTTTTTAAAAAAACCGCAGCGCCACCGCTGCGGCTGCACTAGAGCGGTTGGAGGTGTGGAGCCTTACCTTTTTCAACCGCACTAGCTCACCCCGCGGTGTGAACGACCTCCGTCTCTGGTTGCCCCACTGCGGGTTTTTACCCCCGTGTGAAAATGGCCTTACTTTCTCTGCAGAAAATCCCATTTCCTGTGGGAAGAAAATGTGCATTTTTCATGCAGAGTAACTCTTTGCAGATTTTTTTTCACATTTAGGAAACTCATTGATTGTTTTTTTCAAATATTTCCACCCCTAGAGGAGACACAGTGAAAATATGCTGGGTAGATGAAAAACAATGTTAACAAAGTTAGCTTGCATTTTCAGCCTTCTTCTGTTCTGCTCAAATCTTAAGAGACTATTTGAATAGTAGAAAAATGAAAGAGCTAGTCAGTGTGAGCAAATGGGAAAGCTGCTGAAGGCTGTGTTTCTTTTCATGCCTAAGGCCAGCTCAGACTTGAGGCTTGTTTAGGGGAGAGGGAATGGGAAAGGAAGAGGGACTCAGTGACTAATGGTGACACTAAAATATTTGTGAGGAGCCAGTGTAATATAATGGTTTGAATGTTGGGCTATGACTCTGAAGACCAGGTTTCAGTTCACTGCTCGACCATGGAAACTCACTGGGTGATTTTGGGTGTGTCACACACTCCCTGACCCAGAAAACCCCACAATAGGTTCTCTTTACAGCTGCCATGAGTCAGAAATGACTGAAGGCACACAACATCAACAAACATTTGTGAGCAACTTGTATCAAACTTATGAAAACAATTTGCATCAGAGACTTTATTGCTGCAAGCACAACAAATGAAGGTTGAAAATATTTCCTTCTTAAGGGCCTTTCTGCACTACACTGTTACAATGCTATTATTCCACTTTCAACATCCTTTGGATTTCTGGGGTTTGTAGTTTACTGAGGCTACAGAGCTATCTGGCTCAGAATTCTAAAGGCCCTTCCCCAAACTGCAAACCTCAGGATTCCATATGATGTTGGAAGTGAAATAATAGAATTAAATAGTGTAGAGCAGAAAGGCCCTTAGAGCCAGCATGGTGTAGTGGTTTGAATTTTGGAGTACAACCCTGGAGAGTAAGGTTAGATTACCTGCTTGGCCACGGAAACCCACTGTGTAACCTTGGGCATATCACACACACTCAGCCCTAGAAAACCCCATGATAGGTTGTCCTTAGAGTTACCATGTCAGAAATGATTTCAAGGCACACAACAACAAGGCTTATTCTTAGTAAAATATACCTACTATTGTAATGTAATTTTACAAAAAAATCTTGGCATTAAAAACCCTAGTTTTATAATAGCATCTTGGCATGCTGATGTTTCAGAACTCCTCCTATATTCCATGCAGATTTGCATGGGATTCTGCCACTCAAATGTTGTAGCCAGGACAAAAGCCAGCACAGTGCAAAAGCCAGCACAGTGCAAACTGCATCCAAAATCACTGAAAAAGGAAACTATTTAAAAAGAAAATCACAGTGCAAAAATGATACTTACTCCTTTTGAAAACTAAAAAAAAAAGGTTGTTTTTTTTTAAAAAAAGCTTTTTTATGGGGATAGTTTTAATAAAACTGAAGACATGATTGTAAGATCCCAATTGCACTTATCTTGCATGTATTAAAATTTGGTTTTACTTTTATTGCCTGTAATTGAATTTTATGCTTAGAATGCCACTGGGATATAGAGTAACTGATATGCTTGTAGACTAAGGAACACCCAGGCTCAAGTCCTTATTAAAAAGTGGTTTCCTTAAAGGAAGAATTTGCCCACAAGAATATATTATACATGCAGATTTAAATGAAAATTTCTGAGCTGTCTTTTCTTGTTAGCTGAAATTTGACGGTTATAAACCTGTAGAATAGAACATTCCTGCTGCAATGAGTCAGGAATATGTGCATATTAAAACTAAAATGAAATGCATCAGAATTTTTTTTTCAATTGACCAGGGTCAGTTGTGGGATATATTCTGACCCCAGTGAGAATGCCAGTGCCTTGAAGGTTTAGGGAAGAATTAGCACTGTGGTTAGGGTGAGGATTTATATTTCAAATGACAATCCCAACCCCTGCAAAAAAAAAAAAAATTGGAACGAAAATGCATTTTCTACTGAATAGGGTGAACCTATGGGAAATCTGATCTGGTTATTTCTGTTTCACTGAATCATAGTTTGCCCCCCACCCTTGGCAAAAGGACTTATTTTCCCCTTCTGATTCATTTCATTAGTTGTAGGCCTATTTCTAGGGGTGTAGCTACAGGGTGGTCAAAATGAAGGTGTTGCCTCTCAATAAGAGTTCTGTCTCTCTACCCAAATAATTTTTTCCTTCCGTCCCCTATTTTATTTTACTTTATTTCATTTTGCATGGCAGAGACTGACCTTTTCAAAAAATTTTCACAGAGAGACTTCTTATACGTTCTGTGTTTGCATGATCTTGGTAACTTTGCCTACCTCTTTTCTTCAGATACTTAGGCTCTTTCTGCACCCTACCTTTTCATGGCAGCATCTGATGGGGATCTTGGTAGCAGCTTTGCGGAGAGGAGAGCATGACGGGAGCGCTTCCCTCCACACTGGCTGGCTCCCTGTGGAAGGGAGTGCAATGGCCATGCTTTTTCCTTCAATAGTGCAGCCAGGTACTTTCTCAGGTGGCACTGGGGCAGGAAGCGCAGTCATCATATTTCCGGGGCTTCCTCAGGACAGGTAAGTGTGGGATGGTGGCACAGTCACATGTCATTGGTGGGGAAAACCTGTCAATGATTTAACCTGCAGTTGTGCCACCTAGGGATAGGAAAAGGATGGGACCACAATGGAATCATGCAGAGGTGTTGTTGGGGTCCCATCCTTCTCCTGTCCCCATGGCAGGATGGCAGGCTGCTGTGGAAAGGGCCTGAAGCTCCAATTCTAAATGCTCAACCAAAGTTTTAAGTTGCTACAATGATAGAAATTTGGGGACCTAAGAAAACTTTTAATGAAGAGGGAAGAATTCTTATTTGGGGCAGCAACACTCTCATTTAGCCCTCTGTTACTACAGCAATCTAACTCTATGTGAATCTGATAACAAAACATTGTGGTTCTGTGGGACTAAAATGTTCTGTCCTGGTATGTGAGGATTAAACAAGAGAGTATATTGTGAATTTGCTGTTATTTTTATTTTAGACAGGATTGCTGAATGCTTCTGATAAAATTTTAGCCAATGAAATGTACATAAACTGTGAAAGCACTAAAAAAAAAACTATATGCAAAACTGTCTTCATAATTAGAAGAAAATACATCCCTTCTTCAGCTGCAATCTACTAGAATTTTGAAAAATGTGCCAAAAAAGAAATTAGGAAAATTTGCCGTATATATTTGGGTAGGGGATGGTGTGCATAAACTGAAAGCAAAACTAGGCCAAAGCTTAGAAGGAACTAGCTGCAAGCAATGTAGTAAGATGTAAGAAGTTATTTTTTCTGGACAACAAATGCATTACAAAGGGGCTTTTCACCTTACTCTGTTATAGTGTTATTATTCCACTTTCAACATTCTGTGGAATTTGGAGGTTTGTAGTTTCCTATGGCCAAAGAGGTCCCTGGCAGAGAATTCTAAATATCCCTCCCTAAACTGCAACCCTCACGATTCTATAGGATGTTGAAAGTGGAATAATAGCACTAAAACAATGTAGGGTGGAAAGACCCAAAGTTTTATCTCAAAGGTAACGTGCCAAATGGGAGTAAAATTACTTAATTTATGCTACTAATGTTTTCTAGATACTTTTAAAAAATGACTGTTTTAGGGATTTTGACAGAGTTCTTTTTCAAGATTTAAGCTATTTTCTTATCAATCCTAAGGTTCTTTTTCAAATGTAACAAAAAGTAAAGAAAAAGTAACATCAGGAAACTAATGTTTAAATACTGTAGCAAGTATCCAAAATAAATAAATAAATTAAAAAGTAACTTTCCTTGCTCTGGCTTAAATAATAAGCTTTACTCTTGTATTTCATTCAATCAATTCACATTTATTAATAGTCATCTTAGCCGTTTTACAACTATGGCGATTCCACTTCTGGCACTATAGTTTAACTGCATCCTGTGGAAACCTGGGGTTTGTAATTTGGTCAGAGGCACTAGAGTTCTCTGGCTGGGAATTCTAGGTCTACCTCTCTCAACTTCCATAAGATAATACCTTGGCAGTTAAAGGGGAATCCATTGCTATAATTTTTTAATGTGAAAGGGACCATGTGCCATATTAAAATTCTAAGCATGTTCATTTATCTACCAATATTTCACATATGAAAACACATGTGGCCAAGCAACATTAGTGCATGGTCAACATGGCAAAAGCTATTATATTTTTGCATTTCACCACTATATTCTCCCCACTTACCCCTTATCTCTTTGTCCACATTCAATTCTTTTTCCCATTCCATTCACCTTCTTTTCAGTTCATTTATTCCTCTCTCTCAAATTCTCTCTCACACCTTATCTTCCTTTCCATTCATTCCTCTTTCTCTCTGTCTCCACCCATCCATACATGAACCTCTCCTTCCTATTCATATCTTATTAATTACCTCTTACAATCTCTTTCTCCCTTCACCTAGCCTCCTCTCTGTCCACTTTTACTTAAACCCCGAAAGCTTCAGCTATCCTAGAAGAAGAATGGGAAAAATGCATCCTCCAGACTGGACTGCAATTGGACTGCAATTCCCAGCATTCCTCAACATTATCCATCCTGGCTAAGGCTGCTGGGAACTATGGACCAATAACATTGTTGGGAGCATGATTCCCACTCCTGTCCTGCAAAGCATGGCTTGGTGGCTGATAGACAAAATAAATAATATTCCAGTTTGGGAGCAGTGATACCACGCAAACATTTTGGCCCTTTCCGCAGCTTAACTGATTCCGGCCTGGTCATGCAGGGATCATGCAAGTAGCCTCTTCCAAGAGGCACTTGCATCCCCTCTGCTCCTGCTCCGCAGCAGCTCCCTGCTGGCTCTGCCTCTTCCTTCCGGGTACTTTTCCAGGCTGCGCTGGGGGAGGAAGTGTGAGGGCCGCATCTCCAGAGGCTCCGCACTCAACGTAAGTGCGTGTGGGACCCTGGAGAGACACATGATCACGCATCATTTTTGGCAAGAGGCCAAAAATTATAGATTGCACAATCGGTGCCTGCTGGCCCTGGCAGCGTCGCATGATTGTGGGGACTTCATGTGCACTGGTCCTCGCAATTGCACAACACTGTGAAGGCCCTTTCGCATGAGAAATGGCATGCGAAAAAGGCCATTGTGTGAGGAAATTTTGATTTCTATGTATTTCTCATATGCTGTGTATGTTTGTCATTTAGCTTTCTTGTTTTCATTTTTTAATATTTTTAATAGGCTTATGTTTGCAGCATAAGGCAAAATGGTAAAGACTGTAAATGCGGATATCATTTTAGTGGACAATGTTTAAGCAGGAATACCTGATTTGATCTGTATTTGAGGCTTGTTCATCTTCTGATGCCACATAATTTGTTCAACGTCTACAGAATTTTCCCTAATCTCTTCCAGGAGTGTAGACTAGAGCCATTTATCTGCTACTGAATGCTGGAACAAGCTTGTCAGCAAAGCTTTCGGATTCCAGACACACTGCAAGCTTGCTTTTCTCTGCGGAATCGTAGTGCCATGCGTGTGTCAGCTCAAAGGCAGGAGAGTGCTCTGCAGAGGAAACCACAGTGATTAACACCTTTCTTTTATTTGAAAAATGGGGCCCCTGCATTACACCTCCTGCAACATATGGAATGCAAATTTCCCAGCATAGAGAAAGGCAGATATCAGGCCTGATTGTGCATCACGCAATAACAGGGTATTTTAGTACTAGGAAATAGCCTGTTGGTTAAAAAGATGAAGGCCTGGTGTGGACATACAACAGAAATGATGACTAATGTGAAGCCTGATGAACTCCCCTCTCCTACATGTGAGATGAAAATGTTCATCAAAGCAATAGCTAGCTGCAAATTTCAACTGTGAGGTAATAAGCAAGTGCAAAGATTAATCAACATAGACTGCCTCTCATTAATCACACATATCTCATGGTGGCACAACTGCTTTGGTTTCCATTTATATTTTTGTTTGGTGAGCTGAAGCTAACAGAGGGCCCTTCACATTTTTTGCAAGGTAGCCAATCTGTCAAAGCTTGACAAATGGCTTCCCCCCTGCTCTAAAAGCTCAAATGATGTTATTTCTATAAAACATTGATTAATGTAGGAAAACTAAGTAAGATAAATTATGTCAAAAATCAAATATGATTTGGGTATCCCGGGAAGGAGGAAAGAAGGAAGAGATGACATTCCATAGCAACAGCTAGATCAGACTGTTCCATTTCCATGCTTCCATGGGGATCTAATTCCATACTGATGAACTTCAAGTTCATTTGTTTGAAAAGAATCTTTCCTCATAGAGGACATCAGGAATCATGAACTGTGCTGTCTGTAAAACTTGTACGCACATTTTTGACATGCATATCATATGAACAGAAAGGATTACTCACACACACACACACACACACACACATATGTAATGCCTATTTACATATTAGTTTCCTAAACGCGCACTTTTCATGGTTCTTTTACCTTGATATTAGGCAGGGATGGGGTGTGTGTGTGATGCCATCAGGAAGAAAATCTATGGGTGCAATTATTTTCTCCCATTGCACACAATGGTCTTCCTTCTATACTTGGGTAAAAGACCCCCCCACAAAGGAATCAACCCTTTCTAAATATGACTATTAAAATGGAAAAGTAGATAGTGAAGTGCCATAGTCCAAAAGCATCTAGTGCAAAACTGAGGCAAATAATTCAAAATAGAAACACGACAAACATTGTCATCACATTACGTGAGTAAAATAAGATTAAAACCTCTCCACCACAGAAATGTGGATAGATTTTAAGGATGACTTACGCAGTACACTTCAGAGCTTGCATTAGTCAATAATTATAGGTCTGCAAGGCTAGTGATAAGCTGTACAGCCTACAGAATAAAAATAATGCATGTTAGAAAATAAATTTATCCAGATCCAGATCCAACAATGCTGACCCAGATACAGGTTAGTTAGTTATGGAGCAATTTCCAAGGGCAGGCTCAGGTGGAACCTAATTCCCATGAAAAGTGGAACAGTACAGTAAATCCTGGAAGTGACTGAAACTTCAGTTTAGCATTTGTTTTGCAAACTTTCCATGCCTTTATCTTAAAATGCCTTAAGCGGACCTCATATCTGTCCTTCACTTGGGGCTATGCTTTTAAATCCCTGCAGCCAGAGTAGAAAGATCTGTATCTTTAGAATTGTTGTCTATTAGGTTGTATTGTAGCTGAGAAAAGAGTGCATGGGTTCATAGAGGAAAAGATAGAGAAAGGCCCTTTTCGCACTAGGCTTTTTGCGCGAGCGGGGGCGGGCGGCTTGTGGGAAAAGCCTAGTTCGGGAGCCTGCCGGTTCCCCGCTGGTTCCTTCCGCAGCCGAAGGAACCAGCTGGGAAACGGCACCATCCCGGAGGCGGCGGCGGCTCGCGAGTCCATCCCCCCCGCGCGCGCAAGAAAGGAGCCCGTCGCTCCTGGCGCGTGCGGGGGGGCGGGCGCGACTGTTGCTCGCTCCTGGCGCGAGCGACAGTCGCGCCCGCCCCCCGCGCGCGCCAGGAGTGAGCGACAGTCGCGCCCGCTCCCCCGCGCGCGCGTGCGAGCGGGAGGCTGTCGCGAGCAGCCCCCCGCCCGTGCGAAGCAGGATGCTCTCGCATCCACCGCGCTAGCTCCCCGCCCCGCCCCTTCCTTCCGCACGGGCGGAGGGAAGGAGGCGTGACCTGGCCGCCTCCCCGACGCACCGCACTACAGGTGAGTGCGTGTGGGCGCCGGGAGCGCAGCGCGAGAGCGGGGTGATTTTCGCTTGAAAGTGAAAATCAAAAACCCCGCGCTCGCGCCGCTGCAGCCCCGTGAGAGCGCCGGAAGTGGGAGTGCGTCGTGCGGAGCGACGCTCCCACTCCCGCACGGCTCACGGGGCTATTTCGCCCGGGAAAGCCCGTGCGAAAAGGGCCAAAGAGTGAGAGGAATGAAAAGGGCAATGGCTATGGACAGATAAAGGCCATTTCTACACTATACTCTTATAGCACAATTATTCCACTTTCAACATTCTATGGAATCCTGGAGTTTGCAGTTTGGGGAGGGGCCAGCTCAGGATTCCACAGGATGTTGAAAGTGGAATAATCACGCTATAGGAGTGTAGTGCGGAAATTGCCAAAGAGAAAGGGGAAGTGAGAAGAACTGTGATGGATACAGAGAGAGAGAGTGAGTGGAGAAAAGGATTTGATGGAGAGAAAGGGGATGGATGAGTGGGTGGATGGATGGATGGATGAGAGATAGATGGACAAATGGATGCAGGCGTAGAGAGAAAAGTGGGGTGACACACAAAGAAATGAATGAGAATGGAGAAGGGAATGGCTAGAAAAAGAGAGAGTACAGATGGTTTGGATTAGTTTGGTTTAGATGGATGGAGAAAGACAGGAGGAGTAAGGAAAAGATTCCATTGTCATAGTCTAGCTACTGACTAGAAGTGAATTCTAATTTTCACAGAATCATACAATCTTAGAGCTGAAAAGGAGCCCAAGGGCTGTCTTGTCCAAACCCTGCCATACAGTATGTATTTTATTTTTTAAAAAAACCTAACAATAATGACAGCAAAGTCTTATATGTGCTTGCTCATAAATAAATCTATAGGATGTGGATATAGGATGGCATCCTTAGAATTTTATGTTCACTTATGTGTAGACAGATATAGAATTGTTCTCATACAGTATAATCCAGAATACATAGATTTGGAGAAACAATTAGAGTTAAATTACTTCTATTTTTTCTAATGCATTTATTGCAACTTCTTTTACATTTTAACCTCCTAGCTAGATATATTTAAATTGTAGTGCTGATTTCTTCTACCTCTCTGTGTTATAAGCCTGGAATCACTAAAAGGAGTATCAGCAGTATGAGTTATGGATGTTATACAAGCACTATAAAAATAAAATACTGACTAAAGTGTGAACTGATAATTAATCCAACATTGTCCAGAATCCTGTATTATGGTTATGAACACATAACCTGAGTTATGCACTTCTGACTATTATGTATTCATGATCCCTCATTTAGGAGCTATCTAGGGACCATGAAAGTCCCCCAAACTACACTTACTGGGAAGCAGCTGCTGTGATCAACAGAGGTCTATTCCCCTGTCTGCCATTCCCACCACTAACACCACCATGCAAGCAATTGCCAGCATGAGAGGAAACTGCGTCATGGGTCATGTTTCTGCATGTTGAGCGAAAGATAGCTCCTGCAAGAAAGTGGGACCGTCAGCTTCCTGAGCAACAAAGGAACAGTCTACTGTCAGTCCCAGTTGCTTCGGTCTGATAAGTGGGGATTGGGGTGGGGTGCGGTGGAGTGGGGCAGGGATTCATTACATAACAAGGTAGTTCCAGTGCCAAGTAAAGCATACATTGTAAGACAGGATTCCATCCATTAGTCCTAACTTGAAGAGACTCATTGAAATGAATTGGACTTATCACTCTCCCCTTATGGAAGTCCTATTGATTTCAGTGAATCTGCTCTTCTCGTGACTAAACTGGATTTAGCGCTGAAGTTTATTCATTTAAATTTCAAATGGCCTTCCCTCTCCTATACCTTATAGCTAAATCATATGCAGGGCTAGGAAAACTGAGGCCTTCCAGATGTTGTTAGACTCCAGTTTCCATCAGTCTCATCAATCATAGCTAATGGTGATGGATGATGGGAGTAGTAGCAATTTACCAATATCAGGTTCCAGTCCTGATATTAAATCAATATATATGGATGCTGATGGATTTAATTACAACTAATTCAAAGTAACTAAAGTAACTATACATTCATATATTTCAGTAAATGTTCTTAAAATTTTATTTTTAAGTAAATACTGTCAGTGAAAACCATGTTACTCATGCTAATGATTGCGCACTGTCATAATCTGCCCCATGCCTTGGTCTTCACTGCATGTATTATGTGCTTTATACTGTTCGTGCTTAAGTTCAAAGAATGCAGCATACTGAAAGCTATCATGTCTAATGGTGTAACAAGTATTCTTGGATAGCATATTATTATTCCTACCCTGGAGACAGCTTATAAACACAACCAGTTCTGTGAGTCAAATGGGAAAAAATGTAGGCACTGCAAAAGGCACTCCCTACAGTCCCATTCCTAGCTAGAGTTCCATCAGAAGCTACAAAAATACCTCTAGGAGTTAAAAGACATTAAATAGGAAGATAGGAAGAAAAACAAACAGAGGATCTAACGCCTCTGCTCAACTGCATGTATTAAAACACACCTCATAGCTTAGATAAATATATGAACAGACCTCCCCACTGTTCGTGCCTAACCACTGTTTGCACGAAAATGTGATATATCAGCATGAGCTCTGCTCTTTCTCTGTTTAGTTATTCTGAAAAGGGCAGACTCATTCTGTTACGGTTTAGAGACCTGCTGATTGCACATGGTGGATTTTGAAATATGTATTGTTCTGAAAAATATTTTCTACTGCTGCAGAGCAGATCTTGAGTCTTTCCATTAAAAAAAGTCTCTTTGTTCTGCTGCCTACTTGTTTCTGCTGAAATTGTACTTTTGAGGTTATTGACTCATGGTTACACCAAAATGATGCACAGGCACAGAATGTGGCACTTGGGATTGCAAAGATATGCTTGGGAAAATGTGGGGCACAGCGTGGCCACAGAATACATTGCCAAAGCGCAGGAAACATCATTCCCAAAGACAACGCTGAATTGTGTAAAATGCACACATGTTAATTTAGACATACACAAGCAAGTACAGAAATATCCACTGTCATTTAAATAGAACTAGAAGACATTTTGCCATAGCAAAGTGGCCTGCTTACCTGCTCATCACTGAACCTGTCAACTGAAAGACGCTTTTCAACAGAGGACTGCTCTTTACAAAGTGGGACACATGACCATCTCTTTGGGATATGCTGAGTGCAATCTCCACATTAGCACTTGACATGAAGCCAGGTCAGGCAAGATCAGAGGCTGGAAAAGTTACAGTTTTATACTACATCTCTGAGAATCCCACAGTGAGCATGGCTATATTGGCTGGGGGAATTCTAGCAGCTGTGTCTTAAAAACCTAATGTTTCCAAGCCCTGTAAGATTTTAAAAAAAGTATTATCTGCACACACACACAAAAGGAGTGTGAGCTATTTTGAAGGTAACATGTACTTGGCACACTAGGTGGTCAGCTAAAAGATCTTGCCATCTTCTGCCTTGATACTGGCTTAATAATCATGAAAAGCAAAGAAACACAAGAGGAAGTTAACTGGAAATGCTTAGCACTTAAGAAAACACTCTTACTTCATTTCCATTTGCTGGGGTGACAAAATTAAGCTGGGAATATAATTGCTCCTGGGAATTAAGAGTTCATAAATCTAAACTCTTTAGTGCTCCATGCTTCTAATATAATCTTCTGTCATTACGTATTGCTTTTACATTTCAGAAGGCAGCCAGAGTTAATGTAACACTCCACATTAATCTAACACTAATGCAGTATTATAGGCATGGATTGCTTCCTGACACCCGAAAACCATAGCAGCCATTTGAATATATAGGTCTCCTAGGCACATCATTCATAGCACTTCAAGCACCATCTCTGGCACCACACTGCCATGGTCCCAGCCAAGTTCAGCCTCCTCATTTGCAGCATAACTAAAACTTTTGCTGTGACTCCAGGAGGCCATCTGTGCTGCTGTTGCTTGAAATGGGACTTAAGTAATGCACATGAGGGACATGCATACGTTTCAATGTCACAGTACAACTCAAGGAATTGATTTTATGTTGACTGACCTCCTGGTATATGAGAAATGGTTCCTTCCACCCATAGGAGGGTTTATTTATTTATTGCTTGTTTGGCTAGTCTACAAAGCAGACACAATTTGACTTTTTAAAAAAGATTTTCTAGTTTCTCTTACACATTCACATGGCAAAAAAAAAAAAAAAGGAAATGCAAGGCAAAATCAGCAATGGATCCAAAGAGCAAACCAAAACAAGGCAAGCCTGTGTATTCATACATATGAAGTACCAATGTTAACAATATAGAAATGAATTTGCTGTACTGTTAACAACTATACTACACAATTAACTATAGACATTGAAGGCACTGAAAACACAGTACAACAATTATGGTAACACTGTCCAGAGCAAAAATAATGGTACAAGGATTCTTGATATCAACAAATACTGTAAATAACTGTGAAGGAATCCTAAAATACTGCAGAGGATCCAATATATTGTAAGAAGAAGAAGAAGAAAAAGGCCATGGAAGGTTACACAGAAGAAAAGGTGAAGCAAAGGTGAAGCAAATAGGGACTGTTTCAATTCAGTTCAGTTCTCAGCTGTGTATGTACCTTCAAGTCTCCTATTGACTTACAGTGACCCCATATTTTATTTTTTTAGGCAAGGAATACTCAGGGGTGGTTTTGCCAATTCCTTCCTCAGAAATATAGCCTACAGCACCTGGCACTAGTTTGTGGTCTCCCACCCAAGTACTAACCAAAGCTGACCCTGTTCAGCTACCAAGATCAGCTGGGATCTTGTGACTCTAGACTATTTAGGTCTATTGCTTTGAGACAAAATGAGATTATTTGGAAATCCTGTACTGAAAACAAAGGCATAAGAAGATGAAGAAATTCCACACTGGATCAGATCCAAAGTCCATCTACTCCAGTTTTCTGTTTCCAACAGTAGTCAATCAGATAACTAATGAAATGAAATGACATGAAGACAATGGAAACCACTCCTTTGTCATATAGCATTTTATAAGTAAAAGTATTACTAGTGCTTGGACGCAACAAATTACAAGTAATGTAGTTACCTCTAATGAGTTTTGTTTGTAATGAAATGATACAATGGCCCTTTTCGCACAGGCTTTCTGTCACGCGAGAGCCCCCTGAGCCTCGCAGGAGTGGGAGCGTCGCTCTGCACGACGCACTCCACTTCCGCCGTGCTCACGGGGCTGCAGCAGCGCGATCGCGGGTTTTTTGATTTGCGCCTCAAAGCAAAAATCACCCGCGCTTGCGCAACGCTCCCGGTGCCCACGCGCACTTACCTCCTGTGCAGAGCGTCGGGGAGGCGGCCGGGTTGCGCTTCCTTCCCTCCGCCCCTGCGGAAGTAAGGGGCGGGGCGGGGCGCTAGTGCGATGGACACGACAGCCTCCTGCTTCGCACGGGGGGCGGACGCGCGAGCCTCCTGCTTCACGCGGGGGGCGGACGCAACAGCCTCCTGCTTCGCGCGGGGGGCAGACGCGACAGCCTCCTGCTTCGCGCGGGGGGGCAGACGCGCGAGCCTCCTGCTTCGCACGGGGGGATGCGTGAGCCTCCTGCTTTGCGCGGGGGGCGGCTCACGCGAGAAGCCTTCTCCGGGAGGCTGCCGCTTCCCCGCTCGTTCCTTCGCCTGCAGAAGGAAGGAGGGGGGAAGCAGCAGCCTCCCGGAGAAGGCTTTTCGCGCGAGCCGCCCTCCCCGCTCGCGCGAGAAGCCTCAATGCGAAAAGGGCCAATGAAGTAACAAAGTACAATGAAGTTGTATTTCAAAAGGAACAACATTAAAATGTGTGGGTCTAAATAAGGAAAGTTTCTTTTACTAGTTACTTTTACAAGATGTTTGAAGGGCCACTTTAGTGTTACTGTTCAAGTTTTATGACATTCTGTCACCAATCCTGAAACTTCTTTTTTTCAAAAGTAAATAAAAGGACCAAATTAAAAAAACAAGTAATGTAATAAGGTACTTTTAAAATTATTTTAACACCTATGAATTATTTTCAAAGCACTGTAATAAATTACAGGAATGAATTAATTTTTAATAAGTAATTTCCCAAACTCTGGGTATATTTACTCCTGAATATGAATGTCCTATTTAGCAATTCCTATTGCACCTGTACAGAGGAGTCTAAATTCAGGAAGCTACAATATATGAAAATGGATGGTCTGGGGTCCTTTCAGACTATGTAATTATACCACTGTCATTCCACTTCAAGTGCCATGGATATATCCTATGGAATCTTTGGTTTGTACTTTGAGAAAGCACTAGAGGAGCTCTCTGGCTCAGAATTCTAAATAATTCTCCCTAAACTGCAAATCCCAGGATACCATAGGATGTATGCATGGCACCTGAAGTGGAATGATAGTACTATAATTACGTAGTGTGAAAGGTCCTATAGTCTCACACATACCTGATTAATATGTGCCCTTCTGATATAATACAGTCCTCACATGTTGACTCTGTAACACTCTCATTATCTTACAGAGAAGGAGTCTGTCTGAAATCATCTGATGTACAAAACACAGATTTGTCCATAAGGTTTAGAAGTCTGCTATCTATCTGGGATAATAAATTTCACAATTATCACATAAAGATGATTTTGGAACAACCAAAATCCCTATTGGCTATATTTATGCCTCAGCTTGTTCTGTTTCCCAAACAAAAGATGTCAAGAAGCCAAAAGCGTGCTGCTCTGAAAATAAAGTTTGGAAATTGCTTCTTAAAGAAAAACATAATTATTTCCTTGTGCTTGTGAGTACCTCTTGTGCCTGTGTTTCCTTTACTGTCAAACTGTACTTAAAAATAATAAAGTCCATGATACAGATTGAAATGATTCGCAGATGGCCTACTGATGGCTGGTTACTTCAGTGGCCTCAAACACTCTATTTAGAAGCACTTTTTAGAAATGGGATTCATTGATCCAGATCAGTCACTCTGACTGCCTTAGCAAAATCACAATCCAGTAGAAAGGTAATACAGGCCAATAACTGAACTAGCTTCCAGAATCAACCTTATTTAGTAGATTAGGCCAGAATAGCCAAGTTTTGTTTTTTTCAAGAGCAATCATCTTTTTAACTATTGCTGAATAAGTAATTTGGGAAAATGTACCAAATTACAGAATTTTTAAATTAAGGGGGAAGTAGATAGTTAAATCAATAGAGAGCAGGCATGATGTAGTGGTTTGAGCACTGGACTATGATCCTGGAAACCAGGATTTAGTTATCTGCTTGGTCATGAAAATCCACCTGTTACCCTGAAAATTGGAGGTATCCTGAGGACACCCAAACCAGGCTTCAAAAATTAAGGAATTAGCTGAGCTACCCAGCAACACTTACGAGAGGTCAGGGCAAGGGATCTTCAAACCTATGTCTACAGGGTCAGAACCACGCAAGAGTCAGAAGAACGATCTAAATGGTTTTTATTAGAAAAAAAAACTAACAGATGGAGTCACATACACAAGTTATCAAATATTCTTGCAATCTGATAAGGGCTACAGAAATAAAGTTGGAAATAAGTGACCAAGTGGGAGAGAGGGCATACAGGCCTTAGTCTAGATATCCTGGGAGAAGGAGAAGATTAGTGCAGCCTTGGTGTAAAGCACCAAGGAGAGGCTGGATCCCGGGCTGGACAGATGGTAGCAGCGGGGTCTCGCGGAGGAATGGGGACGCGAATCGCGTTTAGCTCTCAGCAGCATCTGAGGGGCTTGTATGGGAGGCTTCGGTAGCAGCGAAACAGGCCCTTCTGTCCGATCTAGGAGGTTCTCCAAAGAGGCTCCAAAAGCGGGGAGTTCTACAGCCAATTTTTGTCCTCAGGCCGTGTATCGGCTAGCAAAGTATCATTAATGGGCGATAAGTGCAGAATATAATATTAAGCAAATATCAAGACCCCTCCTTGGTATTGTTTCTTACTGCGAAGTCCAGGTGTGTGATAGGTTTAAAATTATGAATTGATAGGCTTTGATTGTCTGGCTTTGCACAGTTCAGCAACGTAGCTTGGGGCTGTGACAGTGTCCAGGAGCGAGTCTATTGTGTCTGCCTAGAGATACGTGACTCGGAACAACAGGTCAGTCTTTTAGCCTAAAGGACGTTGTCTACGTTCCCATACAGCAGAGAGGGGCGGTATTGTTTTTAGGAATTTCCAATTCAAAACCCATTTTTAACTGAAACTGACCTTTGCTAACCAATATCCAAGTTGGAGTAGCCAAGCCAATTCTAGGGGTCCTCTCTTAGGATTGCTTTGGGGTGTGTAACACACTGTGTGACCTTGAGGATGTCACAAACTCTCAGCCCCAGAAAACCCAATGACAGGTTGGGGTCGGGGTTGCTGTAAGTTGGAAATGAAGGCACACATTGATCAACACAGATAATTAAATGGATGAATGATTGAGAAGTTTTCTACTGCTGAGTTGTGCATGCAGTTCACACATGTAATCTGATAAATTCTAAGAAGAGGACCCATAAGCGAAAGCATTCGTGTATCATGCATGGATTGCTGGCATTATCCATTGATTATCCATGCCAGCAGAATTCTACCTCCCCCCCCCGCTTCTTGTACTAGGAGAGGAAGAGGTGATTTTGCTTTTCTTCTCTTAAACAGAAGCACTATGTGGACAAATTGAGATGCCAGCACAAGTCATGCAGTCTACTTAAGGTGGGCAGCATCTCAACACACACACAGAGCTGCAGTTGCCATTGCTTCGGTAAACTGAAGGAACTGGTGCTTGCTTTTGCAGGGGCGTGAGGTGCACCAAGGTTGCAAGAAGACCCCAGTCACAGCAACAGCATTAGCAACAAACCTGGTTCTTTTCACTCTGGGAAAGAGAGTTTGGAAAATGTACTTTTTTGGACTACAACCCCACAATCTCTGGCCATGCTGGATAAGCCATTCTGGTAGTTGTGATAGATGCTGCTGCTGTGATTGAGGAGCAACTAATTGTGCAGGGGGCCGAGCCAGTGAGTGAGCAAGTCAACCTGCAAACATCCCCTGCACTGGAAGGTCAAACAGAGACTTAGCCAGCTCATGATGGAGAGGGAACCAGCAGTGATGCAGAGGAGTTGCAGCCAGCTGTGCCCATCAGCCCTCAATCATGCAGAAGGCTGAAATGGGTTTCAGAGGCTGCTTGGACTAGGCTGAGGAAACAATAACGAGCAGCACCTCCTCACAGGGGCTATTTAAGTCTGCTGGTGTGGCTGCTCCTTGCTTGCAGCAAATTATTAGTAAGCCCTTTGTGTCTCCTGCTCCCTGAAACCCTCCGGACGGACCTCTGCCTCCTGAACCATTGAACTGGATCTTAACCTGGCTCGGCTTGTGTTTTCCTGGTGTTTGGTATATTCAGACTCCCCAAGTGCTCCTGACCTATCTCCTCCCTTGCTGGCTGAGGCCTGGCAGGGAGAGATTCCTGACAGTAGTTATAGTCTGAAAATATGTTTTCCACCTCTGGAAATGGTGAAAGATCCAAGTAATAACACCAATATGAACAGTAGGAGGAGCGCAGAAATGGAAGATGAATACTTAGCTGTTTAAAGGTGTCTAAAACACCACTGCAACACCACCACTTTTTTCCTGTCATGTGTGTACCCTGCCACCATGTCCTCTTCTGTTCTACAGCTCTTGGGAACATCAGTGGCACATCCAGATAACCTTCCTGCTCCAGGGGAGAAATAATCTTCTCTGCTAGAAAGTATTCAGCTGATGCCTTTCATTTCCTTTAATGGGAGAAGTTGATTCTGCTTGAGAACCATTTGCTACCCAATACAAAAGAAAGATCTGGGTCAGAATCCTACAGTACCACAGTGCTTGTGCAACAGAACATAGCATAAGCAGTTTGATACTTTTGCACTTGCATATTGAGGCATCCAAACCCTTGCTCCAAAAACAGAAGAGCAACGGCAAGTGAACTCAACCACGCCATTACCATAGAAACAGATGGTCACATGATGTGCACCTCCCAGAAGACATTGGGTCTATATAGAGGGGATATTTCTTTAGTGCCAAGTATTGAGAAACTTCAAGAGTTAGAACACTATGGGAGCTGTGGCAAGCCTGGAAAGAAGAGATGACACAATACAGTTATTTTGCAAGAATTTGCAATATAACTACATCAGTGGGGTTTTCTTTCCACCAAGGTTGAATAGGGTGCAATTTTGGGCCTCACTAGTACAGTGAAAAGTTATTTTTAATTGTTAATTGTTCCTAATGATTAATTGTTTCTAATTAATGCATCCAAACAGAATCCTTCCTTTGAAAATCAAGATTTGTCTCACTGTGCATATGAAATAACTAATGAAGGAGCATGAATTATGATTTTGCAACTCTTGTGTCATTTCCCTGAAAAAATACTAAAAGCATAATCTTAACCCAACTGTATATCCCAGTTAGCTTTAAACCTTTACACAGGGATCTCTTAAAAAGTGAGATGAAGATTACTTGTATGGCTGGGCTGGTGTATTGGCAATTAAGGTTTAGCTTATGACCCAATTTTTTTCTCTTCTAGTTATTATTCCCTGTAAATGGGGGGTCACTTCACATCTTAAATCCAGCTGCAGTGTTGAGGAAGGCAGGCACCTGCTTTCTTGTCAGCAGGAGAAGAAGGCCAAGTTTTTAAACATCATGATAGATAAAAGAATCTGAAAAAAGAAAAGTAATTTAGAAGGAAAAATATATGGCAATGTGCAATACAACAAAGCACACAAAATCCCTTATTCATTTTCTTAACTTAAAAAAGGCATTCAAAATGAAGCAGAGACAAAACTTTTACAAAATAATTTATTAGCTCCTGATTCAACTTCTTACAGTTTGGATTTGTTCCAGAGAACAGTAACATGCCCTTAAGGACACTGAACTCAATGTTGAGTTGATACAGGTGGTTTTAGACTGTGCCAAGGCATGACTATGTTCTACTTGGGGACTCTATCTATTTTCCTACCAGTTGCTGGCATGCATCAAATGGGTGTCTCATACTGGAGCACACCATCCTATTAGATTTATGACAGAATAGCAGATATCCACTTGTACTGCATCAATCAGATCTGATGTTTTCCAGTTTTTCTTTCTTTCTGAGAAAACAAGTCCTATGGGATATAGAGCAGCTTTCCCGAACAACTGTCTCAACCAACTGTCTTCCAGATGTGTTGCTCTACCATCCCGTCATGTGCACAAAGAATGGCCAATGGCTATTGTTCTTGGGAATGATGGGAACTGTAGAACAAAACATCAGATTAGGCAATGTGAACATACAGAAATATGTATTCTGGCAGCAGTCTTCCCAGTGGTGAGTCATGTTGCCTCTCTGTGTATCTGGAGCTCAGACAATCATAGGGCATAGGGGAAATGATTGAGTAAAGAGTTAAAATGAAGGAATTATGGCTCTCTCATGTTATTTCTTTTGGCATCCTGCATGTCACAGACTATATCCTCTGCTTGGCTGATCTTGATTTCAGTATGGACCTCTTACTTTTATTTTTTTAAAAATCACACCTTGAGTTTAAGCATCATTTCAGTGTGGTTCCCAATTAAAAAAAACCAACAAAATCATCAAAAAATGGCATCCATGCTTCATATACAAGTTGAGTTAGTTTAACTTTCACTGTTATAGAACTCAGGTAAAACATTCAAAATCACTCAATTCATAGAACTTTTTAACAACTGGCTATGCCAGGTCCAGGGACACTTTTCCATCCATAATTATAGCACCATGATTTCATTTTAATTCCCATGTCTGCATCCTATAGAATCCTGGGGTCTGCAATTCAGTGAACTCTCCGGCTGAGAATTCTTAATATCACTATTTAAATTCAAAATTGAATCATAGCACTATAAAGATATAGAAAGAGTCCCAGATCAAGTCAAACTGGAGCACTACTTTTCCAGCTCAGACAACCCAATTTCACAGGGAGGCTTATAAATCTATGAATCTATTGCTTTAGGTTATCAGTGGCTCTCCAAGGCCCTTTCCGCATGGCATTTGCCATGCGAAAGGGTGCCTGGAGCGTTGCGCAATTGTGAGGAGCGATCTACACGACATACTCACAATTGTGTGATGCTCCAGGGTAGGGCAGGCGCTGCTCACACACTGCTTAGGGGTGTGTGTGTGAGAGAGAGAGAGATGGGCGGGGGCAGCTTGCCACGCTACACTGTTATGGTGCTACTATTCCACTTTCAACATTCTGTGGAATTCTGGGCGTTGTAGTTTAGGGAGGGATATTTAAAATTCTCAGCCAGGGACCTCTTTGGCCACAGTAAACTACAAACCCTAGAATTCCATAGGATATTTTAAGTGGAATAATAGTAATATAACAGTGTAATGTGGAAATGGCCAGAGACTGAGAGAGACCCTGGAAATGGATGCCTGGAAAAAGATGGAGGAGGAGGAAGGGGTGTAGAAAGGAAGCAAGAAAGCAGGAAAGAAAGATTGAACCAAGCTATATCATTGTCTGGAAATGTGCCACTAGCAAATAAAACTGGGATCTGTATTTCTTGGGCATAATGCCACACTGTACACTTTTACAATCTCAGCATTAATTCTGCTAGCACTCTATTTTCTTATGTAACTTGAAACAAAATGTTTTTTCAAGGCACCTTGTTGAATTTTCTCACTTGCTTCAGATTTCTTCCATTCCGGTGATGCACAAACAGAGCCCATACTGCAGGAGTCAGCCCTGCCTGCAGCACTTGCATTATTTGTCTCTTTGGGTTTCTGTGTGACCATTTTTGCACATGTCTGGATCTGTTTTTGCACATGTCTGGATCTGTTTTGCTCTGAGTAACATCTGACAAAACTGAAAATAGTCATGCAGCTCAACATTCACAGTTGTGGATTCTGTTTATTGCCTGTTACATCACTGGTGACAAGTAACACGAGTGCTACCCATGTTGCCTCCAATCTTGGACCACTTTTCCTTTGTTACTGTGTGTCTCCAAGTTGGTTCCGACTTATGGCAACTCTAGTGGGATCTTCTTTGCAAGATCTGCTCAGAAAGGGCCCATGACACATGTACCCAAAGACACTTCAGACATTCCTTATCACTTGTGCATTATCTCTTATTTCAGCTGTAAGCTTGAGGGAAGGGGCTGTCCTATTAAGTTTTTGTATGCCATTTGGAGAGCATTTTTGGTTAAAAGGTAGAATATCATGCTATCAGTAATTAATAATTAAATATTCCTAAGGTCAGTTGCGGAGCTTGGACAGTGTGGAGGGGGGATGGGAGAGAGGCATGACAATGGCATGAGGGGTGTGGCCACTTTGCCTGGGGCATGGCTGTGGTGCCTGGGCCAGAGTGCACGAGGGTGTGGCTACTGGCCAGGATGCACCAAAAACATTGCCACCCAGGGCAAATCGCTCCCCCCCGCCCCCCCATCCCCCTGTCCCTACATGACTGCCTAAGGCAGCTTCTTAACTCATGGTCCTGAGAAAGTTTGTAAGGGACTTTGTGTAAATACGAGTGCGTCATGTGGACTGCTCCTCACATTTGTGCGGTGCTCAAGGGGCCCTTTCGCATGGAAAATGCCATGCAAAAAGGGCCATGGTTTCACAAGCAGCTTTCAGTTAGGATAGAGGTATGTTTGGCCACTTTTTTCTTTTCCCTGCAATAGCAGCTGGAAAGCTGGAGGGAAGGGCTCTCAAGAATTGAAGGATGTAGGGGTGCCTAACTGCTCTTCCTATCTCTTTCAGTATGCTATGCAAGCTATGAAGAATTCTCCTAGAACTTGGCAGAGACCCTTCCTATTCGCTGCTGCTCAGTTCTTTTGACTGGAGATTCTTGAGGTTGAATCTGGGACTTCTAAATGCAAAACAAAATCAAGGATCTAGCACTGTGCTTTGACCCTTCCTCTGTTAAATAATTCTTGTAGTTTTCAAAACACATTGCACAAAACCCTTGGGTTCAACGACAAGAAGACTGGGATGAGATCATGCCCATTAAGGATCTAAAACTATAATTCACAATACTTTGGGCAGGGGATTTGCATCAGAGGTTCTGCCATGGTTGCCATACCAAGGCCTTTTTCGCATGTTACCCGTTTGCGCGGCTGGGGGGGGGTATCTTGCACGAAAAGCCTCATCCAGAACACTGCCGCTTCCCCGCTCCTTCATCCCGCAGGTCACTTCCTGGTAGTGCGACCATCGCGCTAGCGCCCTGTCCCTTCCTTCTGCAGCACAGTCTGGGAGTTGTAGGCTGTGCTGGGGGAGGAAGCGTGACCGGGCCAGCTTGTTCAGCACACCACACGCAGGTAAGTGCGCGAGGGCCCTGTGAGCATTGTGCGACTGCGCAGTATTTTCGGCTTAGAGCCGAAAATAAGAAAATGCGTGTGCGTCCCGCTTTAGGCTCCTGAGCGTTGCATGAATGGGAGTGCGTCGTACACTCAAGGGGCCCTCGCGCAAAAAAAAAACTGCGTGCAAAAAGGGTCCAAATGTCCAGGTGAGCTCTCATGCTTCAATTTCTATGCTATTCAATTTCTATTCTGCCTGGCCAGCAGCAGTCTGCTATGAGATGTCCTGTCAATAAGATGGTGAATGATGATGATGATGATAATGATGATGATGATGATGATGATGATGATGATGATATGAAGAGCTTGAAAGACCATTGAAAAAAGCTAGCATGTTTTCATTGGTTATTTTTCTTAAAGATTAAAACACCATTGTTCATTATATGTCTGTGTAGGTGATAGTGGAGCTAAACTCTTAGTTACATAGAAAAATGGTCCCCAAATCCCTCCAAATGACCCTTAAAAAACACTTACTGCAAAGCACCCTAGGTCAGCATGCAGCCTTTGTGCCACTGTGGATATTTTGGAACATTTAACCCTATATGCTCCTACATGTTCCACGTCCTGTGGCAAACGGGAAAGTTATGCAGCCAGAAAGGACATTGAATTGCCATGTCATAGTGAGCAATAGTCAAATATCATACTATATGTCATACCAACTCTGAATATGCAAGGAAGCTTTTAGATGACAATAATAATGATTTCACGTGGGAATAAAGGCAGGTTACAAATGTTAGGAAAGATACAAGTATATATCATGCAAAACATAAAAACATAATGAAACTATCAACAGAATTACAAGCCATTAAAATTATGCTCATTAAAAAGAAAAAAATATACAGATGGTACAGAACACTATGAAAGGCCCTTTCCCCCTGTGCAATCAGTCCCCAAAAGCCTGTTGAAAAAACAAAAATCTTCACTTGCTTATAAGAGGACAGAAAGAAAGGTGCCAGTCTAACCTCTCTTGGAAGGGCATTCCAAAACCTCAGAGCAGCCACTGAGAAGGCCCACGCTTATATTCTTAACAGTTGTACCTGTGAGGATTGTGAGACAGAGAAGGCTTCCCAAAAGACCTCAAAACATAGAGAGGCTCATATGTGGAGATGTGGTTTCTCAGATAGCCTGGCCCAGTGACATAGACTAGGGTTGACTACTGGGACTCAAGTTAGACTCAAGCCACTTCAATGACTCAACTTGGACTTGACTCAGCAATAAATGATGCACTGACTCAACTCAACTTGTGACTTGTGTATGTTTTTAGTGATCAACTTGCTGTCCTTGGTTCAGTAACATAACACATTCATCCAGAAACCTTTGAACAACACTTCCATCTCTTTTTGCCTACTGGTCATGTGATGATCTGCCTCAAGCACAAAGCGTGGGTGCATTTCTTGGAGGAGAACAGCAAATGCATTAGGCAATGAGCTTGAGGTAGGGTTGAGGTCTACTCAGTAGCCTGTCCCTGCTGCATATCAGCTTAAGAGAAGAAGGCAGGACTTGCCCCCAGAGTGCATGGCACATTTCTCAGAGGGGAACTGAAAATGTGTTATGCAACAGGGTTGAGGAGGAAGGATCCTTCCTTCTAAAGCTTTTGAAGCTTCAGTAAAAGGGAGTAAGAAGAATCTTATTCCCTACTTCAGAAGCAACGGGTCCTTGTATGTCCATTAACAACACCCCATTCCACTCCACTACCCTACTTGAGACTTGATTTGATACTTGACTTGAAAGTATCTTCAGGGACTTGAGACTTGACTTGAGTCTTGGAATAAAAGACTTAAATAATCACTGGCCTGGCCTAAGCCATATAGGACTCTGTAGGTCGTAACCAGTGCATTTAATTATGCCCAAAAATGGTTTAGCAACCAGAGGATCAAGCATCCTGCTTGCACCCATTTGCTGGTCTGAAAATTCAGCATAAATATCACACAGCTGGTGAAGGGGAGCTTGAGTAAATGCTGCCTTGAAAACAGGAGGATAGTCCAACTTTATACAGAAGAGTTCTCCATTTGAATCACTTTAAGAGAACTGCCCTCTCTTTGAAGGGTCTGTTTAAAGACAACAATCCATAAGAGGTGAAAACTGGGCCTTGAAGTTGCCCATCAAATAGCCTTTGGAAAGCTGGCACACATTGGTTACATAGTCTCCTTTCCTGTGATGAGATGTGTTATTTTTTTTATATGATGGTCACTTTTTGTCAATTTGCATCCATACACCTGAATTACCATACACAGATTTTATGCAAATAGCTGCCTTCTTTTGTCCCCTTTTTCAGACATGCATAAGCAGACATTCTACTTAATATTTCATATTTATGGAAGAGTACAAACTCAGAATATAACATTGATACAGGATTAAATTTGGGGATTAAAATGTCTGACTGAGACAGGATAATGACTTTAAATTGCAAGAGGTGGCTAGTCTAAAGCCTTGTTATTGTTATTGTTGAGAGAGAAGAATGTATCTACAACCTGTTTTTCTCTTTCAGGTTCTCCAGGATTACAAGCAGGGTTAAGAAACTACCATATTTAACATGACATAATTATGATCATTATGCAAACTAAAGATCATACAGATTATCATCTATAAGCATCTTTTAAAAGAGAAGAGTGCACGTATGGATGAATGAAATGGAAGAATTCAGGTTAATAACTTGCTTGGATACTTTGTATCTGTTGTAAGGAACTATTACACTGAGATATTATAAACTGCCTCTCTCTTAGATCCCTGAAACCCAATTTTGACTTTCTGACATATATGACAGATTTTAAATCCCAGCTTTATATTCAAACTGCAGAGTCATTAAACCTGTCTCTCTCTCACACACAGAGATTGTTAAATGTTAAACCATCAGGTTATTTAATGAATTAAGTAACAAGCCAATAAAAACATGCACTCAACCATAAAATATACTGGTGGATATATAACCTGCAGTTTGGGAAAACCCAACGTTTTCTTTCTAGTACATACTTAAACTCTCTAAGGTTCCAGTTAGTGGACCCATGTTACACTCTTCACCAATGAAGTGAATTTTCAGCTTTTAAAACTCATACAAGTACTGGCCAAGGTAGGTAGTATAATTGAAAGCAGATATCAGTATAGCAATATAACTGGTATCCATAATTAAACATTGGCACAACAATAGAGTTGGTAAAGAACTCTGTTTGGTGTCTCAGTGTGTTGAACAAAAAATGGCAAGTAGGCATTTAATATATATGGCTGTTCTTGTTTATTTTCGATTGAATTTGATTAGAAAAATACTTAAGGCATGCACTAGGCATATAGAAAATGTTTGCAAATCTTCTTGTATCCAGTGTATAATAGAGCATTAACACATCAAAACAACCCACTGAAAAAACACCATGAGATTATTTAGCCCCATGCAATAGCAAAAATGACCAGCACCTTTTCTTCTGTAGTGGCATTATCAAAAAGTTGGCTTAAACTTATGGCACCCTTATGAATGAGAGACGTCCAAGATGCCCTCTAATCAGGCTGATTTTCTCTCCCTTTTTTTTTTTGGTAACATGGGCACATACTCAAACATTTCACAGAGGAAATCAAGGACATGCACGGCCAAGCAATACCAGAGCAGAGTCAAGAAGGTAAAACTTATTAACCAGGAAGGACACACACAGTGGTGGAAGTTGGAGTGTGTGAAGAGGGGGGTGGGAGTGGAAAGGGCTATGGCACAAGGGGTGTGGCCACTGCATGGGGGCATGGCCAAGGTGTGCAGGGGTGTGGCCAGGGTGCATGGGGTGTGGCTACCGGCTGGGACACCCCAAAAACATTTCCACCTGGGGTGAACCCCCCCCCCGTCGCTACACGATTGGACACACAAGCTGGATCAGGATACAGCAGTTTCATTTTGCCCGAGCCTACTGAGATGGGAGAGGTTCTGCCTCTTCTTCTCCTCTCCTCATTGCTGAATCAACTGTGTACAAACTACTTTTGCATAATTAAAAGTTACCTTGTGGCAATTGAAATAAGCTGAGGACAAACTGGGAAAGATAGGGGGAGAGACAGAAAGAAACCTGGACATTTTAAAAGCAGACAAAAAAGTGGGATAACAGATAATTAATTGGCTTTATCCCTGCCAAAACAGGACTGCTGGAGGAGATACTTGGGATGTAACAATATTATACTGAATATTATACTATTATAATTATACAATATTATACTGAAGAAGCAACAAGGCAAGAGGAAATGATGCTACATCTTGGTGTAAGAAGTAGCATTTTTGTGTTACCTTTCTTGTCACATTCAAGGGCATTTTAAGCCACATCAGGGGCATTTTGAGTTGAATTTTTCAAGTTTTATGCCATTCTGCTATCAATCCTATTCCTATTCTCAAAAGTTAAAAGTGAAAATCATAGTAAGTAACGTAGCAAATTACTACTTTTGTTGTTGCAATAATATGTTTAGGGAGGATATGCAATAATTTACTTAATGAACTTGTAAGAAGTAGCTTTCCAGACTCTGATTTGTCTGTACAATATAATGAGAAAGACAGACTGAGTCTGAGGATATAGAAAATGACTTATATGAGCTGAAAACGCCCAGTGTGTTTGAGACAATTATTTATATTACTCTGGGGCAATTAACAGTGCCTACAGATATTATTAACAATCAATTTTCAAATTTTATTAAGTGGCAAGTATGGAAACGGATTTGGAAACAATTTGCCAGAGATGTCTGCAGGCATTGTTTAATCCATTACCCCCAAAGAAAACCCTAATATAATTAAATCGCTAAAAATGTTTGATAGTTTCAGTGAATAGAACCTATTTTCTGCGTCTTGAGAGCCAATCTCTCTCTCTGTGTCTCTCTCTCTCTTTCATTGGGTTTCTTGGATGCTTCCAGTTTCTGTTGTTTCCTACCATAGCACAACTATACAGCTAGAATAGGCTGGATGGGAGTGTGGAGTGTGACAGACTAAAGGTTGCCCAATAAACTTCATGGCACAACATGATTTCAAACTGAGTTTTCCACTCAGGTTCCTTTGCTCCAAATCCAGTGACCTGTATACTACACTTGCTTTCCTTCACTGATTGATATTACTTTGGAAAGATGTTTTGCTTAAGGGAGGTTTATAATTCTTGCCAAAATGTCTGAAGCAAACGCCTTTAAAATTATTGCAAAAAGAGAGCGAGCAAGTGAGCAAAAGACTTTAAAATTATTGTAAAAAAATGAGAGAGCGAGAGAGAGAGAGAGATTTAAAAAGCTTATGGGTCCAGGCAACATTCTGTCATTTCAAAAGGTTTCACTTTTTATTTTAAAAAATGTATACAAGAATGAACCCGTTTCCTACTTTTGGAGCTCTTAGGAAATCTGGGAAGGACTTGAATGCTTGAAGAACTTCCCTTAAAGTTCAGGATGATGACAAGCCCTATAAATTTTATTCTGTTTCACCAAAGTAGGCATTGACTAGTCTGCTTTCCGTCAGGCCATTATCCAACAAATTAGTCATTAATTGCTGTTGAAAATCAATTCACTGGAATAATGGCTTAAATGTATTGCTTAGTGGTTTGTCACAAAGGATATACAGTGAAAGAGCCGATAATGTTTGAATATCAGGCTGTAGTTCAGAAGTTGTGTCTGGACTGCCAATCATGTTTTCACAATCAGGGCACTTTTTCCTTTCTCCCAGCAGTAGGAAATTCTGTCAACATTTTCATCAGAGGAAAATAATTGAATTAACGACAAACTTCTAACATTATCCCTTTTCAGGCTCACTGAAAAGAAACAGAATGACACTTCTGAGAAATGCTGAAATGCTTTAAGACAGGATCAATTAAGGGTCATAAAAGCAGACCGACCTTGCTAGCTGGTTTCCAGTATGGTTAGATCTCAGTATCGTATTATCTGAAGCAGCTGCAAATGTAAATGTTACTTACTGGAGAAAGAAAGACGAGATCATCAAAACCCACTAAAGCCAGGAAGAGAAGATTTCCCATTGATTTTAGCAGATCAATAGTTTTCCCCTTATGAGAGATTTCCAGTGACTTCTGCTACAGATTTTATGTAGAACGAGTATTGCAATATTTGGCTTTGACAGAAGGTAAGAATGGGCTCCTTGGAGGTTTAGAAATAGGAGATTTCTCTTTGAGAAGTCAGCTGTCCAAAGAATTGCAATATTGAATACTTAAATCTCTAACTTCCTCCAGGACCTAAGGCCATATAATTCAGCAGTGGAAAAAATAACATTAATTGCCAGAGGGAAAGTATGATTGGTATGCTAAAGCAAAAACAACAGAATCTTGTAGAAACTTAGGTAACGGTCCATTTCATGACATGCAGGGGCATAAGCTGGGCTATGTATGAATGGTGACTTTTTTGGATAATGTAGGATGGATGTATCCAGTTGATGATGGCAGGAGCAGAGTTCACCCAAAGAATCACTGTAGATGTGCAGTAATGCTCCTTGAGTTGTATGTCAGTACACAATACATATTGCCTCTAAGCATTGTGTATTACACAATGAGGTGATAGCAGGACACATCCACCGTTTCTCATATCTTGTATTGTGGTGACATTCAGTATAGGGACTGCATAGTGCTAGTGTAGACTAACTCCAATGGCAAGTTTTTATGATATAGTGAGATGATGTAGAATCTTGGCCTTAAAGTTTACCAACTTCATTATGGCACAAACTTTTGCAGACAGAACCTTAAAAATTATTATTATATTTATGTATTTATTAACAACACTAGCCACTGTATCAATTCCAAGTTGCTATATGATAGCTCTTGCCATGTGTGTATAATTGAAAGATGAGATACATTGGAGAGGAAAGGATGGCAGAGCAGAGTGATTTACAGTGGAAATGTACATCTTAAGATTCAAACATATACAATAGCCAAAAATGGCAGAATTCGGAGTGCAAGGCTGACAGAGACATGTCCAAGAAAACTTGCAGCCATAATTACCGCCATAGGGGATAGTATAAGTATCGATGGATATCTGTGTGCACAAATACTTATGCAACCAACACATTTCTGTTTACTTATCCTTCTTGCCACAATAAAAATATTATGCATGTTCACAGTGTTGAGTACTTTATGAACATCAACTAATAACCATGACAATTAAATCCATTTCAGTTCCAACACAAAAAAATGTGGAAAACCCAAAGGGGGATGGACTACTCCTGCAAAGCAATGTAATTTGAGTGCTGTATTAAATACTAATATAAGGGCTAGCAACTGGAGGCCCTTGAACAAGTCCACTTTTTGAAGTGATGTTATCTCTAAGCCAGGGACAAAACAGGTCTTTGCTGCATCTGCCATAGGTGTTCTGGTATGCACACTTATATAGGATTGTTTCTCAAAGTACTGGCACAGCTTTTGATGATCAGTGAGAACTACACCTCACATCATTCACAATTTCTTTTATACCAGTATTTCTCAAGGTACATAATGTAGGAGACTGGCTGTTTTTTCCCCCAACATGCCAGGGGCCAGTAGCATATTTGTGCCCATTGGCTACAATAGCTTCTTTATCACCTGGAAATGAGGCAGGGACTTGTAGCCAATGGCTTGTGGACTGGGTCTTCAAATGATAGCATTTGAGAAGTAGTGCTCTGTGCCATGAATGTTTACTCCATGATTATTTCCCTGGTGATTAACACTGCCACTTATATCCATTTTAATGAATTGCTTTAATGAACATTGAGTATTATTTAGTTTTGCTAACACTGAACATTTTTACTGCTTTGCTTTTTATCATGATTTTATTATTTTAATAACTTTTTTATTGCATATGCTTTTATTGTAAAATGCTCTGAGATATATATAAGTAGTATAAAATGGTTATCAAAGGGAAGGAAAAATAGCACAGACAAGACATACCATCATTTTAACTACATGCAACCCTGAACTGCTCTCACTACATATAACTATCTGCAGTTGCATGTCTACTTCAGGGTTTCCCATAAATATGGTACAATAATGAATGGACTGGTTTCAGTGTGTGTCCCTATTCCTCTCCATGCTTACCATTCTGAAACATCAGATTGAAACATCAGATTTTTAGGAGGGATGCAAATATTTGCCTATTTCCTTCAAACAAGAATGAAAGATTTCCATAGTTTTCTCTCTTCTGTGGAGAAAACATATATCTCTGTGCAGTTCTTGCATGGTATTTGCACATCCCAAACTATTTCAGGAAATTATTCTTTGAAGACTACACCTGTTTTTGTGGGGGAGAGGAACTGCATGAGAATTGTTGGAATTTGCTCAAAAACACTGTTTCTAGATAGCTACATTTTGCGCAATAATGCTTTTTCAGTTAAAAAATCCAGCCATCTTCCATAGAAATCATTGGGTTAATTTTGGAGAAAAGATAATTGTTTTCTGCACAAGAATTTTTGTATGCAAGATTTTTATTATAAAATTGCCACTTTCTGTGCCAAAAACAGTAATCCTACCCCAAAAACACATGTGGTCATTTTTAGAATGCAATGTGGCTGTTTTGTTTTTTGTTTATTTATTTTTCTCAGAAAACCTTGTACTAGGCAAATCTTGCACAAAACTGAGCAATCTGGTTTAAAAATACACAAAAATATATTGGGGGGGGAGCCTGCCTATATCTGTGAGATCTTCTGAGGAGGCCCTTCTGTCTATCTCATCTCACTGGTATATCTGGTGGGAACACAAGAGACTGGCTTTCTTGGTGGCTGCCCCCAGGTTCTGGAACTCCCTTTTAAAGTGGTGAAACTGGCACCCTCCTTGCTATCTTTCATAGGCAGGTGAAGACTTTTTGTTTTGGCAGGTCTTTGATGCTGACTGCTCAGAGGGGGAGAGCCTCTCACGTGCTATGTGTTCGTATTTGTTGTTCTTTTATGTGGCTTGTTTTTTAACTGCGTCTAATTTTATTGATAATTGTTTGTGTGGTACCACTTTTATCTGTATCTGTTTTAACTTTCACAAGCTGCCCTGAGTCTGGAAAAAAGAGAACAATATAAATACAGTCAGTTTTTCACATCTGTGGGTTTCACTTTTGCGGATTTGATCATTCATGGTTTATTCGCTGTCACCTCTGCTGCCTCCCTATGCCATTTTTAATAGGGACTGCAAGCCATGTGAGAGTCAGAAACCACGAATGAGTCTTGTAAGTCCCTATTTAAAATGGTGTGGGGCAGCAGTGGAGGTGGCAAGAAGCCCCACCAGCCTCCCACTTCTGCCTTGTGAAAGAACCCTGATGCCTCAAAGGAATCCACAGTGGGTTGAATATGGTGATCATGCTTTTTTTGTGTGTTAAATGTGGTTTGGGAGGGCCTAGAGTTATTCAGTTTTTCTACTTTCACAGAGGTCCTGTGCTCCTAATCCTAGTGAATGTGGAGGGATGACTGTAAATGCAGTGATGGTGATGATAATGATGATGTTAGGAGCAATGAGGATTGCCATCTCCCCCAACAGATTACTTCCCTTTAACCCCTGAATGGTAAGCACACCATGGTCCTCTCCATTTGAGGAACAGCTGTAGATGCTGAATTTGGCTAGTGAGGGAATGGGGCAGACAGGTTCATTTCCGTTTTTTTAAAAGAAATTATAAACATTCACAGATTTCTTCATATATAATAATGGGAAGACTTTTTGCTTTAAGAAGTCTAAATCTGGAAGAAAAGCAAGACTGAGAGATTTTCCCATCCTGTCTCTAGACATAACCAGTTTCATGTTGTATTCTTCCATTTGAATAGCTGTTTATCTTCATGATTACAAACTGCTTTCAAAGACTAGCCCATTCTGAAAGAATTGCAATGGACATCATCGGGTGCTACTTTTATTAATTTTTTTTAAAAATATTATCCATTATAATGTGAATAATGCCTTGATATTATATGGAAAACATTACTGAAATCTGATAGTGTGCTATGTATTTTGCATGGGGATTCTTCATGAGTAGGAAAAATTCTCTTTTATAGATATTTGTTGTACATAAATATGTGCAAATTTCAAAAGAGATGTGGGATGATGTGACCAGAGTTAAACACACAGCCCTTTGCATTGAAGTTCATGCAAGTAACAGTAGAATATGGCAGGCTGAGATTAGATGACAAATTTAGCTTCAAAATACTTGGCAGTACTGATGTTGTTCTGTCCCAATTTTTATCTTATTTCTAAATTAATTTTGAACAGCATTCACATATGTTTCTTGCTCTCAATTTTCTTATTGTTTTTATTCTGTGTGATTTTAATAAAGCTTTATAAGATCAAGTAGGAAGAGGGAACATCTATTTTACAGATTTATTATGAAATCTTGTTTACATATTTATTATTATCAAGATATGTTTGTTTACAAATTAGTATCAGCATATGAATTTCCTTCATCTTCACTAAAACAGAATAAACTTTTCCCTCTTTCTTCCCTATCTGAGATTAATTTGCATGTTCTAAACCCCCACTAGGAGTGACCCTGACTGTCAGAATTCCTAAGAGCAAAGTGCTGAGAAATCAGGAACAGTTTCTGCAAACCAGCGCTAGATTCAGAAATCTTAACAGTGCTCGGAAACATGGCTATTTGATTAAATGACAATGGCTCACAATATTCTCTAGGAACTAATTTACTGAGTACAGACATACAAGTTCCTTGTTTCTTTTTCTACAGGCTTCTATTCTGACACTCACTCATTTTTGTCAGTTTTTGTTACTCAGTCTTGAACATAATCCCACACATTAAAAATGCTTCCATTACAAATATTGGATAGAAAACTTTAAAAAGTTATTTTCCTATGGGGGTGGGGAATAAAATAAATTTGATTCAATATTTTCTGGAGGAAATAGTTAATGATAAAATAGAAAACTACTTCTATTTAGCATAAGAGGAAAGATCTTACTGGGGACATTGCTACATGTTATGTGCTTTCAAGTGGATTCTAACTTCTGGCAACCCAAAGGAGAACCTGTCATGGAGTTTTCTTGGCAAGATTTGTTCAAAGGAGGTTTGTTCAAAGGAGGCCTACCTCTGAGCATGAGAGAATGTGATTTGCTCAGGGTCATCCAGTGGGTATCCATAGCTGAGTTTGGATTCAAACCTTGTTCTCCAGAGTCATAATCCAATGTTCACTGCACTATGCTGGCTTTCTAAATTAAACGGACTGCTCATTAATCTGGGCTGAATGTTACATATGCTGCTATGAATATGAAAAAAAATCAGTATCCTCCTGTCAAACTTTCTATGAAAAATGAAAACACTAGAATAGAAATGTTCAAAGTCTGTTAAAGCACCTAATCCTAAGCACTTCTGCAACAGCTTTCCTCTGATAAAAAAAATGCTTATGGAAGCTACTCACCACATATGTATCCTTACATGAAAAAGATGTGCACACAAAGCCATGCTACATGAGTAATTTCTGTTCTGGTCTCATTTTCTGTTTGTTGTTGGGCGTATTCAAGTTGTCTTCCACTTACGGAAAGCTTATCATTGCGTTTTCTTGGCAATATTTATTCAGAGAAGATTTGCCATTGCCTTCCTCTGAGACACTGTGACTTGCCCAAGAGGTTACCATGTAGACCAAATTACATGTACTTAGCCCTGTGAAACAGATGGCGTTGTCAAACAATTCTTCGGAATGGAAAACCACAGAATGTATTTTTCCCCTTTAAACTGCTTTCCTTCCTTGCTGAACCATGTATTGTAGTCTTCCCAGACTTCCAGTTCAATAAGAACCAATATATAGGGGCAAAATTCATTAAAATGAATGGGTCTGAAGAATACAATATGAGGCAAAGAATTTATTAGGCTAAATTCTAAATAAATGTGTTTATTCTTAGAGTATAGGGACTTTAAAAAAAACAGTCTGGAACGTACTTTTGTAAAGCTTCTTGATCAGTATGTTGCTGTCTAAATACTTCATAGAGTTACATCAAAGGTAACTTAAAGCCAAGAAAATTAATATACAGCTGGATCTCAGTGCCTAGCCCACTGTCAGCTAAGTTCCAGTGACAGTGGGAAATGTTTCTGCTTTATTTATTTATTTTAAAAAATACCACCACGAAAGTTTGCTAGCAGAGACAAGTAAAACTGGAAACGTTTCCTCTCAAATAATAGGCATCAGCAGCACACATTGGGTCTTGCATGTCTCAGGAAAAATTCAGCTATAAAATATTATTCTGTTAATCCTCACCTGTACCTTCAATCCTCTGTATTTTAAATTTCTGGAACCCCACCATGCAGCTGACAACTGGGAATTCCCCTCTGAATTCTCTTTAAAGCAAGCATAGGCCTTCCTTGCAAATCACTTTGACAGCCTCCAGAAACTGTTTGCTGAGCAAATGTGAACACAAATACTGCCCCCCCTTTCTCTTCTCTCTGCCTCTTGGTAAGAGGCACATGCAGCAGAAATCCATTTTACAATGGCCTGACATAGTGTATCACATTTTTGCTTATCTCTAACATGTCAATTTATCTCTTGCCTGATTTAAAACACACAAACACACACACACACACACACACACACACACCTACTTTGAGAATTAAAATCCATTCAAGCAATTAATAATTGACCTAGGATGGCTTTTTGAAAGTCACTGATTTACATCTGTATGGTTTCTTCCCATGAGACTCTTTCACACTATACAATTATACCATTTTGATACTACTTGAATTGCCATGGTTTCATCTCATAGAATCTCAAGACTGGTATAGTTTAGAGAGATGTCAGAGTTCTCTGGTACAGAATTCTAAATACTGCATGAAAATACTATGGCAGTTAAAGTGGCATCAAAGTGTTATAACTGTGTGGTGTGAAAGGGCCCCTGGGTTAATTCTTCATATTTATTGTCACTGTAAACAATCCCTTTTCCTGCCAGAAATAGCCAATAAGATTAAGCAGCTGCTAAAGGAATATGGCTATTTGCACTGAGCTGAGCTCAATTTAATCTAATCTAACCATCCTGTTTGGATATTTGGCTTCCTCCATCTCAACCCCAAACTGCCTCTACAGTATTATCATTAACTTCATTCTATAATATTGTGAAAATATTGTGACCTCGACTGACTGACTCTTTCCTATCTTCTCCCCACTTTTCTTCTAGGAGTACATCTTTCAGGTTGTACACCATTATTTTAAACTGTAAATTGCCTTGAGTGCTTCAGCATATATATTATGAATAAAAGACTGTCATTATGCCTGGATCACCAAGGCTCAGTTCAGCCCAAAGAGTGCGTGTGTTCCACTAGGCTTTAAGGCATATGCACAGAAACTTCCACTGACACAGGGCAAGTCCTATCACTCAATCAAGAGTTCATCAGAGTGGAAACTAGGACTTTTCCTGGGTAAGACAGCTAAAACACGAGAGTAGGCTGTGCTGCAAGGAGTCAAATCAGGCTTATCCCTTTCAATAAAGTAATTAAGGAGCCCATATTCACCCGCACCTTATGTCAGATTAATGTGCCACATATTTTAATGCATACATGAAGGGCTCCCTGAAGTTCAGATTGACTTTTAAACTTCCAGCTTAATCCCTTGCTCTGCAATACAAGGAAAAGGAGATTTGAGGCAGGGATGAGTTGTCATGCAAAAATGCTACGATGATTATAAAGCCGAAGTCATCATTGGCATACACCTGTGTATACGTATTCTGAGACTGAAATATGGTGCTGTATTTCAGCTGTAGATTTTGAAGCTTATGTACTGGTAATTTATGACATTAAACCTGCTTGTCAGCATTTATTCCCTGCTTTCATAAAGCCACATTTGCTATTTATACCTCTGTGTTCCATACATTGGCTTCTTTTGGAAAGAGCAACCTAGAGACATCAGAATTCACTACAGAATAGTTTTTATTCCTCTATTTTGGAACAAATGCCAAAGAAAGTCAGGAAAAAAGTGCAAGGGCAGGTTTACTGTTGAACACTAAGAAAACAAAAATAATGACAGCAGATGATTTATATAACTTTAAAACAGATGACGAAACATTAAAATAACTACAGATTTTCTGTACCTTGGTTCAATCATTAATCAGAATGGAGACCGCAGTCAAGACATCAGAAGAAGACTAGGACTTGGAAGGACAGCTATGTAGGAGTTAGACAAGCTCCTGAAGTATCAAGATATATCACTGAATTCTAAAATTAGAGTTGTCCATGCCATTGTATTTCCAGTTTCTATGTATGGTTATGAAAGTTGGACGATGAAAAAGGCTGACAGGAGGAAAATCCTTGGAGATCTCTTATTCATAGGCGTGCCACAAACTGGAGTCAACTTGACAGCAGTTAACAACAACAAACAGTTAAAACAGATTTCCATCTAGAGATGAACTGGAAAACTGTGGTATATTCATTTCCCTGTGGTACAGTAATTATACTTGGCCTGGCAACAACAAGAACCTGACACCAGGCAGAAACCCAACTGATGGCTACTAGAGTTCTCGAAGCAAGATTGGATTCACAAGATCTGTGTAGACCTGTTAACTTTTTAAAGGCAGGCGAGCTCCACAGTCAGTTATGTTTGGGGGGAAAAGACCCTCCCCAAAGCCCTTCAGGGAATATTTTTAAACAAAAACAGTACAATTCTCTTCTAGAGATTTATACATTAGTACACCAAACAGTAATGCAGTTTCTTGCCCTCTGGCTTCTAACTGCCTCTCCAGAATGAAAATGATGCTGGCAGTGGCTGAAAGTCTGTGTTGCACTGGTGGATTGTAAGGAGCCATGTGTAGTTATATCTCTTTCCTCCTCTTCACAATTTCCAAGACTTCTGGGCACTCCTCCCCACAGCCATTCAACGACCATGGGATGAGAGAGAGAACCATCGACCAGAGGATGAGAGAGAGAAGACAACCAAGTGATCAGTCAGTTTTGTTCCTGAAATCTTCTGCAGAAAGATGACATCATCCTCCTGAATCTCTGAGGACCATGGGAGGTCCAGAAGGATGTCCATGTCTTCCTGTGGTGGCTGCAGGAACACAGCAAGATGACTACCTGGCTATCTCTCATCCTTCCCTCACCACTAAATGGCTGTAGTGGCTCAGAGTAGATGAAGATGCTGAATTCCACCATCTGCCACAACTAAAGAAGTTACATGCATATTTCAACAACAGGGCGCCAGAACCCACCTGAACTGCAATTACTCCGTGGCAATAGGTTTCTGTAGGATTAAGACATTCTTAGAGAAATATAGACGGATAAGTAGATCAATGGCAACACTCAATCAGTTAGCACTGTTTCACTCATCATATGTGTTTTAAGCACATGCTTGCCACATTCACATCTAAAATGTGGATCTAATCATTTCACACAAGCAAGCAGATTAACTTTTTTTAAAAATACCTGATCTTCACCGCCTCCCACTTTGCTGTGCTTTGGTTTTCAGCCATTTCATGTACTAGCTGGTTCTCATCTGCTAATAGGACAAATCTAGATGAAATCTCCAATACAGGACAGTACCTTTTTGTGTGATGATTAGACCTCACACGGCTAGCCCCAGAACAAGATGGCATCTGTTTTAATTTTGTAAACTGCCTTGATTTTCAGTTTTGGGGGAAATGAACGTTACTTTAACACTGATCATAGAAAGATGCAAACAACTGATACTTCATTATATTATGTTTTATGTTTATTAAGTTTATCAATAATTCTTTGGACTCTTTTTCACCACTAGTCAAGTTTGCTGGTTCATGAAACAATGTTTTGAATAAAAAGGAAATAGTTTTGCATATGAAAATGTTATTATTAAACATAACTGTGACCATTATAGAGGAAAATGTACACACTCATGAAATCTTTACTAGTACAAATTGTTGACAATATATGCAAGTGTAGATATGGTCCAGTGTTGCATTCCTTTCTCCTTTCCTTTCATTTCAAAATTAAAAAAATGAAAACAAAGTTAGTGTCCTGTGCAAATAGTGTTAATATTCAGGAGACTGTTAATCTTTTTGTTCCATTTTACTTTGTGACTTTTTAAAATAATCAACAAAATGTCAAAAAACAAACAAACAAACAAAAACAACCCATAAGGTTACTGGTCATGGAACAGTATAATCCATCATACTAGAGAGTAGCAGACTATCTTAGGTATGCAAGGCAGGGCATGTAGAGCTCTGTCTCCTAAGACAAAAAAAATTGGTTAGGAAATTCCCACTGCCATTCCCTCCCATGCCTGCATCTGAGGCACAGTGGCAGTGACTAGTAGTAGTAGTGGTGGTGGTGATATAACTTTATTAATTGGTCAATTGACCATACCAAAGCAAACACATCTGAGACAGATGCCTCACACCAGTCAGATGGTGGGGTGGGTAACTTCCATTAGATGAAGGGGTTTATTGTCCTACCACAGGACCATAGATAGACACACCACCACTCCCTATACTTTGCCACACATGAAACCTCTCTACCCATTTCTGTGCCCAAAATGGCCCTGTTTGCCCCAAAGCAATTTTACAAGGCCCCTCATTTGTTTTAGACCCATAAGAGGATTTTATTTTTTTTAAAAAATAAAGTCAAACAGACGTCAACTTCTGCTAAAAGAAGGAACAGTATGGTTCTACAGACAGCCAAATGCTAAAGAGGCAGCCATCCTTAGACATCACCTTGTCCTTCCTTCAAATGGAAAGAGGGTAAGCAGACTGGAGTTACAGTTGGTTCTTCTCCTGAGAGAAATCTTTCATCTTTGTGAAGCGATAGAGATAATGAAAATGTAGCTTTAACACACTGTTGAGTGAGGACTGGTATAGCCTACCATATATCCTTGTGTATAAGACTCATCTATAAGTTGAGGGCAGGTGTGGTGGACAAAATTATAGACATTGATATAACCTGTGGATAAGTCAAGGGTCATTCCACAAAGAGAGGAAAGCACCACCACCACCACCTTAGGTGGTGTCCCTGCCACTGATGCCATTTTCCTGCCCAGATACTGAAAAAGGCCATTCATCACTCTACTCAGAGAAGGAGATGCTTCTCTTTTTGTTAAAGGTTAAGGTACATTATTAACTCTTACCAAAAAGGAACCATACGCTTCTCTGAGTAGAGTAGCAAAAGGTGAGAACCTAAAAGAAGCACTGATCCCTCCTACTCTTACTGTGCTCCTTTGAGAGGAAGTGCCAACAAATTGCCGCCGCCACCACCACCACCTTCATGTCCAGGCATTTAAAAAGGCCAGAAGTCATGCTATAGTGGAGAGAGCAGAGGGGGTTGTTGCTTCCTCTAGGTTTTCTGGGTTGCCACTCTACTCAGAGAAGGGGATGGTTCCTTTTTTTTTGATAACAGTTAAATCTGACCTGTGGAGAAACCAACCCAAGTTTTCTGGGATCAATTTCTGGACTAAAACTTTTAGATTTAAATAGTCTTCCAAGCGTGAGTCTTTCAGAGTCACTGAATTCTTTGGATTTTTCTCTAGGAGGAAAAATGTTATAAATAAAAATGTTTATAAATATTCTTTGAGGTATTGTAGAATTTAAAAACAAATACTCGTCCCTGCTAACTAGACAAAGAGGAAAAGATGGTGATATCTCTATAAAAACAGTTCTGCACTAAAGCATTCTGTACACCTCCTTAGTCCTGGAAACTCAGCTACTTACTTTGCACACACCTTGGGGCTAGTCCTGGAGGTAAAATCATTTAGACAGAATCACTCAGTGTTGTCCTTGAGACAAAAAAGCCCCCTCAGGCAAAGGGAAAGTTATTTCAAATAAAGCAAGTCCTGTTCACATGAAATCCCTCATTAGTATGAGCAACACACCAAATCCATTAACATAACTTTAAGAGTGAGAAAGTTGTTATCACAAAACCTCAGGGGGCCTTTAGGACTGCTGAACTAAATCTCTTTCAGGAACATCCAACTCATTTGGATGCTGCTATTTCCAGTTATCCTTCTTACTTGAATAATGAAAAAAGACAGGATCCTTTTAAAAATAAACTAAATTTAAAAACATTGCATAGCGTTCAACATCCTTCTCTTTCAATACAGTTCTGAGATTCCATCACTCACAAAACTAACTCAAACTACATAGAATTAATTTTAGGGACCTATTTGAGTGATGCAATCTCAATATCCGAGGGGTAAAATTATGAGCTTGTTATGAGTAAAGGACAGAAAAAGAAGCCTTTGGTAAAGAGGCATGCCCATTCCTACCTTCTGAATACCCCTCTGTCAGTCTCAATCATCAGGCCACTACGAGTTTTCTAATTTTTTAAAATAGCAGTGGTAGAAGATAGCTCAGTTACTGGTAGATCTCTGAATAAACAGAACACTGGGGGGGTTTACATCTCAAAAGCAACAACAAAATTAAGCTACCAAAATGAAATTAAATGCTGGGTAAACAGGAATGAACTCTTGTATGAAAGGACTGTGGATCAAAGCTCAATTTTGATGCTGAAAACAAATTCCTGGATCTGCTCTGGTTCTGCCAGGATCCTATCATCATCATCATCATCATCATCATCACCATCACCATCACCATCACCATCACCACTACTACTATTACATTGGCATAACTCCCATTACCCCAGTGCTTGTGCTTCCTCTGTCCCTACAGAAGGTTGGTATCCCAAATTTAATTGCACAAGCCATTCTCTACCACTTCTGGAAGGTCATGCAATCAGTTTTACTTGTAAGTAGGCAGAAGCATACTCACACCCCAAACTGTGCATGCTCCTAATTGTGAACAGTTGCAGAACAGGAAATCACTGGTTTGATATTCCTGTTAGGCAATTATGGGCGCAACAGTGCAATCTAGCACAACTACATGAGCAGAAATGTATGTTGTGCCAGTGTTGAATAGGATCTTGGGTCTAAATAGATCCAGCAAGCCTTAAGTGTGCCTGTTCATGCATTAACAATGCCTTAGATTATGATCAAGGTCTTCCCAAATTCAAAACACTTTTGCATTTGTGACTTCTGTGCAATACAATGCATATGGACCTCGATTACTTGAAGTGGATCACTGTAAGAATAACCCTATGAAGTTACCATTATCTTAACTGAGTGTGCTTTCTTTGAATGTACCAGCTTCCATCAATTGTGAGATGTCAAAGAAAATGTTTCCTTGGACACATTTTATAATATCACTTTATTAAAGTTTCACAATTAAAACAACAATATTATTATTGCCATTTCACATGAATTATTTCTTGAATCTTCCAAACTGATCTAGACTTCATTTCCCAAATCCCTTAACATTGTTATATCATTGTACTGCATTTTTCAGCCATTTTACACGTTAGTACATAGCATTCCTATTACCATATTCCTGCTTCATGATATCTGCCGTAATCATCACAATGAAATTTTTCCACATATTACCATGAATTATAGACTTCTATCAAAGGTCACCCAGCAATCACCTACAATTTGCCATTCTTTCTGAATTCATCATCTGATTTCCCTTTCAGTTTTTGAGAGACTATGTCAGCGTTTTTATTTTCAATAAAGGTTCCCCACCATTGTTCTATTGTAGGTATTTGCTGTGTTTTCCATACCTTAGCGTATTCAATACGTGCAGTTGTTATCATATATAATAATATTCTCCAATATTTCTTTATATTCATACCGTCTACTAAATCTGTCATATTTAACAAATACAATTCAGGAGTCATAGGAAATTGTAGCTTCATTATTTCGCAAATCCTGTTATGTATCTCAGTCCAATATTTCTTGACCTTTGGGCATGTCCACCACATATGATATATCGTACCCAGCTCTTTTAAACATTTCCAACAAAGCCCTGTACCTGAATTGTAAATCTTTTGTAATTTGTCTGGTGTCAAATACCATCTATAAAACATTTTATAATAGTTCTCTTTTAGATTCTGGGCAACTGTAAATTTGTTTGTCTTTTTCCAACTCTGCTCCCAAGAGTCCAGTTGAATTTTATGACCAATATTCTGTACCCACGAGATCATTACTGCTTTAACCATTTCTTCAAACTTCTCCTGGTGCAATATTTCCTGAGTGATTTGGGCTAGTAAATGAGGAGGGTTTTCAAAAAGTCGTTTTATCACTCCAACCTTCTCCTTTATTTCAATTCCATATGTCTTTAAATCCATCTGAAACCTTTCAGTTAACTGCCTGTAAGGAAATCAGTTTAAAACTGTTCCTTCTTGCTCCAACTTGTCTCTTGATTTAAGCTGAAGACTATTCGATTTTGCCCTCTCAATTACATCCTCATATCGAAGCCATTTTTCAGTTTCGGTCCGTCTACCAAAGAAAGCTTCTTGAGGGGAGACCCAGGTGGGCAGCTGCCTAATGTTTCTAGACTTGTAATCTTCCCAAACTTTCAGAAGCGATTTCCTGATGTAATGGTTTGTGAAATCTTTATCTATTTTTGCTTTATCATAGAACATATAGGCATGCCAGCCCATCCTCAGATCTGCTCCCTCCAATGCCAGCATTCTGGCATCTTGTAGATCCATCCAGTCTTTTATCCATATAAAAGCCGCGGCCTTGTAGTAAACCTGAAAATCAGGTAAACCCATACCACCTCGATTTTTATGATCTGTTAAAATGTTCCATTTAATCCTGGGGTTTTTCCCTTGCCATATAAACTTGGATATTTCTCTCTTCCATTGTAGAAAAGGTTTCTTATTCAAAATTACGGGAAGGTTTTGGAACAGAAAGTTCATCTTTGGTAGAACATTCATTTTGATTACTGCAATTCTCCCCAACATTGATAAATGTAACTTAGACCAGCTTTCCAAATCTTTAATTATCTCCTTCCATTTTTTTTTCATAATTATTTGAATATAACTCATTATTTCTTCGGGCTATCCAAATTCCCAAATATTTAACTTTTTGTCCTCTCTTGAATCCCGTTTTTTTGTACTATTTCCGTCTCTTCTCTCTCTCTCAAATTTTTGGTTAAGAAATTTGTTTTTTCCACATTTATCTTAAATCCGGAGAACTCTCCATACTCTTGAATTATTTTAATCAATTTTCCAATGCCTCTACATGGGTCCTCCAAAAAAACCACCAAATCATCTGCAAAGGCTTTCAATTTGTATTGATGTTTCTTAATTTGAACTCCTTTAATGTCATTGTCTTCTCTAATGGCATTATTTAATATTTCCAATGACATAATAAATAGCAGAGGGGACAATGGACACCCTTGTCTAGTCCCCCTCTTCAGTTCTATCAACTGTGTTCTTTCACCATTTATCAGAAGTCTGGCTTGTTGCTGTTTATAAATTGCTTCAATCCATGAGACAAATCTCTCTCCAGCCGACATTTGTTTACAAGTGATTATCATAAAAGGCCAGTTAATCATATCAAATGCTTTCTCAGCATCAAGAAATATCATCGCCATTTTCCGTTCGTTATGTCTTTCATAATACTCTATTATATTTAAAACCGTTCGAATATTATTCCTCAACGATCTTTTTGGCAGAAACCCATTTTGATCTTCATTGATAATGTCGGACAACACTTTTTTAAGTCTAACAGCAAGGATTGAAACAAAAATATTGTAGTCTACATTCAAAAGTGATATTGGCCTATAATTTTTCACATCAGTCAAATCTCTGCCTTCTTTGGGAATCAATACTACATTCGCTTCTTTCCAAGTGTCTGGTATTCCTCTTGGACACATTTTTGGGACAAAAGCTATTTGGATCTTTGGTTTGATTACTTTGAATGACATGTTTTATTAGTTTTCTGAGTTGTGGTTGTTACTTATTTTGCTTTATCTGTCTTTTGGTATTTTATTATAACATGATATGTTGAGGGTTTGTTTTTTTAAAGAACCTGGAGTGTAATTTTTTAAAGCAGTACATTTTAAAAATATGGTTGGGTCCATGATGACGGAACAGGAGATTTCCCCGTACCACTGTCCTAATGCCATTTATCCACCAGATCTATATCTATATCTATATCTATCTATATCGAGAGAGAGAGAGAAAGGGAGGGAAAGCTGTTTTCCACATCATGCGCCTTATAGCTGCTTTTAGCAGGAAAGAGACTGGCAGGCCTGAGTTGCATTTCTAAAACTGTGTGCTTCATTTAATTTGGCTTCTAGGCTTTACTATTGTTGGGCAGGAGGACCAGGGGATAAGGTTAAACTAAATGCTTCATGGCAAATACGATTTGTGAGGCAGGATTGAAGGTGACTGTAAATTTTCAAGAGATAGTCAAGGACTAAAGAATGCAAGTTGTTCATAAATATTTTGCATTATAGGTTTGTAACATAGGTAGATGGAGCACTCCTCTCTCTCTCTCTCTCTCTCTCTTTTGCTTTCATTGTAGAAAACCAACATTGTGTTTGAAGTCTGACATTGATATTGTCATTGTACATCTCCACATACTTAAGTAAAATTATTCCAAGAACATCATAATTAAAATGAGAACAGACTTTGGGCTAGGGGTTCCAGGATGTCCCTTTGAGACCACTTTTCTATAAATTGGATAATTAAGTACATCTGGGTAAAAATAAACTGTGTACATTCTGCAGGCAGACTTGCCGTACTCAAGCAGACAAGTGAAATGGCTGTCAACTGTTCCAAACAATCAAAGGGAACCTCACTGCACACCCTTAACATTTTCTCCTGGCAATTGTTCAGTTTTCTTCCATTTAAGATACAATGCAGCTTTTGTCTTCCCCTTAAGGAAAGCCAAGGGTTAATCAAGTGTACTGTCCATTATGGATCATATTGTCTTCAGCTGTAGGGACAGACTTGCATGTCTGAATGCTATCCACATAAAAACTGCCTTGTTATGTTAAGACAGCATAGCAGAAAGAACAGCTGATACATTAGCTTTCTGTGTGCACCAAGTTTGTTGTTTTTTTCTTTTTATGTGATGGCACTGGAAAAATTTGGAGTAAGGTATGTGCACCATCATCCACCAACTTTTTGTGATCATTGTGACTGAATGCTCCCATGAGACAAGTGGCTAAGCTGATGATAGCACTGCTGCTGGTACCGTGTCACATATCAGATAGAGAGTTTTTGTTTTGTTTTTTCCCAAGAAACCAGACTAAATGTGCCAAAGAACTACTGGGCAGCAGCAGTACTGGAGGTAACACCGGTTGATGATCTCTCAGAGACAATGACATTGGCATTTTATCTAAGTCTTCTTAATATTGCAGAGAATAAGCTACTAGTAAATGGTTCTGAATGTCTTTTACCAGGAAAATCCTATGATGAGACAATACGAAAAGAATCAAGAGCTGATACCGGAAGATAAGAGTCCCAGATACGAAGAGTCCCAGATATGAAGATAGCCAACCAGCTACTGGGGAAGAACAGAGGATCAGTAGAGCATTATTAGGCATGAGCAGCACCATGCCTAATAATGCAACTGGAGTCAAGCTGTTCAGATGGTCAGCTGCTGATATGCTCAATTGTGAAAAGCAAACCCAAAGCTGCACCACACATGTAATAGGAACATGTCATGTGAGAAGCATGAATTGAGGAACCTAGAAATTATAAAACCAGAAATGGAATCTATAAACATCACAATAGTTGGGAGAAGCAAACAAAAGCGAATAGAAAATGGGACATTTTTCTGATAACAGTACCTTCTACTTAGGAAAAGAAAATCCAGGAGGAAACAAGGTGGCATTAATAGTAAGGAGGCATGTAGCACATGGGATCATGGGATGCAATACAATGTCTGCCCAAACAATATAAATAAAACTTCAGGGAAATACATCAATAGAGCTGTAAGTCAGAGAATCAGATGAGAAAGAAACTGAAAGTTTCTTCAGGAATATCCAGGAAAAAATGATTGCATACCAAAACAGTACATGTTGGTAATCATAGGAGGAAGGGAGGATGGGGTAGCATAAAAATCATATGTAAAAAGGAGCTTCACTGCCAGAGGCTTTATTTGCTGAAATATGTCTGTACTGGTAGAAAATAAGTAAGATAAGGAATTACTATTGATGAAATTTAAGAAAGAAAATGCCAAAGTAGGATTACAGATAAATATTGAAATAATGGCTGCAAGCATTTGACATAACAAATGAATAGACCAAAGTAAAGATTTTCTATAACCCTGTCTCAATTGCAAAGCAAAATGGAACCTGCCATCAGGAAATGAGAAGAATGAGGCAATTTGCACACGAGGTATTTAAAAGGGTGCAGTGCGTCCTCCACAGAGGACGTCTGCACCTTGGAGCAGACTGGGTTCGGACTACTCACCATAGACCCACACCTCAGTCCACTCCGGAATGACCCCAAGTGGTCCTCCAGCGTGCTTTTGAAGGCCTTTTTTGGGGGGGTCTTTCAAAAGCACGGAGCGCACCACTGCAAGCCTGCTCTCTTGTGCAGATTTGCAGGCTTGCACCAATGCGAGCCTGCAATCTGCCAAGGGCGGGCTTTAGGTTGGCAAGCTTCACCGGTTGGTCGAGACCCATGACCAACCGGAAGCCGCCATTTTGGACACCGGAGCAGTGCAGAGCAACGACCATGCACTGCTCCTCCTCACCCCGGACTGGACCGGACCGTCAGAAGATCCGGTAAGTAGCAGCGTGGGGCAATTCCCTCACCCCATGCAGAAATGGCCTATGACTCAGAAAGGCAGCTATGAGGGAACTAGGTAAGATTTTCAAACATAAAGATATATCATTGAATACCAAACTCATTCACGCCATAGTACTTCTGATTTCTATGCATGGTTGAGAAACCTGGACAGTTAAGAAATCTGACAGGGAGAAATTCAGCTCATTTGAAATGCGGTCCAGGATCTAAATATCCTAAAGGCACAACATCCCATAAGATCTTGGAAGGTAACCTGGGTCAGTCATAGTTTGTACTTGGATGGGACACTGCCGATGAATATAAGGTACTTGTAGGTGGTATTTCAGAGGAAGGACTGACAAAACCACCTCTGAGTATTCCTTGTCTAAGCAAACTCTATGAAGTTCATGGGGTTGCCATAAATCAACAGGCAACTTGAAGGATCACACACAAGCACAAACACACACAAACACACATCTCTGGAATGGAGTTTTACAGAAACCATGGGCTGCCAAAAACAAATAAATGACTCTGGGAGCAAATCAAGACTGAACCTTTCCTAGAAGCCAAAATGACTAAGCCAAGACTCTTAATTTAGACAGACCATGAGACAGAACAACTTATAGGAAAAACAGCAATAATGAAAGACCACATTATGGATGGATTAATATAATAAAGTTAGAAAGCCTGCAAGTCTTGAGCTGCTCTGTTGAGGGCCAGGGCTCTTGAGAGATCTCTCATTCACAGTGTTCCTGTAGGTTGAAATCGACTTGATGACAAATAAAAATAGCAACAAGTGAGTTTTGTATGAGATTAGATGGATGAGAACAAATATCTTTAATAATATGCTTGTAATTTGGCCTAGAGTCTCAATGTATTTTGATCAGAGTTAGGCTCTTTTAAACATGTTGTCCAAGTGCTAACCTCTGAGTACACTTATTTGGATTAGTGTGGTTTTTTTCCCCCAAAAAAGACTTTACTGCATATTTATATTACACCAACTTGTGTTTATAAAAAATATTGAGCTGATGCCTTTCTTCTTTTAATATTTGTCCCTTATCAACCATGCACAGATACTTAGTATTAGATGCCTTAAATATATACACAAAAGACAATCTGAAATGGAAGGATTTGTTGGCAGCCTAATTTTCTTACAGACATTTTTTCATTTCATGTTGGGGGACTGAGTGAGGTCTCATTTCCTTTACCCACTGCCTATTTTGAAGGCTAGAATATTTGATGCATAGCCCATGTTGTAAGCACATAGGACTTCTCTACCCATGCAAGAAATTAGCTTTCTTAAGGTTACACATCATAAGGAGAGAGGGCTATACTCAGAAGTATATACATGACACAGGTAGGGCAGGTCCTGCCACCACTGTTACCCTGCTTTGTCCTCCACGTTTTCACTGTCCTGTGGTTTTCTATGCTATTAACATTCTATCCAGCGCTATTTTTACACACATTGTACCTGCTTATTCTCACAAGATGAATAGCAGCAAGGGACTGAGGTGTATCTGAGTGGAGTGAGTAGGGTACATGCCCTGGGTGCCAGTGCTGGGTGTGTGTGTGCAAAAAAAGCAGTGCTGGAAGAAGCAGAGGAGAAAGAGGAGGAGGAGGAAGAGGAAGAGGAGGAAGTGGCCCTGGAGGTAGGGGTACAACTTTCACACTTGCCCTAGGTGCTGTTTATGCTAGATATGCCTCTGGCAAGGGGTGATTATAATCAAGAGAACCCCCATACAAAGAAGATATGTTTAACTCCCTTCTTAAAGCTCTGCAGTCTCAATCTGCTTTTTCCCCCTAAGCCTGTGGTGGCTTGTGAATTTTTGAAACACTTCAGAAATCCAGGATTGCAAATATCTTGTCTTCTGTCTTTGACCCTGCAGTACTGTGCTGAAACCAAGCCCAATGAAAATGAACAAGAGACGGTTCATTTTCACGATTCTGACAGCTAAAACCAAGCAGTCACAAATCCAGCAACATTTTCATAATGCTTTGCTTCACATGCTCATTCAGAGGCACGAGAGCCAAAACCTCACCAGATATGCAATCAAATCAGTCTAAAAATACTTGAAGGCTTGAACTCATTGACATGAAAGTAGCTTAAGTTCAAGCAATTCAGCTTAATGGTAATATTATGAGTAGACTATGAAATAACTGCTGCACAGTAAAAATAGATAAGGTTCTCCTGATGGTTATAGTTTGGTGTTGGTAGCCAAGAAGCTATTAAATGAAAGAACATTTTTTAGTATTGTAAGGGATGCTATCTTTTTATTAATATGCATGTGATAAAAATGGATACAAACTCTCTAGCATTAGAAGATACTATTCAATTAATTTTTCTTAATCATAGCAATTAATTATTAATTATCTAAAATCCAGAGTAGGGTTTCCTCCTCAATATCTTTCCTTACTTTCAATTCCTTTATCAGGCTATCTTCGTATAAAGCATTCTTCCTTTTTGTCTTGAACTTTTGGGCATGTGGTACTTGAGCCACAGTCAGATCTCCCTTAAATGAAGACATAAGTCTTTGTCTCCTAAATTGATCACCTACAACTACAACATAGAGCCAATGGGGGATGGTGGCTGCCATGTCAATGGAGTAGAAAATCTGCACTAGGTTTCAGTCAACTTTGTAGGAGGTATCCAATGTGCTGACCCTATCTCTGTAAAATGTTCAGCACTTTGGTTAGCTCCCACAGCATGGACTAAAATTGAGAGCCAAGTCACAATTCTGTTGGCAAGGAAACAGTCAAGGTTTAATCCCTGTGTATTTATAATGAATAGCTGTGTTAAAATCAAAACCATTTGACACTGCCATCTTGCTCCTGGACCACCAGATGTGTTCCTCATACATACATACATACATACATTAAATATTTTCAAATACCATAAAGAATTAAAATAGGAAGAAAATAAAAAGAAATGTCAAACAAGAAAAACAAAAAATAAAAAAGACATAATAAACAGTAAAACAAAGATGATAAAGAACATACATTTGACTTCCAGCTTCCCTAATGCAGATTATGCATGACTATATAAAATAACTTCTCAATAACTTCTCTCTGAATATATAGGTCTCCTAGGCACATCATTCATAGCACTTCAAGCACCACCTCTGGCACCATGCTGCCATGGGCTCAGCCAAATTCAGCCTCCTCCTCATCACACCACAGCTAAAATCTTTGCTGTTACTCCAGGAGGTCATCTGTGCTTCTGTTGTTTGAAATGGAACTTGAATAATGTGCATGAGGGACGCACATATGTTTCAATGTCAGAGTACAACTAAAGGAATTGATTTTATATTGACTGGCCTCCTGGTATATGAGAGAATGGCTCCTTCTACCTATGGGAGGGTTTGTTTGTTTTCTTGTTAGTTAGTTTACAAAGCAGAAAAAATTTGCATCATTCTGAAGACTTTGTAGTCTCTATCACACACTCATATACCCCCCCCCCAAAAAAAGCAGGTGAATTTTACGTAGAAGAAAAGGTGAAGAAAAGGTGAAGTTGTACAATATGGGTTGTTTCAGTTCTCAGTTTCTCCTACTGGGTGTGTGTGTATCTACCCTCAAGTTGCCTGTTGACTTATGGTGACCCCACAGGTTTTCTTAGATAGGAATACTCAGATGTTGTTTTTGCCAGTTCCTTCCTCTGAGATATAGCTTGCAGCCCTGGTATTCACTGGTGGTATCCCATCCAAGTATTAACCACAGCTGACCCTGCTTCACCTCCTAGATCAAATGGGTTGGGATATCTTTAGGGTATATAGGTCATGTTACCTAAAAGAAAAACTGGAGCAAAACTGATGCTTGTGATTTCTTATAATGCGCCACTGCTATGCGGTTCTGCCAGAACTATACCTCAGGATTCAAGAGAGGAGAAAGCTTCATAGCTCCAAGGCCACAGTTAGTGGAACAAAGTTTTGAAGCTGGTCTCATCTACATGGTCTAAAGGTCAAATGTATCTACGGATGGATCACTGGCTGATCTGCAGTACATTCTGACTTCTAATTTACCAACAGTTGCAAATTATAGGAAACAATGACTCCTGCCTCCATTCCACCTTAAATTTTACAAGCGTAATAAAGACAACTTGGAATAACCAGGAGTGGATTTATGTGCAGAAATACTGTGAGGTGTGCTCAGTTCTGACACTCATAAATAAATTATCTCAGACACAAATTTCTTTCATTTTAAGTGTATGGTGGCTTGGATTTTTTTTTAGGGTTTTTGCCGCAGTAAAAGCAAACTATTTTTTCCCTCCAAGTAAGAAAACCAGAAAGCTGAAATAAAGGAAAGTACAAACTGATTTTCTTCAGTTGCAATCTTATGAATGCTTACTTGGAGTAAGCCTCACAGAAAATGGTGCCTTTTGCTTCCTGGTAGGTGTATATAGGACTGGGGAGGGTGCAAGGTTTTCTGATAATGTTTCCATGTGCTTTCTAGAGTAAACCCTATATTATCTCTAGAAAACAATCCCCAGGATGATGTTTTAGAACTTACTCTCTCCATAATTTTGTTCTATATCACTAGTGCTCACCCATCAAACAAATCTTTTCAAGGAAGAGCTATTGCAGTTTATGCTCATTTTTATAACTGAAGAAAATAGTGGGAATTCTGGTAATTCATCACAGCATCTGGTAATATGAGGTTGTCAGTGTATATAGCTAGAACTTAATTAAGAAATTTACATCTGGACATTAGCTCCACACATTAGCCAACAGTCTGAGGAGAAAGTGTGGTATAACTAAATATGACAGTTATATAATTTGTATATTTTTTTAAAAAAAACTTCAGAATGTGATTGCTTGTATAGGCATATTTAGTGAAAGGTAAAATATTGATGATAGGTATATTGAGGTACAAGCAAAGTTTCCTTATGGCCTCCTCTTGTCCATTTAACTGACATTTAAAAAAAAAAAATCTACCTAATTCTTTCACACACCAATTATAGACTTACTCAGCATCTTCTTAAAGCCTTTTTTTTTTTTAGAAAGTGAAATCTTATTTTTCTAAATTGCAATTTCCATTTAGGGCTTGGAATGTAGACTACCCTCAAGCAAAAGTTGATTTTCCTTTTATGCTACTTTTATTTTCTCATTTGAAATACATTTAAGACTTAAAAAAATTAATACATTATATTTTAAAAACACACAAGGGAAAGAAAAACCAAAGACTCCTGCTGAAGTATTTTACTTTGTGAATGTGTCCCCTGCATGTGTTGAATTATTTGTTCCCTCCAAATGACTAAAAACCAGTTGTTTTATAGATGCAAAGGAACATGCAATGAAATAGATCCACATGATATTAGCAAATGGTCTACCACAGGAGCTTCTTGGATTTGAGAGAAATGAGGGGGTCTCAAATGGAATGAAGAATACAGTTCCCAATTTAATTAACAAAAAAAGAAGAGTATGTGCTTGTGATTCCAGGAAAATGCAAACATTATGACTGTATCAGTCTGAAATCCCCACAGTGAACACCAATTGCTACTTGTGCACCAGGCTTTAACACCCTGCAGGATGCTCACTGCTAAAACTGATGAGAAAATTGAAAGTGTGAAGCCTGCTGCTCACTGGAGATGTCCTGGAAGCAGAGAAAAAAATCTCATTATCAAATCGGGAAGACAGAGCAGGTAATGTGTTTTCTCATCATGGTGGACTACAAAAACTATTCATCCAAGGATTTCTCGGCAATACCATTATATCAATTTGTCAAGTTGCTGAGTGAAACGGTGTTTGGGAAAACTTAGCTTATTAAAATAGCTGAACATGTCGCTTTAAATCCAGAGGAAGAGTTGCTACGAAACCATCACAGTCTGTTACAACAAGACCTTTGCTCAAAAGCACACCAAGCTCCAAGAGAAACTTCCCACCCTAAATAGCTCTATAAAACCTTCAGTGGGTCAGTTTATATTTATGGAGGTTCTGACAAGTGCCTCTGGAGTGAGGGCCACAAATGTTATGTTGTATTGCATTTTATTGTATTGTGAGCATCATTGCAGCAACTTCTGTTCAACCAACTGCCTTTTTTGGCTCTTGCTCTGCACCATGATTGTGGAATTCAGCAGCTGAGAAACTTAAACTGGCATATTGCCCACAGAAGTGCTGGTTCTCACTAACAGTAGCTCCATGTTAGTGTTGCCCAGGCATGAGCTAAGCAATAGTCTTTTAAAATTGGCCTTAGGAATGAGGGAAGATTTCATTCATTTCATTTTAAAGAGTCTATTTTAACAGTCATCCAAACTTGTGAATTTCTGCATAACACAACAGAAATAATCTGAAGTTTTTAATAAAATTGAGCCTAGGAGAAGGCAAAACTGACAGATTTGTCCATCCAGGGCTTTGAAGCCTCTGGACAGGCTAAGTTGCTACATGTTTGTGTTGCTGAATTACTGTTTTTTTTTTTGTTAACTGCTATCAAATCAACTTCAACTTATGGTGATTCCTAGGAATGAATGATCAACAGATCACACTATTATCAACAGCCCAGCTCAGGTCTTGCAGACTCAGGGCTGTAGCTTCCCTGATTGAATCTATCCATTGGTAATGTGGTCTTTCTCTTTTCCTGCTTTCTACCTTTGCAAGCATTATTGTCTTTTCTAGTGAGTTGCCAAATCTTTTTTTTTTCCCTGACAGGCTATTCATCTTCCATAGCTACATAGTAGGTAGGTACAACATGGTACTCTCAGTGCTGGGAATAGATGTATTTACTGAATTTGGCTAGGATAAATAAATGCTTGAGAACGTCTTCAGTTCTGTTGAGAACTTACCCACGTTGACACATTTATTTACACACATGATGGAACTTGATTTTTCATAAAACAAACAAAACAAACAAACAAACAGAATCTGAGCAAACATATTGCAAGTTTGTCCTTCCTTAGTTAGCTATCTAAGCTTCTGCACCACAATTGGTTAGATGACCCTTATAAGGCAGAGTGTGGCAGGGAAGTTTCCCTTTTTAACATGTATTTCTCTCATTCTCCTATCAAAGGGTTCAAGGCATCTCCACAATTTTGTTAAATAGTCAAAAGCAAGAGAATGTGACTTGTCCAAGGCCACCCAAGAATATTGATGATTGCCCTCAGATCTAAGGTCAGGTTTGAGTAGACCAAACTACACAGGACACAGTTAATTGTTTTAACCAGAGTGGCCATCAGTAGTTATAACAACTGTGCTGAACTATCTGAGGAATATATTTGAAGGAACATGAATTGGGCAATTCAGACTTTCTCAGTGTAAGAGCAAGGTAATGGCAAATATGATGCCAAGAATATTCCATGGTTGGTTCACCTTTGCACCACTATATGTCAAAAATGAGTTGAAGGCACACAAAACATGCATAATAAGCTGCTAGTGACACTGTTTCTCCCTGAACTGGCATAAGCACTTCAGTGATCAAATAAATATAGAATGATGTATGTGGGTCATCTTTCCATAGTCTCTCCATGGAAGATGTACATTTATATGGAGTGAACAGACTGAGAATGGATCAAATAAATTGGCTCTTCTGTTCATAACTTAATTGTCAGAGGGGTCACTATTCAGTGACTACAGTGATTTGAGCATAGGGCAAACTTCTGTCATGCTTGTACAAAGTATACGGGCCTGACAGTCACAGATGAACAATATTTTTTGGGTGTGTGCGTGTGCGTTTTGTTTGTTTGTTTGTTTGAAAGCATCCAAATTGCAAGGCAGCTGAGACAGCACACTGTGGAAGATGGAGACAAAACTCAGAGTAGCCAGCTAGCACTAATCCAGAAAGATGTTAACAGAGGCCATTTCCGCCCTACACTGTTATAGTGCTATTATTCCACTTTCAACATCCTATGGAATCTTGGAGTTTGCAGTTTAGGGAGGGGCATTTAGAATTCTCAGGCAGAGAGCTCTTTGGCCTCAGTAAACTACAAACCCCAGAATTCCACAGGATGTTGAAAGTGGAATGATAGCACTATAACAGTAGGGCGAAAATGGCCAGTGTGCTGTTCCACTGCTGGTCTGAAGCTTGTTGTGGGTAGAAGTGCATGCTCAGAGAGTTCTAAACTCCATCTCCCTGAAGCAGATAATTTCTCTGTTCCTACTGTTCATCCACTGGCATAACTAGTATATGTTCTGCTACCCCTAGGATTAGTATACTGGTGAAGGGAGTTTCACCAGAATACTTGGTATCCTGAAGGGACATTATGTTACTTGGGAATTCTTTACCCTCTTTACTCAAAGATGTTTCTACAGGAAAGGTTGCCTCAGGGGCTATTTCTCAAGCTAGATGCTTTTGGATTCTCATTCTAACTCCTGGTCCACAATCTTTGCTGCTGCAAAGATGCTCAAACAGGATTACCTTCTTGCAATAAAAGGCACAGCTGTCAAACAGAAAAAGGTATTTCTGCATGAAGTGATAGAAATCTCTGCAGACTCCAGCAAAACTGTCTTAGCACAGCCTGAAAAACATCTGTAGCTATGACAAATTCTTCCTAAAGCATCTTCCAGTGATCTCTGCAGGACAAATCTAGACATGCATGTTTAGATAAGCAGTACAAATGTATGTTGCATATTTTGCCTACCATCGTACGTGAGACACAGCAACTAACTTTTCCCTGGGGTAGATGTCAGGGGACAAACTGATAGCGAAGCCCAGAAGCAAGCTACTCAAAAGTTACTGAGACTGAGAAAGCAACTCAGCCTTGTGCTTCAGTAGCTAGATGTAAGTATCACAGCCCCCTTTCACCCACAGCTGAAATGATAAGTGCAAAAGATCTGCAGTGCTGATGCTAAAATACAGAAGATAACAAGCTAGCGGCTCTCTCATCTCTCAAGCTGCTACAATAGTGTAGAAAGTAAGACAGTTGGGTTTTGAAAGTGGTGTTCCTGATAATAAGTAAGAGAGCTGGGGACAGTTATTTTGGGGGGCAAGGATCCCATCTACTTTTAGCATTGTGTAGTATATAGCAGCATAGTTATGCTATGTCCTACAATAATACATAAGTGTCAGATCTACATGGATATACCAGGGTCAAAAGGTTATAGGACTGGTAAAAAGAATGTATACGAACAGGACAGTACTTTAGAGAACCTCTCTCACGTCATATTTCCACCATGTTTTTGATGAGAAGTAAGGTCCTAACTTTGGGTCTCATGAATAAAGGAGAATAAATAAGTGCTTTTATTTTTATTATTGCCTCTGTTATCTAGGATGACTGCCCTGAACAGATAGTGGGGTTCGTTGCACAAGAAGGTATAAAGCTGTTCTGACTGTATGCCGGGGAAAGCATAATGAAACTCTGTTGAAGGGCTGCCCTTGGCAGGAGTCAAGATGAACTTTGCTGAAGGTCTTGAGCTGAAAGGGGAACTTGATTTTGTTGACTTTCCTGTCTGCAGTGAGCTAAACTGGAGGAAAAATTAAGTGTGTTTAGAGAGCATGGTGTGGTGGTTTGAGTGCTGGACCAGGACTCTGGAAGATTAAGTTCTGAATTACTGCTTGACTATGTAAACCTGTTATCACGGTTATATGTCGGGTGAGAGCACTAGATATCCTTTTGATATCAAATAATTTGGCCTTTGCTTGACCTTTCTCTGCCACCCTACTCCACATGTTTGCAGAGGTCCTCTGGACAAGCACATAAGGGCACGGCCGTTAATGGTTGTACATTCCAAAACCTCATTCAGGCAGGCAACTTAAGCCTCTCCGTTGCTTTAGGGAAAAACCTCCCTGCAAACCAGCTCTGCTCGGCGCAAATCTACACAAAGCCACTCGGCCAAGAGCCGAGCCATTTCTTTATGTCGGGCCATCAATGTACCAGTCACGCTATTGTCATTAAGTACTAAGCTAATCATGCAAAACCTGACCTTTTCCAACTCCTTTGTCCAGCTCTAAATTTCCTTTGTTCTCACTGAGCATAGCATAGCCTGTAGGTAAAATCCACCCTATACAAGTCCCCACTTTTGGGACTTCCTCGGAATACTTTGGACTTCCATCCAGCCTTGCTGCCGTTCTGTCCAGTGAAGTTTTCCCCTCGGTTCTCCATAACTGAGTCTGCCTCCCTTCTCGGAATCCCGTCTTTCTCTCCAGGACTACAAGACCAGGTGTCGTATTACCCATTCCCCAAAAAGCTCTCAATTTCTCTTTCTAGTTAGCTGTGTGTATGTGGTGTCTTTTATGTTATTTGTGTTCAATAAAAACTGTTATTTTGTTACTTTGAAACCTTGTCTGGCTACGCTCTCTGACCTGAAGCCGTAGACATAGGGTACAAGATCCTTGCTAAAGTTACCCTGCCTCTTGTTTAGCCAAGAGAGTGCTCAAGCTAAATTCCCCCAACTTGTGTTTTTATTTGGTAATTTGGGTGCCCCTCCCAGGACCCCCAACATACAGGGTAACAAACCCACTGGGTGACCTTGAGGAAGTCACACTTTCTCAGCCTCAGAGAAAGGCTGAACAAATTTTGCCAGGAAAATTCTGTGATACATTCACTTTAGAGTCACTGGAGGCTGGAAGTGACATGAAGGTATACAGCACAAAGTGTATTTAATCTTATTTTGAAGTTCCATAAATGAACTTCTACCATTTAGGGTTTTTGTTAAAGATTTTTTTTTTAGTTGACAAAGTACAATAATATTAAAAGTAAAGCAAAAATAACTGCACATGATGACATTGGATTGTTTTTCAATTAACCAATATCTTCGGATAATACTTTTCTGAAAGTAAAAAAAAAGAGAGAATCTTCTTGAATTACCGTGATTGGGAGAAAGAAAAAAACAAACAAATAAACAGATAGACAGACACACATATATATATGTGTGTGTGTGTGTATTGTATCTCAACTTCCTTTTGTTTGAACTTTACCTCACCTTAAAAAATAAAGATAAACTACCTATAACCTAAACTTCCTTTTACTGTACTTTTTCTTTGCCTGCTCTGTGCTAGTTAATCATGTTCCTCCCTATTTACTTATCTGTTTGATTGTCCATTTATATGTGCTTACTCTCATAGCAAATTTACCGAAACTTTGCCTCACTACAAGATATTTACCGCAACAGGGATTACTATGATTCCTCTGATTTTAATCTTTCTAATGTATAGTTGAACTCATTTAATTGCCCCATCTTTGACAGAGGAACTTCATAATTTGGTCCCATTCTTTGAGTATCTTATCAGATTTCCTTTTAATTTTGCAGGTGAGCAGATCATTTTCTTTCATCTGCAATATTTTAGTTATCCATTGGTCTAGTGAGGGGATTTCTGTAAATTTCCAAGATTTTGCCAATAATAGTCTAGCAGCAGTAACCAGGTATAATAAGACTCTCCAGTATTTTTTGAGATTGTTAGATCTATATCCTGAATCATATTTAATAGGAAAAATTCTGATGAGAGAGGGATCTGGGTACCAAATATCCCTGTAAAGGCTATATATAACTGCTCCAAAATTTTTTTAACTTTTCACCATCTCCACCACATATGTGTAAAAATTCCAATTTTCTCTAGGCTTTTCCAGCATTTATTCTGATGTGTATTATAGATTTTATCTAGTTTGGCTGGTGTTAAATACCATTTATAAAACATTTTTACATAATTCTCTTTAAGGTCCTGAGATAACGTAAATCTATGAGTCAGTTTCTAAGATGTTTCCTAATGTTCCAGTTCAATTTCATGGCCTAAACTACTGGCACAAGATATCATGGTGTCCTTAAGAACTTCATCTTCTAATTTATAATTTAATAGAAATTTATACAATTTTGATATAACATGGTTCAAAGGACTGAATATCATCTTCTCTAGTTCATTGGGGATCTCTTTCAAATTGAAGCCTTTCAGCCTTGAATCTATCTTACATCTCTCGAGAAGCTGCCTATACAGAAACCATGGGAGTCTGAAGCCCATTTGGTCCAATTTTTCTCTTGTTTTTAACTGGGGTGTAAGTGAGTCTTCTAATTCCAAAGATCTTTATATGTTAACCGTTTTTCTTTAGTGTTGACCCATCTCCCAAAAAATGCTTCCTGAGGTAATATCCAGGAGGGGATTCTATTGTAATTTTTTTTTTCTTTATTTGTATCCAGATTCTCAATAAAGATCATCTTATGAAGTGATTTGAGAAGTCCCTGTCTACTTTTGCTTTATTGTACCAGACACAGGCATGCCAGCCCAGTCTGTTATCAGCTCCTCCTAACGTTAATACTCTTGTGTTCTGTAATTTAATCCATTCTGATATCCAGGCTAATCCACTTGCATAGTAATATAGTTTAAGGTCTGGTAAACTACATCCACCTCGTTCTTTTAGAGCTATTAGATTTTTCCAATTTATTCTTGTTTTTTTCCCTTCCCAGATGAATCTTGACAGCTCTTTTTGCCATTCCCGAAATGGTTTGTCATTTCTGATTATCGGTAAATTTTGAAAAAGAAAATTCATTTTGGGAAGGACATTTATTTTCATGGCTGCAATTCTTCCAAGAAAGGACAGGTGTAGTTTAGTTCATTTTTCTAAGTCTTTCTTTATTTCTGACCATGTTCTTAGATAGTTATTATTAAAGAGTTCTGTATTTTGTTTCATAGCCCTGATGCCTAAGTATTTTAATTTCTTTTGAATCTGAAATCCAGATTTTTTAATCAATTGCTCTTCTTTCCTAGAATGTATCTTTTTCATCAAAATTCCAGTTTTCTCTTTATTTATCTTGAATCCTGATTTCTCACCAAAATTGACTTTCTTTGGGAACCATTTCAGGTCCCACTCTGGGAGAAAAGTAGCATACCAAATAAATAAGTAAATATGTTACTTTTTTGGTTTCTAATTTCATTTAATTCACACTATTAAAAATTGGTGGAATGTGGCTTTACAAGAACTATGGCATAACATGATAAGTGCAGTAAATAATTTTTAAAGGAAAAACTACAAGCTGAGAGTGAACGGATAGGTGCTGAAGGTGTTCTTTGTCCCCAAGGCTGGTTCATCTTGACTATTGTTTTTTTGAACTTTTGGGTTACATGAGAGACCATGTAGAAGTTAGGAAAAGAAGTCCATGATGCAAGGATATTCTAACTGCATTATCACTCCCAGTGTAAAAGTGCTACATATTCAGATTTGAAGAAGAGCATGTATCCTCTTCTTCTATTAAAATGTACCTGCAGTGAAGCAAAGTTGCTGTGAAAATATAGCAAATATAGGGAGAAGTGAGATCATGTGTCTTTGTCTACTGACAACTAAGGGTGGGCAAGAATTTCATTTCAGTTCATTTTTTAAATCAGAATTAACTTTGATGTGGATTCCTGTACGACAGGGGGTTGGACTGGATGGCCCCTGTGGTGTCTTCCAACTCTATGATTCTATGATTCTAACATTCATTCCATAGAATCATAGTGTTGGAAGAGACCACAGGGGCCATCGAGTCCAACCCCCTGCTATGCAGAAACATCCACTAAACATTCCCAACAGATGGCCATCCAGCCTCTGTCTAAAAACCCCCAAAGAAGGAGACTCCACCACACTCCGAGGCAGCATATTCTGCTGCCAGACAGCTTTGAGCATCAAGACGTTCTTCCTGAGGTTCAGGTGGAATCTCCTTTTCTGCAGCTTGAATCCATTGCTCCTTGTCCTAGTCTCTGGAGCAGTGGAAGACAAGCCTGCTCCGTCCTCAACATGACATTCCTTCAAATATTTAAACATGGCTATCATGTCCCCACTTAACCTTCTCTTCTGCAGACTAAACATCCCCAGCTCCCTAAGTCGCTCTTCATAGGGCATGGCTTCTAGATCTTTCACCATTCTTTTTACATTAGCTTTGCCTTAATTGGCAAAAGGCATTATAAACAGCAGGAGACACCATCCTGACTCCTCCTGTCATTGAGCAGATCACCTAGCCCATCTACTGCCTCCATATGTTAGGGTGATTGTTTACGGTGGGAGGTGGACAGTGGTTAGGTTTCTACACAGTTATATACCCTTCAACATTTCAGAGATGAAAATTGAGAAACATGTGGCCAAGCAATATCAGAATGTGATCAAGGTGGGAAACATCATTAGTGAGGAAGGACATATAAGCTAGGAGAGGTTTACAGCAATTTGCTTTTGCATGAGTCTGCAGGGAGTGGCGCAGTTCCGCCCCTTCTTCTCATCTACCTTCTAATGAGCCAATTAAGTACTTTTGTGCTTTGGACCAAGTTTGCAGCAACTGAAGTTAAGCTGAAGACAAAGGAGAAAGTGAGAGGGGAAAGAGAATCTGAAAGATTTTGAAAGCAGCTCAACAAGTGGAATGACAGAGGATTAAATCAGAACCATCAATATGAGACAGTTGGAGGTTGTGAAACCAAGGCATCAAAATTGATTACATCAAAATCTTGAACATGCAGAAGCAGATACAGGAGCCTTTCTCTTGCAGATAATTATAGGAATGTGTGGGCACTTCAGATAGGCCAAGATACCATATCCCATTGCCTATAACTCATCCCACCTTCTTGTAGGTGGTACATGAAAGGTGCTTCTGTTTTCAGCCAATAGACATTTTGATTAATTTTGTGCTTCAGTCAACAATTTATTCAAGTAGTCCAGGTACTTTCATTTTTTTATTTGTACATTTTAAATTGTTTTAACATTGTTAATCATTTACTTCCATACCAGTGTTGACCTTTTGTGTGTTTTAACCAAATTGTAACCCTTTCAATTTATAAGTTGCCTTGAGTCCCAGTTTTGGGGGAGAAAAACCATAAATGTTCTTGTTGTTGGGATAAATCTGAGCTTATGAAAATAGATTCTTCTTTGCATTCCCTTCCTCTTAATACCACACAATTTGCATTTCATGTTGTTGTTTTTTTGGTTCACTCTTTACATTCTTTCTTCCTCTCCATACCTGTGTGTACATACAATTGCTAGCTAAAGCTAACATTATATGGGCAGAAGCCAAAAGGGTCATTCTGCAGATGGAAGCATTCTGCCTGTAGAACGAGGATTCCATAGTCCCTGTGTACCCCCCCCATGAACTTCTGCTCCCCTCTACACATGGATATAAATATACATACACAATGAAAATCTGCTCCAACTAGATCAGAAACTCCTCCTGGGCATAGAAGACTGGAGGAAGGATATGAGGATGCTTGTAGGCACCTTTCATTTTGCCATAACAGCTATAGGCTAATGTATCCAATATGCTCTAAGCCACAAAAGCACATCCCTGCCTCCTCGGAGGAAAAAACAAAGTGTCAGTTCTCTAAAGTGGCACAAGATCAAGACATACTAAAAAAGAAAAATTAGCCATTGACAACAATTAGGCATCATTCTAAGGTTACAAATGCAGGAAATGCACATTCTGAACATTTAAAACAGAGAGAGAAACTGAAATAGCAGTCTGTTTAAGCCTGAACTGTGATGAAATGTATTAAAAATATAATTTACGCTCCTGCAAAAAGAAGAAGGAAGTGGCTGAAAGGTGTGCAGCAATGTTGACAGGCAGGCATTCCTATCTCACAGAGTTGACAGTTTCTCTTCCCCTCTGTGCACCTATATCCTCAAAGGGCAAAGCTAATCCAGTACAGCTAGCAAATAACATTCAGTTTAGGCAAACTTTTCATTTTTTTTTCCATTTTGGAAGCATTTCAGTGATACAATTCTGCTTATCTCTGTGTATTTTTTTTTCATGGAGCAGCTGATTGGCCCACTGATTTTTTAGCTTTTTAAGCAATATGACTGGAGAAAATGATAGCAGCTCCCTGTCATCTGTCTCCTTTTCACTACCAGAATAGCTGGCGGGGGAAGAGGGAGGGCTTGTGTGCCAAAGGAATTGGGAAAGGCTCTTTTCTAATACTTGAGAGCTGTCACTTGGAAGGAATTAATGGTGACAGAGACACAGAGAATGTTTGGACGGGAAAAAAGCTTCACTGAAGCCTGGTTTGGGGTGCTTAAAGGAATGCAGACAATGATGGAGTGAACCAAGAAAAAAGGTGAAATTTAATATATATTCAGACTCCAATTGTGACTGCACTCTGTTACCCTGTTTACTGGGGGTCCCAGGAGGGACACCTAAATAACCTTACAATTACACAAGATGGGGAAATTAGTCAAGAACACTGGTTGGCACTATGAGAGGCAGGGTAACGCAGCAGGATCTTGTAACCCAATGTTTACGGGGTTAGGCCAAGCCAAGAAGCAAATCATGTTGGAAATAATGGATGATCTTTATTAAATACAGGCACACAATGTAAGCAACACAGGCACACAGATAATTAAGGAAAATAAAGATGTCAGTATGATAGCGGGATTTTCAGAGGGATAGTTGATTTGGGTGATACGAAACCTGTTCCTGAAGCCTGGAAAGAAGATAGAGAGTGATGCTGGGGTGCGATGTATCTCAGCACATGGAGCTGAGGGGAAGCTTGCCAAGCAAAGCGGCAGCAAGGTGGTCTGGAACTCGGGAGCGATCGACGATGGTCTCGGAATCAGGGTTTTTTATAGAGAGAAACGTAACTGCAGGCTATGCCATACTTGGGGGAAACAATGCGTTTCGGGCGTGGGACAAAGCTTTGGAAAGGTCAAAATTTAGCATGGTTGAGTTAAGTCCGAATTGACAAAGAGGTAGACAGTACACAAATGCTCAGTGCTTGGCAGTTGAGTATTCAGCTTGCCAGCGTGCCTGCTCGGGGCAGGGAGTTCTTTGTAAACAGCGTGCATACATAATGAGGGTGTTTGCAGAGAGGTCTCCTAAAGTGGTGATCTGGCTATTTCTGGCCTGCCTGGGTGGAGAATGGAATGTCTGGCAATTAGTGGCCGAGCCTAGTTCTGTGCTTGTCCAGGGGCCTCACAAACACGTGGAGAGGGGTGGTGGAAGAGAGCCAAATTATTGATATCAAAATGATATCTAGGGGTATCTCCAAGGAGGCCTAAACTGCAGTAACAACTGTCCCACTCTTCTCTACAGTAACCTGACAGCAGCTTTCTCCCTTCTTTTGGCTCTGGCCAACACAGCTGGGTCTTTTCCAGCTGCCCCATCCTCTTCCTTACCCCTGAAGAATGTTCCCTGCTCACATGGGACTCCTTTCCCTATATATTTGGGCTGACATGAATCCCAGAGAAATGAAATTTAGAGCAGCAACAGTGGCAGCAACAACATCCTGCCTTTTTCCAAGTCCAGAATTCAGGGTGGCTTACAAAGATTGAAATAGATATACTTTAAAAATGCATCATAAAAGTTAAACATGTAATTAAACCAAGGAGAAAATAAAAGCAGCTAAAACTATGGCCATTAAAAAGAAAGTGACAAATAAACAGTATAGCACAATGATTCTTAACCTGGGCTCCAGGGACCCCTGGGGATCCATGGAGCCTTCACAGGGGGTCTGCAAAGCTCTGCTGCTGGACAGCAGCAGCAGCAGCAGCAATACAGACATGGCAAAGTGGGGGGGTGCAGGTGCTGAAACTGCTCCCTTGTTTGCCACTGACAAAGCAGTTTGGGCATAAACACAGATATCCCTGCTGCCACATCCTGATAAAAAGGACACAGTGGTAGGCGTATGCAGACAACAAACTATGACTCTGGAGACCAGGGTTTGAATCCCCACATGGCCATGGAAACCCATTGGGTGACCTCAGGCAAGTCACAGAGAATTCATCACAGAGATTTGTTGCCTTTGCCCTCAGAGAAAGGCAAAGGCAACAAATTTTGCCAAGAAAACCCTCATGACAGGTTTGCCTTAGGGTCACCATAAGTCAGTTTTCAAAGGGAAGAGACATGATGGCTAGAATGAGCCTTACCCTCCCAGTGGCAGTTTGTTATTTTGTGCCTTCAAGTCACTTCTGACTATGGCAGCCCAAGGTGAACCTATCACAGCATTTGTCTGTTTATTTGTTGGCAGGATTTGTTCAGAAGGGGTTTGCCTTTGCCTTCCTCTGAGGCTGACAGAATGTGACTTGCCCAAGATCCCCCAGTATCTGAGCAGAGATTTGAATCTTAATCTCCAGACACTTTTGTTTGAATATTTAAATCTAAACTTGAATATTTAAATCTTGAGTTAAGTCTCAGGGGTCTCCGGCAAAAAATTATATTTGCAGGAGGTACCCGGTAAAGGAAACGTTAAGAACCATGGGTATAGCACATCCTAAAAGGCCCTTTCCCCCAGTCAATCATCCTGCAAAGGCCTGCAGAAACAAAGAGGTCTATCTGCCCGTAGAAGGACAGCAGAGAGGACAACAGTCTGACATCTCTGGGAATGGAGTTTTAGAGCCTGGAAGCAGCTACCAAGAAGGCCCGCACCTGTGTTCCCCACTAGGTGTACCTTTGATGGTGATGAGACAGAGGCAGCTTCACACAGGAAGATACAGGCCATTTCCGCACTAGCCTGTTATAGTGCTATTATTCCACTTTCAACATCCTATGGAATCCTGGGGTTTGCACTTTAGGGAGGGGCCTGAAAGGGCACTATAACAGGCTAGTGTGGAAATGGCCACAATCTTTCAGATAGCCTGTATTTTATAGATCTTTGGCAGCACTCTGAATTCTCTTTAACTGTATTTAAAAACTGTCTTCTTCAAGCTCAAAACTACCTACAATACAGTTCAGTCTTTGAAAACTGTCTTGTGGGTAGTTTTGAGCTTGAAGAAAGCCCAAGGAGCCTTAATAGAGAGCCCATAAGAGGAAATTTTATGCTTGACCCAAGCTTTAACAATTCAGAAATTCATTCAAGAATCAATTAGCAACATCTGATAAACTGTATAATGTTTAAAGAATTAGATGGAGGTATTAGACCTATGCTTTCCTTAATCAGTAATATATGAGGTAATGGAGTCAACATTTGCTCAAGCAAATGTTCTTCACCTTGTCCTCTCAGAAAATTTTCCAGGTCATAGCCAGCAATGTGTTTGTCTGTGTATATGTATGTGCGCAAGTGTGTATTTGGGTGGGGGACTGACACCACTTATGTAGCATCCATAAGGCCTGAATATATGGCATGTGTACAATATGCACACAGTGAGAGTGCCAACTGATGGGACATTTTTGGAGCAACAAGAAGACTTGGAATTGGCTTCACAGCATTTAGTTCAAATATATCTTTACTTTCCAGGATCAAATTCTGAAAGTTATGTACTAGTTTCAAGGAGATGCTAGATGTGAACAATACTGATTGGCTGCTATTTCTAGATGTCATACCTACATATATACATACATTTATAATTTTCCCTATCAGTCCTTGGAACAATTTTGAATAATTTTAACAGGTTTTAAAATACACATAGACATACATAGAGGTGTGTGTGTGTGTGTGTGTGTGTGTGTGTGCTTGTGCTTGCTTCCAAGTTGTCTTGTCAACTTAGGATGACCCATAATTTTTTTCATAGAGTTTTCTTAGGCAAGAATACTCAAAGGTGGGTTTGCCACTTCCTTTCTCTGAAATATAGAACCTGATATTCATTAGTGATTTCCCATCCAAGTAATAACCAGCACTGACCCTGCATAGCTTCCAAGATCTGACAGGGTCTGGTACCTTGAGGGTACTTAGGCAGAATTTAACATTCTGAGAATCAGATAGTTTTCTTCTTGGCAGTCATTGATATGAGTAGTTTCATTTCTTCAGAAAGACACCGGGATCAGAACTTAGAATGTTACTTTTTTTTCAACTGGGTCATTCTGAAAGTTGTAGTCGAAAAAGCAAATTTTCCTAGCTCTCACTGGGACTACACATGGAATACCACATACTTTTCTCCCCTAGAGGAAATAATATGGCACTGAAGAGTGGGAAATTTTGCCTCCAAGTTCTCTTTCCATAGGTGGGATTGGTAAGCCCATAGAAGGTACATGAAAGAGAAGGAAGCAGAGCTCCCTATGCCTTGCATATGCACGTTCATATTCAAATAAGGATAATCACATTACAAACTCTCTCTTCTGAATACTCAAAACACCCATAATTGTTTCCATAGAGAGAAATGTTTACTGTCACTAAGAATATGCGTGCAATAATGACTCTTTGCATTTAGAACTGGCCCTGTCCAAAGCCAACAATGTGATACACAGAACAGGGACCTCCTCAAATCTTGTTGGGATTTTCTACACAACTGCAATAAGACAAATAAATGCATCCAAACTTCCATCAAGTACAAAAAAGTATCACTAGCGTAACACATGCTTCCTTGTGCTTTGAAACAGAGAGCCTTATGTTCATAGTTAATCCCACACCATGGAAAACATCAGCAAATCTGAATCATCTAACATGGCCCAGACAAGACTTGCTTCCAGAGATTCTGTTCCATGGGATTACCAGCCCTTGTTTACCTAGGACATTTGCCATGTGGCAGATATTTCAGGGGCATTGCTTTGAAAGTCTTCCGTTTACTATTGACATTTCTCCAGTGAACATGACTTTATTTGCAACTTGTGGCATAAATTATGGCATGGCAAGGATGAAATGGAACAGCTGACAGTCTCAGTTTTGGATGAAACCTGCTGAATCCCTTATGAAAAATAAGCAATTTCCTCTTAGCAGCATTTTCACCTCCCTGTTAGCTTCAATCACTTTCATTCATTCCACTTCACACATGTACTTCTTTTCCTCCTCTTTTTATTTTGAAAGCATGACCAAGGCTTCCACACAGTTAAGTTACCAGGTCAAGAGTATCCCAGGTCATGAGATATTGGGACCAAAACATGAGACCTAAAGATGACCCTTTGAGTTGTCACAGGGGAGGGGCTCTAGTGATGTTACAAGGGGAAACTCCTGCTAATGTCATGATACTTTAAGCGTCAATCACAGTTGCACAGAGTCTTCTACTCAATTCCTTCTTCTTTTTTTAAAGGCCAAGTCTAACAAATTCACCTTCACATACCTTTCAATATAGTACTCCCATTCTGACATGTCTCCATAATATTTATAATGCCCTTTACACCAAAGGGCAGAACATCAATATGCAGCTCTCAGGAATGGAGAAGAGAGTTCAGGGAATCGTACAAAAATGGGTGCTATATTCAATACCTAGCTCCTATCTTACATTAGCTGTGACTATACATTTTCCCACTAAATAAAGTATGTTTTCTGGTATTTTTCAACTCAACGCTTTTTAAGGCTTTTTTTGTTTGTTTTTCATTTTTAAAATGTACCTATGGTTCTTTGTATATTTTATTCCTCTGGAATACACTGTAAGCATAAGAAGCTGATAAATTTCAGATCAAACCAAGAGATGGCCATGCTCTACTACTCAGGATTGGGTTTTTAATTTTGTTTTGTTTTTCCTTATAATTTTCCTTAATTTCTCATCTCAGTCTGAAAATACATTTCTGGAAGAACTGCAGATTCCCACATTTACTGGTTGTGTTCTGGTAAACAGACAAAACAACCACCTTATCTTTTGAGCCATTTGGCAAACAAGGATTCCACAAGATTCACCATTAAGCCAGAGAAATATTTAAATATTTAAGAACCTAGAGATGAGAAGGAGATTTGCTGAAGTAAAGATACTGAAGTATACATGTCGATTTTACTGTGATTCTTGGTGAGACAAATCACACCCTGCCTTGAAAATGAGGTTGATTCTTTATGCATGCTCTAAGCAAGAATGCACAAAACACACACAGACATTCAAACCAGCACAGTCCTTCCCTTATTTATCTCACAATCCCACAAATCTTACAAAGGGAAAGGAGTAGGATGGTGGTGGTGAAGGCATGCAGCTTCCATCATGCAATGTAGAGAAATGATGTTATTTGTTTCCATTTATGTTGACTAGGGCAGCTCTACAGCAGAAATCGACCCAGAGACTAAAGTTATATTCTCCTGCATGGAAAGCTGGAGGGTCCCAGTCCCTTTGCTTCCTGGGAAATGGAAGGTGAAAGAATGCTATTGCTGCTGCTGCTGCCACCACCATCACTACCACCACCACCATTTCCTCTTTTTCTTGGCTGGGGTAAGGTTACAGGTTTGCGAGGGGAGGGGAGGGGAGGGGAGGGAACTGTCAGAAATGAAGGTTTACATTTGAGGAATTTAAATGAAGTTCCTTATTCTTTTTGACATCCCTAACCCCGAGAACTAGGAATTACAACTAAACATACTGCTTGACAATTATTCGTAATTCTACAACAACACAATTTCAACAGAGAGTCATAAAAACCAGACGACATGGTGGCCTAAGATTGTTCCAAACACTGGAGAAAGAAGAAACAACTTCAGCAAACGCTTGAGGCATACAGTGCCCACCTGCCAATATATGTGGGGTTCTGTTCCATGAACCCTTGCATAAAAGAAAAAAAACATGAATGCTCACTTACTATAATACCCATCACAGCTACTTTATTGTAGAGATGCAATGGTTTGCAAGAGATGGAGATCACACATGTGGAACTCCCAGTAAAGGAGGACCCACCATATATATATTTTTGTGGCTGATGGCTTCCAATTGAGTGGGAGAATTCGCTTTGATGTTCATTAAGACTTTCAAGGAGCCATCCAAGCTTCTGAATTCTAGCCTCAAAATAGTTTCAGTACCTTGGATAGTTTCTTTCTAGTCTGAACATCAAAAATCCTGAGCAGGTTCACTGCCACACTGACATGGAGGCCACCAGCTGCAACTGAACATGGAATCCTGTTATTTACAGCTTAGGGAGGGGCACTTACAATTTCCAGCCAAATTCCTCATTGCCTCACCAAACTACAGATCACAGGATCCCACAGGATACACCCATGACAGCTAAAATGGAACCACAGTGCTATAACTGTGTAGTGTGAAAAGGCCCAAAGGCCTCATTATATTTTATTATAATAAATTCCCTTTGCATGTTAGCGAAATATATGAAGCTAAATATATTTTCCAGGCTGCAATACCTAAAATTCAGAGAGCAACTATGCCAGGAGGAATATCAGTATTTGCTCTTACGGCCTCACCCCAACCTGAAAGTGGCAGGAGAAAACTTTCCATTTATTTTCAGCTCCAGTGGAAGAGGGGACATTGTAGGTCATGGGGGATAAGGGAAACAAAATTACTTCACTTTGGACACATTTTGCTTAGTCTAGGGTTATTTTGAGGTGGGAAATCACTCAATTTTTTAAAATTGTGAGGTAGGGATTCTGGGGTTGTCCTTGGGGGCTGCAAAAATAGGGTTCGGCTACAAGAAAACTGGAGCCACACTTGTCCCATGCCGCTATACCTCATCTGTAGTTTTCAATTATCAAATGAAATTTCTTTGTATACCTTTATAGAATACTGGCTGAGGTAAATGGAAAGTGTGAGAGGGAAGAGAAAGAAGATGAAATACTGATGGACTGCATACACACACAAGCATAATGCAAAGACAGAGCTATTGGGACTGGTTGCCAGAGGAATCTGTGATTTCTAAACTCAACATCCCCAGCTTTGTTAAATAATCTGTATCTTTCCTGCTATTGTAATCTATCTATCCCCCTTTTGCGTATCATCATATTCTCAACTAGGTTTACTGAGGCATGAAAATTAAAATAATCCATTTTATGTGCTTTTACTCTTGCTTTATCCACCCACCCACTCTGAAATTATCAGCTTAATTATAAATGACAGCTGCAAATAAAGTCTATAGTACTAAGAAGCAATTGCTTATGAGCTGTAAAAGCATGATTAGTTTTATACTCACATGTCTCACTTCACAAGCAACTTCATAAATTTAAGGAATTCTACACAATCTTGGCACATAATGCTGCAGCCATTTAGAAAAACCACAAGTGTACTTCAGTATAATATACATACCAAAAATACATAAAAATAGACAGAACGTAATGACAAAATACAAAAACTGACTTTCCCAACAGGGGACAATGACACTCACCAGGGACAGATATATGGGGCTGGTTCTGCTTCAAGTCCTTCTCCTCTAGCAACATTATTTGGCCCATCTCTCTCTCCTCCTATCCTACTGGTATCTTCTGTGTGCAGAGAATGGAAAACACTCCCTCTTTCATGTGATGGGAATGCCCCTGCTATCTTTTGTCATTGATTAGAAGCAAGAGGAGTAGTCCATCCCCTGCTTACCCTCCCATTTGGTGGCACATGCACAGTGAAGTGGTGAATCCTGGGAATTCCACATTCATCACTTGCCTTTCCAGGTGATTCACGGAGTGTCTCTGTATCTTCTTTCCCATAATATGAGAAGGGCAGCCTCAGTCCAGATGACTGTCATGGTTGATTTTGACAGTGGCTTCAGTGGCTCTGGAAAGATTGCCTGCTACCACTTTTCCCCCAGACAGATCGTTGCTGCCATTACCTTCGGCAATAACATATCGTTTAGCAGATAGAAATAGGCACTTGGCTAGGCTACATATGCAGAGACAGCCCTTGGATAAAATATTTGTTTTTCTTTTTAAAAATATTTAAAATAAATAAATAAAATAAATAAAATATTTTTATAGACATTTTCAGAAATACTACAAAAGAGAAAAACAGCAAAGAGGACAGAACTACCAGCAGCTTAAATCAGCAACAGCGTTTCTATTAACATGCTACCTGTTCCTTGAAACCTCAAAAGTGGAAGATCATGACATTACAGAATCTGGTTCTGCTTGGCTGCTTAACTCATTGGGGTGTCAACCATACAGGCTTTTCCATCTCATTCTCACATGCAACAAGTCAAACTGATTTACAGCTGCTTCCCTTTATTTTAGCAAGCCTGCTAAATAAATCCATTGCACATTACCATGAACAATTGCTATTTCACATCCATATAAAACAAATTTAGAATCATTAAGAAGCCTCCTGCATGACTTCCAATAGAAGTTTAATTGCTTCACAGCTTGAAGCCAATGGGCCTGTAGATAAAAACAAAATAAACAGAAGAGAAGGAAGTTTGGAGTGGATGCCATTTAGAAGGAGTTGAGATTCTATAAGCCTTTCTTTCAAATATTAGTTCATGGATTTTCAGAACTACCACATTCTGCTGCTTTGCCAAAAATAATTATTACCATATGAAAGAGTTTCATTAAAGTCCCTTCTAGATCTATTAGTAAATATTCATTTTGCAGAGACTCTGAAAAACAAGGGAGGGGAGAGAGCTTCAAAGTTGATGATGTTCAGATGCTATGCTCAGTGGACCTTACAGCTTGGACATTTTGCTGCTCTGGTGTCGAAACTTTAAAGAATGTGAGCAGTGCAGTTTTGTAAGGATCACACACACACTGTGAAATTTCTTTTCCTCAACAGCTGCTGCTTTGCTAGAGCCCATGAGCCCAGTGAGGACCATATTTCCCCATTCTCTGAGTTACTGGCATAGAACCAAACATTATATACTACAGCCCACAGGAAGGGAGTTTATTATAATGCTGAACTAATACGTCTTAACAAATACATTATTCAGTGAATTATCTTTCCTCCCTGAAGCGGATTGCAATTTCCAGTTATGTGACACTTCCGTCTGCCCATGGCCTTGAAGGTCAATAATTTACACTATGTTAAGTTTAGTCTGGCTGCACACATTAGAGGGTATCTCTTCCTCAAAGGGAAGATACTTACAATATGAACCTAGCTATCAAAAATTCACAGGGAGGAAAGATAAGTTAAGAAACTACAATAGCCTACAAACAAGATAGAATGCTTCCGGCTCATTAAATGAATCACAGCACATAGAGAGATCTGTCTGTGCACTGTGCAGTCAAAAGTGACCAAGTGCTACTGATATCAGTATTACAAGGCATATTCTGCTCCAATGTTTTCTTGAAATGCAAAGGACACTTTTTACTCATTATAATTTTTAAATTTATTATTAAATTGTTAAAAATTATATTTATAAAATGACCTTCTGTTGAAAATACAGCATTGTACAGATAATATTTATATAAGAACATTTTTAATCACCTGTTATCAGATATTCCAAGCTGGTTGTAGCTTACATAGTCTTTACAAATGCTATCTACAATCATAACTCATCAGCAAAATAACAAGAAAATAGCAAAAACAGCATCATCAGCAACACAGCAGCATCAAGAACCATTCAAATTACACTTACAAGAAACATACATTCCTACTGAAGAGGAACATCCTACTGGAAACAATAGCTAAATCAGGTAGCCAGCCTTAGGGTCAGCTCATTTGAATAGCCAAGTTATAATTAAACATCAAAATAAATGATTTGATGCAAACCCCAAGAAGATTCTCTCTATATCTTTTCAAGGAAAAAAAAAGTCCCCCTAGTTGATCTCAGACATCAGGAAGGAATATGTAGGAAATTGTGCTTTTGACACAATAAATTCAACAGGGGTACAGATCTATGGCCATTTCTGCCCTACACTGTTATAGTGCTATCATTCCACTTTCAACATGCTATGGAATCCTGGGTTTTGTAGTTTACTGAGGGCAAAGAGCTCTCTGGCTGAGAATTCTAAATGCCCCTTCCTTAACTGCAAACCCCAGGATTCTATAGGATGTTGATATCATCTCCCCAATTCTTCGGGAACACCCAGGTGGTTCTGAATCATTTTATACCTTCCTATTGTTATCAGACATGAACTCTGATATAACATATAAGGTTGCTAAATTCTGTGCTGCAGCTATGGGAGTAAGACAAAAGATGTTGGCTAGTGAGTAGATGCATATTGTATATCTTGTAATCCTTGCGAGACTGTTATCCCTCAGTAGTACTGCATTCTTGACCAAGTTTATTATGCTGTTTTTATGTATTATTTATTCAAGTTTTATGTTTACTTGTATCAGTACTTAGGTTTTTGGCCCTTGGTACTGTTTGATGTAATCTTTTTACTGGTCTATGACTGTAATAAGCAATATCTATCTATAGGATGTTGAAAGTGGAATAATGGCACTATAACAGTCTAGAGATGGTGTAGGGTAGAAATGGCCCATGTGTTTACACAGGAAATCACTCGTCCTCTTACAGTAGTGCTATACCTTCCAATTGCATTGATGTGGGAGGGACAACCCCAAATGATCTTTTGCCCTTTTGTCAGCTACTTTTAAAGTGTCCTGGTTTCTTTGTCCTCTTCCCACTTTTCCCTTTTCCTCCTGCTTACTTTAATTGCTGCAAATTGAGTTTAAAGCCCAAAAGTAATTTGCACTCAATTACCTTAGGAGGGATACAGGAGAGGAAGGAGGAGAATCTTTTCCTTCCCAATAGGCTCAGGCAAAGGCAAATGGCAACAGGCTCTCCTAGCCTGTCTGTTCTCCCCCTTTATTAACTTTTGCTGAATGTTGCTTGGCCACATGTACCTCTGTTTTTATTTGTGAAATATTGGAATGTATGGCACTAAGATGCAAGTCTATATGCAACAAGCCCAGCTGTGTCTTGCAAGGGACACATTTAAGATGAAATTAGACAATAATTTCAAATACATTCAATTAAATGTATTTAGGATACATTTAGACAGAACACCTACAACCAGAGTTTTACAGCCATGTTTGCTCTGGTTGTTACATATATTCTGGATGTTGTGTGTATTGTGTGTGACAACCTATACTTTTATTCATGTGTATGTTACAGAGAACCTATAAAAACCTGGAATTATTGACAAATTGCTTATTTACTCAGCCTCTTCATAGCTGCAAGAACATATACAAGCCTGCGATTTAATAAATGTCCTGAGATATGTCCAGAAACAGCAGGAGGTGGACAAATTTGATGCATTTCCTCGCTTGAGTGAAACTATGCAGAGGCCTGGCTGGCACTATTGCCACTTGGGTGAAGTATCCAGATACAAGGAACCCAAGGGCAAAAGGAATGTCTCAGGCACACAGGAGAGTGCTTCAGCATTCTTTCTTTTCACTCTTAATCACAGCCATTTACACTTGAGAAACTGTCAGCTCAGGGCAAATACTCTTGTTCTGACTCTACTTCATGATGACCATGACAACAATTTAAAAGGTTTTCTCAAAACAAAACAAAACCTGGCTGGTGCATTTTGGTAACAAGCCTTTAAAAAAAAAATCAGTATATAAGTACATCCTGAAGTGTAGGAGACTTTGGAACAGTTCACAGTGCACTTCATGTTCTACTCTAACATGTATATGGTACAAACTGTTGCATGTGGACTCCAGAACCAGTGGTGCTGCTCTCAGAATTGATGTCCAGGGCCCTGCCAGCCTTCACCTCCACAAATAACTAGCCATAAAGTGTCACCAGAAGGGAGTCACCTCTTGTCAGTGCCACGCTAGTATAGTCAGAGTAGATGGTTTTCATCAAGGTATCCTTTCTTTTTCTTTTTTAACAAAAAAGTAATATGAGGGGCACTGATCACCCAGATACAAGATTACAAATACTCGGTATATTATTTAATTTTTTAAAATTCTTTTTTTATTAATCCATTGAAGCAAAAAGAAAAAAGAAGAAAGGAACTTCAAACAAAGAATATATCCGTAAACATTGTAAAACAAAAAAAAAAGCCAATTTTGCGTACAATGATAATAAAAAGAAACAAGAAAAAATGAATAACAAAATAATAACTTACAACATAATTTCCATAAAATAAAATATAAATACATACCTGATAATCTTCCCTTATTTACACTTCTTATTTCATAGTTAGTTATATCTTATCTGGCATTTACCAACAAAATTTAACATTTATTTAGTGTAGATAAAATAGATATAAAATAGATAAAATAGAATTCTACCTCATCTAGACATGTTAAAGCAGTGGTTCTCAACCTTCCTAATGCTGAGACCCTTTAATATAGTTCCTCAAGTTGTGGTGACCCCCAACCATAAAATTATTTATTTATTATTTACAATGCCTCCCCCCAGCAAAGGCCGCCTCGCCAGCCAGGAATGGGGGGGCGGGCAGGGAGGGAAAAAAACTCTGAGAACCACCCCCCGGGCCCTGCTCCTGCATTGCTCTCGTTTCTGCTGGGGGGGCAGTGTGGGAAAAGTTTCCAGAGTGTCAACCCTGGCTAGGGGGGGAGGAACCCCAGCACCCTTGTCTTTTGCACCAGGTGCAGCTCGCCCCCCGGAAAAGCGCCGTCTTGTGGCCCCCCCGGCCCTTCCGCAGCACCCCCCTCGGTGGCGAGTGGGGCAGAGGCCGTGGCGAGGAGGGGCCTGCCCTCCCATGCTGCCGCCACCCCCCCATGCTGCCGCCACCCCCCCCAAGCTGGCCCGTCAGACGGGAGGTTCTCCCAGTAGCGGAGAAGGGGAGCGATTTCAGTCCCTTCTGAACAGGGAGCAGGAGGACATGAGAACGTGGCTCGCACTTGCACACCACCACCGAGGAGGAAATGGAGCCTAAGACCATCGGAAATATGTATTTTCCGATGATCTTAGGTGACCCCTGTGAAAGGGTCATTCGACCTCCAAAGGGGTCCCGACCCACAGGTTGAGAACCACTGTGTTAAAGCCACGTCAAAAGGATTCTTATCTCTCCAAGTTTCAAAATCCATTTTAAATGTGTATTTTTCAATGGGTAGTTATAACTCCATGATCTTGACTTCCCATTCATAGCTTTTATCCTATTTATACATATACCTCCATCTAAGCAAATAATAATTTCTTTTAAAATATTTTAATCTTTCATATCGTAACTTTTCTCTTCTCCATATAAAGAAATTCAAAACCTTTATCTTATTCATTTAACCCAATCATGGCTGCTTTTCCCCAGCTGGACTCACAAAGGGGGGAGATTAAATTCCACTCTTCATTAAATTGTTGCATGGATTTGTCCGATAATATAGTTGTCAATTTGTCTAATTCACTTAAATCATGTAACTTCCATAGCCATTCTTCAATATCTGGGGCTTCTTTTTGTTTCCACCTTTTTGCAAATACCAGTCTAGCTGCTGTAACCATATAAATCATCATTTTTCGTAATGAACTCATCTTAAAAAATTTGACAGCAAATATATTTAACAAATATATTTAACAAATATATTTCAGGATTCATTGGAAAGTTAATTTGAAGAGTTTTAATAATACAATCATCCACATTCCTCCAATACTTCTTTGCTATACTGCAACTCCACCAACGGTGGTACAGAGTTCCCTTTTCAGAGCATTTCCGGCATGCGTTTTTAGTATTTTTATTTATTTTAGCCATTTGTACTAGTGTATAATACCATCTGAAATAAATTTTATAATAATTCTCTTTTAAGCTGGCACTTTTAAAAAATTTTTGTATATCTTTCCACAAATTCTCCCAACTTTCCAATGAAATTGGGCATCCAATATTTTGTGCCCATTTTACCATGTTATCCTTGACAACTTCCTGTTCCACCTGTAAGGTTAATAACATTTTATATATTTTACTGATGAGGTGGTCTATACCAGGTTTTAACAATTTATCAAACTCTCTTTTCATAGACTCTATTCCAATCGTTTTTAAGTCCATTTTAAATCTTTCCGCCAGTTGCCTCTGCAAAAGCCAGTGTGTATTAAATCCATACTTTAACATTTCCTCTTTGTTTTTCCAAATTATTTTATCACCCTAAATCTTTACCAAATCTTTGTATGTTATCCAATGATTCAATTGGGGCCGTTCTCTCCTATAAAAAGCTTCATGTGTTGATGCCCATAGTGGCAATTTCTAATAAAATTTGTTTTTATACAGAAGCCATGTTTTCAAAAGAGGTTTTCTTATAAAATGATTATTAAAATCTTTGTTCACCTTTACCTTTTTGTACCACAAATAAGCATGCCAACCAAAGAACAGATCAGCCCCTTCCAAAGTTAATAATCTCATTCTTTCTAGTTTAATCCAATCAATTAGCCAGCTGAGGCAACTGGCATGACAGTACAATTTTAAATCAGGCAGTCCTATTCTACCTCTTTCCGACACATCTTTCAATAGATTCCACTTTATATGTGGCTTTTTGCCATTCCAAATGAATTTTGGTAAGTCATTTTTCCATTGGTTAAATGGTACATCATTCATAACCACGGGGAGATTTTGAAACAAAAAAATCATTCTGTCCAAGAAGAAGCCTACAAGAAGAAAATGAGGAGAAAGAAACATCAAAAAATTATGGAAGAACTTAAGAGGAAAGAAGAAGAGTTGAAGAAAGAGCCCCAAAATTTGAAATTACAGAAGGAGATCAAGATTCTACAGAAACAACTATCTATTGAAGATACTTTAGAAATTGAGAAGAAATTGAAATATACACAACAAAGATATTTTGAGCATTCTAACGAAGTTGGAAAATGGTTAGCTTATAGACTTAAAAAGGAAAAAGAGAAAAGATTGATTCTGGAAATCAAAGAAGGGGAAAAGATATACTGTCACCCAAGGAAGTTAAAGTCAACATTTTATGACCACTTTAAGAAATTATTTGAGGACTAAGATGATTCAGAACAACATCTAAATAATATCCAAAAATACCTGGAAGAAACAAAGTTAATACAAATTGATGTAAACATGACACCTGAATTGCCTATGAAGACAATATGGGATGCAAGTAAAGCAGTGATGCATGGGAATTTTATCAGATGGTCTGCGGAAATCAATAAGGAAAGGAAGCATGCAGAAGAAAGGATCCTGGGGAATATGAAAGAATTCGAGAAACAAATGAGGAAAAATCCAACAGATAATACTACAAGACAAAAGATCAAGGTGTGTCAAGCAGAACTGAATCAATTAAATTTGGGAGAAATAGAACAACAGATGCGTAGACTGAAACATACTTCTTTTGAACAGGCAAATAAACTTTCAAAACTTTTGGCCAATTTATTGCAGAAAAGAAGATCAAGAAATATAATAACAGAGATTACAACGAAGAAGGGAAAGACAACAAAGCAAGAGGAGATAAAACAAGCATTCTATTCTTATTACACAAAGTTATTAAGTAATACCTCCTCAAAAAAAAAAAAATCAAAGAGAATTGGAAGAATACTTGGAGAGGAATAATAAAATTAGATTCTCAGAAGAACAGAGAGAGACACTAAACAAATCAGTATCGATGATGGAGATAGTAGAAGCTATTAGGAACACAAAGAACAATAAATCCCCAGGACCTGATGGTTTTATAGCAAAGTACTATAAAATCTTGGAACATGAACTCTCAGCTCCACTTCAAATAACAATAAATGAGATTAAGAAGGATGGCATACCAGAAGCATGGAAAGAAGCTAATGTAGTCTTGATCCCAAAAGAAGGAAGAGACACAACGGATGTAAAGAATTACAGACCCATCTCACTATTAAACACGGATTATTAAGATTTTCACCGCTATTATGGCAGAGAGACTTAAAAAAGTACTTCAAGAACATATTCATGAAGACCAGAATGGCTTCTTGCCTAAGAGAATGATGCATGACAATATCAGGACAGTTTTAAATATAATTGAATACTACGAAAAACACAATGAAAGAAAGCTAGCTATGGTATTTGTTGATGCAGAAAAGGCATTTGATATGGTCAATTGGTCATTTTTGAAGACGACTATTAAGCAAGCACAAGCGGGAGAAAAATTCATTTCATGGATTGAGGCAATATACTCTCAACAAACGGCAAGACTAATTATAAATGGAGAGCATACTGTACCGATTGAAGTATTGAGAGGAACAAGGCAGGGTTGTCCCCTATCACCTTTGCTATTTATTTTGACACTAGAAATACTTAATGATAATATAAGAGAAGATGTGGCAATAAGAGGAGTCCAGATAAAGAAATTTCAATACAAACGTAAAGCCTTTGCAGATGATTTGGTACTTTTTATGGATGATCCCCTCAAGAGCGCTCAAAGACTGATGGATATTATTCAAGAGTATGGAGACTACTCTGGCTTTAAAATGAATAAGGAAAAAACAGTATACATAACAAAAAATATGAGGGAGAAGGAAGAGGCTGAATTCAAACAAATTACAGGATTTAATAAAGGACAGAAAGCCAAATATTTAGGAGCTTGGATTACACAAAGAAACAATGAATTGTACCATAACAACTATGATAAAAAATGGAAGGAGATAACTCGAGATTTGGAAAAATGGACTCAACTAAAAATATCTTTGCTGGGACAGATATCAGTGATAAAAATGAATGTTCTTCCAAAAATGAACTATCTTTTCCAAAATGTGCCTATTATAACAAATATCAAACCCTTTATTCAATGGAAGAGAGACATAATTAAATTCATATGGCAGGGGAAGAAACCAAGAATTAAATGGAGAATCATGACAGATATAACAACATGCGGTGGTTTAGGCTTGCCGGACTTACAAGCATACTACAAGGCAGTGGCATTCACCTGGATAAAAGACTGGATAAATCTTCAAAATTCGAGAATGCTGGTGTTAGAGGGAGCAGATTTAAGAACGGGATGGCATGCCTATATGTTTTATTGAAAAGCAGCAGTAGACAAAGATTTTATGCATCATTTTGTAAGGAAATCACTACTTAAAATATGGACTGACTACAAGAAGAAGAATATAAGGCAGTTACCCAATTTGGTCTCCCCGCAAGAAGCTTTTCTATTTGGGAGATGGAAAGATATAGACTAATGGTTACGGTATGAAGACTTATTAGATACGATAGAAGCCTCCGGTGTGAAGATGAACTCAAGAGAGAAATTGGAAACTGAAGGAATAAAATTAAGCTGGTTTCCCTATAGACAGCTAAAGGAAAGATTTCAAATGGATGTACAAACCTATGGAATACAGCAAAAGGAACAAACACATTTACTGTGAATGTTAAGAGAAAATCCACCACATTTATTAACATATTTGTATAAAGAAATTTTACACCAAGAATGCGAGGAGGAGACAGTTAAAGCAGTAATGATACAATGGGCACAAAATGTTGGACATCCAATACAGTTAGAATGGTGGGAACAGAGTTGGCAACGAACGCAGAAATTCACTGCTGCTCAAAACTTAAAAGAAAACTATTACAAACTATTTCATAGATGGTACATGACACCAGAAAAATTAAAGGCAATTTAAAAGACGGGTACAGGTCAACGTTGGAAATGTCAAGAGAACTCTGGTACACTATTTCACATGTGGTGGTCATGTCCCAGAGCACAAAAATACTGGAAAGAAATACACAAGAAAATAAGTTCAATTTTGAAGATCCAATTTGGGATGACACCTGAATTCTACTTGTTAAACATGACACATATCTTAGATGGAACATCAGCCAAGAAATATTGGAGAATAATATTATACATGGTGACGACAGCCCGCATTGAGTATGCACGACTTTGGAAAAATGAAACTACACCTACTATTGAACAGTGGTGGACAACTTTTATGGAAAATAGAAATGCGGAAATACTTACACAAAGACTAAAAGGGAAATCAGACAAAGACATTAATAAAGAGTGGAAGATTACAGATTTGGGTTGGGTGTAGACAGAAAGTAATACATTTTTCATGATATCAATTACTATACAGGTTAATAATCAATGAAATATCATGTAACAAGTAAAGTAGAGATATACAGCAAGAACTAACAAATTATAGATTATTAACATTTTATTGTGATACGTAGTATAATAAATAGAGGGAATATTAATAATTATAATCCAGAAAGGAAAGGAAGAAGGAAAAACATTGCATGTAAACATTGCAGAAATAACTGTTTGTTTTATTTGTTGAAATTTGAATAAAATTATATTTAAAAAAAATACAAATTGATGAGGAACAAAAGTTGGATTTAAATAAGCCAATCACAAAAGTCAAAATATTGAATGCAATTAAAATCCTAAAAATCAGAAAAGCTCCAGGCCCAGGTGGCTACACTGCACACTATTATAAAATCTTTCAAGATCAATTAGTTGAACCCTTACAAAAGATGTTAAATGCATTAGAATTGACAAACAGACCAGACTCATAGAGAGACACAATAATCAGCTTGATTCCCAAAGAAGGCAAAGATCAACTAGAGGTGAAGAATTCCAGGCCAATATCATTATACCCTTGACCAAAGAACGGTACACTCCTTCTATCTGAGGTGGTCGTCCTCTTCCACCAAGCATGCAGCTTTGGGAGGGATGCACATGGAGCGGTGAGGGAGGAAGGGGACACCCACCTAGCCAGCCAGATCAGCCTAATCAACCCTGGTGATCAATGGGGTGACAGATGTCACAGCCAGATCGCCCTCACATCCAATATCATTATTAAACATAAACTACAAAATATTTGCATCTATTCTTGCCAAAAGATTGAAAAAGATTCTGAATAACTGGATATTTGAAGATCAGAATGGTTTTCTACTGGGCAGATCAAAAAAGGACAATACAAGAATAATAATAAATATAATTGAGCATTATCATAAGCATAATGAAAAAAAGCTGGGTTTGATTTTTGTAGATGCAGAGAAAGCTTTCGACAATGTAAGATGGAGATTTATCACGGAAGTTCTGAAAAAAATGAATATGGGAGAGAAATTTATCAGTTGGATAAAACTGATATATAATAATCAGTCAGCAAGCATATCAATAAATGGAGAAAAAACAGAAAAGTTCTATATTAAAAAAAAAGTCGACAAGGATGCCCACTCTCACCATTAATTTTTTTGACTGTGATAGAGATATTGAATACTAAAATAAGACAAGATCCAGAAATAAGGGATGTCGGAATCCAAAATCAGATGTTTAAACTCAGGGCCTTTGCCGATGACTTAGTAATTACACTTGATGATCCAATTAAAAGTGTGAATAAGTTAATTTCTATTTTTCAAGAATTCGGCAAGGTTTCTGGATTTAAAGTTAATGCAGAAAAGACTACAATGATAACTAAAAATATGACAAAACAAGAAGAAATAGAACTTGAAAAAGTATCTCAGTTTAAGATATCAAAAAAAGTAAAATATCTTGGAATTAATATTACTAAGAATAACATTGATTTGTATGACAACAACTACAAAAAAGTCTGGTTAAATGTAAAAGAAGATCTTCAAAAATGGTTAAAACTTGATTTGTCAATGATGGGGAGAATTGCAACAATTAAAATGAATATCTTACCTAAATACTCAGTATATTATTTAAAAGTACATAAGCTTCCTCTCTAACAATTCTGGGGACCATTTTTACCCCTGCAACCCCCTCCTTCCAGTGGCTTGCAGCCAACACAACTGGAAATGACTTCCTGTCACTTCTGGTTTCAAAATTAGCTGATTTTAACCTGACTTGGGGCTTTTTACACGGTTGGGGGGGTACGTGGATCTGAGAGTGGGGACTTCTGCGTTTTTCAACCATTTTTTTTTAATGTTATTTTTATTTCAAAACCAACATAGCAATTATCAACAAGAGCATTATAACCACAGAGTGTATTGACAGGTATAACCAAACATTGTTAATGCGTTGTTATTTTTGCTTCTCCATATATCTGTGACAGTTTTCTCTTTTTTGCATACAGCACATGGGTCCACAAGACAATTTCCAATTTTTGGCAATCTCAAGTCTCACAGCAAAGAATTTTTCAGCCCCTTAAGAGCAAAGGGGCTGAAAAACTGTTCCAAAAATTGGGGAACCTAGGGGCTTCTGGGGCAGCAATTTGGGGCCCCAGAGGGCACGTGCAGCCAGTACAACACATTTTTGCCATCCTTGCTCCAGAAGAAAGAAAATGTAGTCTTTTCAGCACATTATCCCTAGCCAGCATACTTAACAGTCATTGATTATGGAAGCTGCAGTCCAACACCAATGGAAGGCAACACACTCCCCATCCCTGGTCTAGGAAATAGTTCATTCAGGTTGTTCAGTTGTTTGCAGGAATAAACATGTGAATCAACACAGCTGTGCAACAGGTTAAAAAATGTCTCTGTTCTCACACAGTGTACTTTCAGAAAGCTCCGTGGCATGTTGTGTCATATGTCATTTCCTCCATGTTTCTGCAGCTACAAATCTACATCTCATGGGGGAATTTGGCAATCTGTATATATGGTGAATAACCATCATCCCTCCACAAACTGGAAAATAACTTAGATAATGACCAAATGGGCTGTAGTGGTTTCTTCTACCCCCTTTCCTCTCCCAGGGCTCCATGTTTCTTTAAAAATGAGATTTCCTAATTAGTGCTGACTGCCCACTGCGGTTTCATCATCTCTGTCTGGCAGCCTGAAAGGAACCAGGACACTCGATTTAATAACGCTAAGTATCCCCAACTGTAATGTTTTACAATATTCATTGACCCGATGTTCTCCAGGAAAGCTGAAAACAGATGCATGTTGCTGAATAGCATACAGTAAATCACCTTGAGAATATTAATCCTACAGTAAGTCAAACTTTTTGTTTCCAATGAAGTTGTACCATAAAGCTTCCAACAGATGGTGTTGTCACTTTGAAAGCAGAGAGATAAGAGAACAGAAACAGCCGCATCCAGCCCATTCATGTTTTCTAGCTTTGAGTGATACTCAGTTCTCCGACAGAAATGTAAAATAACAGGGCATACTGAATTAAATGAATGCACCATGCTGTCTTCTTCATGCAAAGAACTTTAAAGCAATTCAAGTCCTGCTGGAGAAAACCCACAAAAGTTGTTCCTGACAAGATGCAGTTAAGAGTGAAGCTGAAAGCAAGGCTTTGCCAAAAACAACCCAACTGCCATTAATGACAAACAAGAAAACAGTGGTCCTGAACTCACTACTGATATCCTAGAGGCCACTACACATTACCAAATCATCCATTTTAAGACAGAGGGGAGGCAGATGTGGCTCTCCAGCTTTTCTTGGACTACAGCTCCCATCAATCTTAACAAGCACAGCAAATAGACTAGTTAATGGTGCAGAATGCTGAGAACTACAGCCAGCAACATCTGGAAGGTCAAAGTTACCCACTCTTCCTATAAACCATACACAAATAGCTTTCAGTGGTCCCTAAATTCAAGCACTTTGTCTGATTCAGTGAGTGGTATTCCAAGTGCCTTATAAAGCTCATGAGCATTATCCACACCTGGTATTCTCCATGAGTGTTAAACTGGATGCTTCATCATCTGCACCCATGGTGACCAGAAAAGAAGGCTGTTCTAAAGGAAACTCATGATGCATCCAGGCACACACAGGGTGAGGCGTATGCTGGACAAAGTAGTAAAGAAATCTTACTTTTTAGGCATGAGTCATCAAGAAATACTCGTCACATCTTAGCCCCAAAAGAAAAGTTGGGATTGCTTGGTGGCCTCTTGTGATCAATTTGCAAGGCACTGGAAGATACAGAAGCTTATGCTTCCTCCAACTTTGTTGCCACATTAATTGAACAACTGTTGGATGTAGTTTTGACAGCTGCTTGTCTTATTATCTCGGATACTTTTCAGTTTTTACAGCTGAAGGATGTGGACAGAAGCTCTAGAGGATTGAGGCTAAGATTGCTGGATTGCTCACCCTGTCAGCCAGGAAAGGACTAGCCAAGCGAGTACCATATGAAATAAATGTTTCCTTAACAGAGGTCATGGCTAATTTCAGTGGTCTTAAAGGAAACTGTTTGTGAGATGAACAAACAAAACAAAACAAAACTCTTTAAATCACACATTGTTGGAAGATCTGCAGCCATCAAGTATATGGTAGAAACTTAATTTCAAGAATCTTTGGGTAATGCTGATTGTGAAGTGTTGGAGCTGCATGTTCCTGTACCATGTTTTTGAGGTTTGCAACACCTCCAGGATCCCCGGATTTGTCTTGTTCTGGCCTAAAAAGAGGGTGAAGTGCGGCTCCTGGGAGCTGTTTAAGTATATTGCAAGGTTGTTTAACATTAAAAAGTACCAATTTTTGAGAACCAGAAGTGGAATTCCAACCACTTTGGGGGTTTTGCTTTATTTTTCAATATTCTTTGCTGCTCCTGAAATGTCCTAGGGGCTAAAAGTGGCCTTAAGACCTGCTGCATTTGCTCACTCCTGATCCAGATACACTTCAATGTGGCTTATGATCCAGTTTAAGGTGCAAGATTGCTTTGGTCACCCTAGAGGATAAGCTCTCTTAGGAGCTAGACATATTTCCTCCTCACTGTCTTTGAAATAACATTGAATATGGAATCTTTCTATCTTGCCAGGCTGGAAAGGCATTCTGAAATTCTGGTTTTTGGTTGTCCCACTCCTAGAACTCATGCTGGCTCATGCACTGAGCAAGAGAGTTCTCCTCACATGATGATAAACCCCACTCAGGCCATGAACCAGTCATAAATCACTGCATTATTCCATTCTTATAAGAAAGGAAGAATGACGTCAATTGATTGGTTTTCTGTATCACCTGTAATTTTACAAACTCTGATTTTCCTATTCCTTGGCCACCTCCATCCAAACAATCCTCTTTAAAATATACGAATGTTCTTATATTTCTTTGCAGAAAAGTTGTTCCTTTCAGTTTTGCTCATACTTTTATGTATCTTTCCTAGCATTACAATTTGAGAATTGAGAACAAGCACAAGATTTTCAGCAAAGACTCCCTATACAGAAATGACACAGTGATGTCCTAATTCAGTCTCTGAGATTTTCTGAGGTACCAACTTTAAATGTGAGGAAACAGTCAATACATAAATCAAAAGCTTGCCAAAATACAACCATGTTGGTTTTAAAACTATAATACACAGCTTATTTTGTACTTAGCATAGATAGCGGTGAGAAGACAGGGAAGGGGATTCAGTTGTCATCTATCATATTTATGCTGTATACTGTAGTACCCCATATCCATGAGGGATATATTTCCAGACTTAATACAGATGGCAAAAAATACAGACAATACAAAACTCTATAATTTGATCCCCAGATGTCAGATTTCAACTCCCTGCCTGGGCCTCTCTACCAGCAAGGGAAGGGAGGTGAGAATACTTGCCCAAGAGGAGAAGGCTGCGAGAAGTGTCCAATACAAACAAACAAGAGGAAACACTGAGCCGAGCCAAATCAAGGTCACATCCAAAAGGTTCAAAAAACCAAAAGTCTGTCTAAAGGGGTCAAGGGAGGTGAAACACAAGGGTTGTGAGAGCCTGCATAGTGATTTGCTACAAGCAAACTACAAGCCACGCTGACAGACTTCTATAGCTGATGAGAACAGGTACTCCTCATCACTGTTCTGTTTTCTTAATCTTGCCAAAACAGCTTCCCTCTGAGTTTCTCGTTTCTGTCTCTTCCATGATTGAAGGCTGGGAGGCAAAGATGAATCAAATTCCTCTAAATCATTGCTGGTCCCCTCTCCCTCTGGGGCTGGCTGCAACAACTCTGCCACTGCTTGCCTTTCAACTGATGGGGATGTTTGCAAGCTAGTTTGGTCTATCATTGGCTCTGTTCCTGGTACAATCAATTGCTCATCGACCTCTGAACCATCATCTATCACACCAGGCCAGGTGAGGTGGTGAGGGAAGGAGGCAACTCTACCACCTGGCTCCTCCTTCCTGCCTGTTCTTCCTTCCCAGCAGGCCTTGGTGAGCAGCTCCCTCCCTGGAAGCCAAATCCAGTGGGAAGAGTGGCATCTCAGAGCTGGTTGCCTCTCCTGGCCAAATAAGAAGACTCTGTCTCTTTCCTCTGCCAAGAGAAGCAAGGAAGAGGAACCATGCCAGACTTTCCATGCCTCTCTCAGCTGAGGAAGGAACGTCCATCATGTTTGACAGAGCAAACATGGTGGCAGCCACAAGCCTGGAGCAGATCATGGGTAAGTGAAAGAGTGGATACCAATCATATGGTTATGGGGGACCCACTGAACATACTTATACATGCTGTTTGCATGCATACTTAGTCATGAAAATAATTAATGTACAATTACAACTTGTTTTCTTTGCTGATGCCTACAAAGCCTCACTGGGACTGGGTAGATATAATGCTGGGAGAAGAGTCAAAATGCCATCTTTATGAACCTTAAAATTCTTCATCAGTTCAGACTAGAATCTGATCCAGAAAAAAAAATCCCCAAAATATTCCTCTTCCCCTTCAAGATTTAGAAGACAGTAGTGGGAACTATAGAGATAACTCGGAACAATCAATATTGTTTATTCCTTCCTCTTGGCCGCACCTTGACAAAGGATCAGGTGGTCTATTAGAAAATTTGTGAAAGGTGTTTAGCTGATTGGGGGGGAAAAAATCCTAGTAGATACGGAGGTAGAGGTGGGCTTATTTTGTAAATTTCAGATTGGCTTGAAAAATTCTTTCCTTTTCAAAAAATTGATTCTGTCAATGAGGGAGCTTGAGTCAATTCATATCTAGCTACATTTTGGCAGGTTTTTAATCTGTGGGTTAGTACAAGTATACGTCAGTTAAGGAAGTAGATGTGTTCCCGATCATCACTTCTTAAAGAGAGAATATGGTACCAGAGGCAGAAATAACATGGAAAAAATATGGAAATGTCAATATACCACAAAAAATAAGAGCCGTTCAACATATTTCAGCAAACATTTTCTTCAAAACTAACAATATCAACATGTAAAATGAAACTGACAGATCAGGCAAATCTTGCATAAGTAATCAAAAATATTCCTGAGTTTTAATATTTATTCATTTTCAGCAGAAGATACAAACAAATCAACAAATCAATCTATAATCAATCTATAACCACAGGAAAAAAAAGGAACAGAGCAGAAGAAACAAATTACCCACCATCACTTGTATAACTAGAATTAATACTCAACTAAAATTAAATTGAACTAAATTGAAGCTAAAACATAATAAACACAGTCCATTACTAAAAGACTCTTGTCTTACGCTAAACACATCCTAACTCACTAACATAAAAAGGAACCCTGCCTCCTATACCAGCTGTAATGAAAAAGAAAAATCAAGTAATATACCACCTCTTATTCTACCATTACAGATCTATGTACATTCAACTCACTAGAATAATTATAACCACAAATCATTACATCATTAGATTCCTTATTGCTCAGAAAAACCATAAATGGTTTTCAGTCTTTTTTTAAAAAACAAAAAACTTTAATTGATTTATCTTCTAAAATCCATGTCAGTTTTGCAACTTGGACAAGACCCACAACTTTAACAACCCACTTTTCCTTCATTGGATCAGGCCACTTCCAAATTCAGGCAAACAGCACTCACCCAGAGGACCTTTTCATCAGCTACCCAAAGGCTGTGGAATGACCTGCCAGAAGAGATTTGACAGCTAAACGTGCTGTCTGGTTTTTAAAAATTATTAAAAATGTATCTCTTTCAGCAGGCCTACCCAGTCACTTTTAAAAGATGAATTTTAAATTGATATATTCTTAAGATAGGATGTTAATGTGTAGTGACTGTGCTTTAATCTAGTTTTATGTGTTTAAATGGTTTTATGTGTTTTTAGTTATATATTGTATTTTAATCTATGTTGTACCCCACCTTGAGCCTTGACAAAGGTGGATAAGAAATTAAAATTATTATTATTATTAGTAGTAGTAGTAGAAATAGTAGTAGTAGCAGCAGTAGTATTATCATGTATTGAAGAAATAGTCCTATCTAGTACTCTATTAATAATTCTCAAGCAAAAACATTTCTGGTGATATTGCAAAATCGACTTTTAATTTTTTATTTATTTAACATATACATCTTAGAACATAAACTCTTTGCTTTATTGCAAGTCCACAGTATATGAAACAAGATCGTTCCTTATCCTGACAGCCCTAGTATTGATTTGAAACCTAGGCCCTTTTCGCACCTTACCTCATCACGGCAGTGGGGAGCGGCGCTTGTGCGAGCAGCCACTCACATGAGCTGCTCATGACAGCCCTTTTTGCCTCCCGCATTGCCTTCCTTCTAGTGCAACCGTCGCACGAGCGCCCCGCCCCTTCCTTCCACAGCGCAGTCTGGGAGCTGTAGGCTGCGCAGGGGGAAGGAAACGCGACCGGGTTGCCTTGCCAACACACCGCACAGAGGTAAGTGCGTGAGGGCGCCGCGAGCATTGCGCGAGTGTGGGGCATTTTCGGCTTAAAGCCGAAAATCAAAAAATGCGTGCGCGCCCCGCTTTAGCTTCGTGAGCGTCGCGCGAGTGGGAGTGCGTCATATGGAGCGACGCTCCCATTCACGCGACGCTCAAGGGGCGCTCGCGCAAGAAAAAAAGCATGCGAAAAGGGCCTTAGACATTTTGACAACTTTTCTGGGATTAAGTACCATCCATATATCATCTTGTACATACTTTCTTTTAAATTATTGCATAAAGTAAATTTTATATCTTTAATCATCTTTTTCTCACGCCTCTGTTTCCACATTATGCCAAAATTTTGGCCCAACTCTTTTACAGGCTCATCTTCCATCTCAAGACATATGTACAGTTTTTTGATTACATGATCATCATCTTTACACAACTCTAAATAAAACTAATTTTCTCCAGTCTCTTTAACTAAATCCATCTTATCTCACTTTAATTTGTAAATAAGCAAACTAAAAATATTTTCAACCTTCTAAACTTCTGGGGTTTCTGGGGGATGGGAGGAGCTGTGGATATACAATATTCACAGCCTCCCTAAGCTCCTTGTACCCATCTCCTAATCTATCTGCAGGCCAGATATAGTGTCCCTTAAACCATAATGCTTAGGGCATTTTGAGTACTTTTCTGGCTCTTGCTAGAAGCTTGAAGATTCTAACATTTAACTTTCTCAGGAAGTCAAAAAAAAAACAAAACCCTATCATATTTCTCACATAATTGCAATTAGCTAGATTGTGTAAAATAGCGCCAATAGAACTTCCCTGAGAGATATGGGAGGTATTTCCTTCAGAGCTACTAGACAGTGTTGTTGTTTTTGCCACAACATGCCATCTTAATGGACAGATGTCAATGGCCTCATTCATGTTTTCACAGCCCCTTAGGCAAGACTCTTTTCTCTCCGTTTTAACAAAGGAATTTTCAGGGTGTGCAGAGTCTACATGCCAAAAATAAATGTGCTAGCTCCCTCCACCCCTAGTAATGCTTGTCACCTTCAATGAGAAGAGGAAAATGGTCTGCAGCAGAGAATCTGCTCTGCCCACAGAGGATCCCCCTGACAACTAGAACCCTGATTTTCTGGGGTTCTACCTCACATGACAAATCACCATGAGTATAAGATGTTTCCTATTACAGACAGTTGGCCTGTATATGTGGAGGCAAGGACATGAAGGCCAATGAGCATGGCAATAGGTGAAGGGAAGCTACTGTGCTTGGCCCTACTATTCTACCTTGTATGGAAAGTTATGCTAGTGCCACAAGAGGGCTAATCTCAGTTTTATGGGAAGCAGTGGTGTGACTTGCCCATGTGAATTGATCCTAAGTTTTTTGTGCACACTCTTTAAAAAAAAATGAAATAATGATGATATGACTTAAGAATGGCTCACGTTTCAGGTAGCAAAACTATTATTTCCCAAAATATGGTTGCTATTTACACCACCCCATCCTGACACCAAACCTCATAAAAACTAAGCTGAGATAGAATCATGGAATCATAGAATCACAGAGTTGGAAGAGACCACAGGGGCCATCCAGTCCAACCACCTGCCACGCAGAAACACACATCAAAGCACTCCCAACAGAAGACCATACAACCTTTGCATAAAAACCTTTAAAGAAGGAGACTCCACCACACTCCAAGGCAGCATATTCCACTGCCAGACAGCTCTGAGCATCACAAAGTTCTTCCTGAGGTTCAGGTGGAATCTCCTTTCCTGCAGCTTGAATCCATGAATCCATTGCTCCTTGTCCTAGTCTCTGGAGCAATGGAAAAAAAGCCTAGTCCCTCCTTGACATGACATTCCTTCAAATATTTAAACATGGCTGTCATGTCCTCTCTTAACCTTCTCCTCCACAGACTAAACATACCCAGCTTCCTAAGCTGCTCCTCATAGGGCATGGCTTCCAGACCCTTCAGAGATCAGTATGTTGAAACTTTCATTTTCCTGTTAGCCTCACTGGAACACTTTACCCACCAAGGGGAAAGAGATACATGCCAGCCAAGGTTAGGGATGGAAAGAATATTCCCAGTTATTCATTTCCTGACTGAAAAATGGGTTTCCAAATACTGGTAGTCAGGTAACACGGCTGGGAAAAATAACAAAACAGTGAGAATTTTGTGCAGTTTTCACTAAGTATTCATACATCCTGAAGAAGCTACCTGGAAGCAATACTTTTATACCCCCCCAAAACAAACAGACAGAGAGACAAACAAACCTAAAACCTAAAACAAACAAACAAAAAGACTATTCTGCACATAATAGCTTTCAGAAACACTGGGATGTGTCAATACCAGGCAAGAACTACACAGAAATATTTGTTTTTAACTGGAAATTATTCATCATTACTTGTGAGGATGAAAGTCAAATATTTCCATCCCTAGTCCAGCAACTGGTCAAAAGTCAAAATCACATAAATGTTAATACATTAAGATATTCATTATCTTCCCCCCAGAATAAAAAAATGGGATTATCTCTGAACTCCCCCCCCCCAAAAAAAAGTAATGAAGAAACCCTCAAATCACTGAAAAGAATTTGTCATATTTGGTTGCATTTGTTGAGGCCTGTTTCCCTTATGGATAAATCTAGATAGATAAGAAACTAAAGCATATGGTGGAGTAGGATTAGGGTAGGGTAGGATGGGACAGAAAAATGATTCAATGTAGGAATATCTTCAGGACAACCCGATGAACCCAGGGAAGTTGAGATGGGTTTTGTGGACATGCTGTGATCACCTACAGTGTTTTAATCCTTACACGTGCAAATCAAGTCCTACCTTGTCTCCATGATCTAGAAAGAAAGTGAGATGAAAGCATCTGAAAGTGACAGCATAGTGGCAAGTCAGATTGGTGGTAGGCAGGCCTTAATTTGTGAGGTGCCCCAGCAGGGCAAGGCAGCAGGAACTGGTTAAGGAAGAGCTCTCATCTGGAACTGTCACACTTTTTGTGGTTTCTAAAGACCATTCCATGGCACCAAATGAACTTTGAAGCTATTGCCATTTTAAAGATATTTTTGTACCTTGAAAATCTTCAAAGTCTGTATTTGTTGGTATTTTGTTTGTCTAAAAACAGGCATGAGGCGCCAGTTGTACTGTTCCTAACAAGCTTGTGCATGTCCCTTCAGTATTGTCAACTTACATTTGATATCACCAGAAGCAACTATCAGGGAAGGAGTCATGAAGAAACAGAACCTAACACTGTATGCAAGAATGCTAATATTTACAAATGCACTCTGAAGGGTTCAGTCTGTAACTGATAAGAAATGGAAATGATCTCTTGTCCTAGGTCACTAATATGACAGTCATTACATGTGAGAAGCAAGTATAAAATAGTGGTGTTGAGAAGTTACATGTGACAACTGTGTTTTAGTGAGGAGTAATAATTCAGAGTCCATTACCAACTAAGCCAGTCCTTGAGACATCAACAAGGCAATAAAAGACCCATCTACTGAAGGAACAATTTGTTACTACAGTGTGGAAGAAATTACTTTAAGCCTGCTTTGCATAGACTCTTCCTTCATTACACCTGTTTCTTATACAGATTAAAACCTATTCATTAGTTACATATTTATCCTCAGGAGCATTTAAGCAGTGTGGATTGAAAGGGCCATTAAATACATTGATGAGTGAAATATCCTAAAATATAGTTATAAGTAACCTGGATCCAAACCGTCCATATTTTACAGAAAAAAAGTATATTTGCCATTCCAGTAAACCAACTTGCAACTAAAAGCAAATGTTTGTCCCTAAGGCTTGCTGAAGATTCTGGACATTAAATACAATCCTGTTAGTGCATTGCAAACGTGGTTGGGTAGATCTGAATAGCATTTGGCCTAAGGCAAAAATCACCAGAACTGTTCTTCCAAGAATTTTGTGTAAAATATCACAATGCAAAAGGCAGACTACTAACATCTATGCATGTGAATATCCATTTAAATATTCATTCAAGCAATTTGACATAGGGTTTAAGCCTGGGTCAGGCACATATCCCAATTCTGAACCACTGCAGCTAGAACTGAGAGTGCAACCACACTGCAGAATTGTAATAGTTTGATACCACTTTAGCTGCTAGGCTCCATCCTGCAGAGTCCTGTGATTTGTAGACTGGTAACACAGCAGTGTTCTCTGACGGAGAATTATAAGTACTTTAAGAAACTACAGATCCCTGGATTCCATAAGATGGAACCATGACAGTCAAAATGGTATCAAAATAGTGTTATTATGTGGTACAGATACCCCCTGAAGCCTGGTCTCTAGCATTAACAAGTAGGTGCCCATTCAAATGGTGTTTTCTCCAACAGAGTTCTGAGGTGTGACATGGCTCAACACTAAGGCTAACTGCAGAGAATGGGCCACTTAAACTTCAGTTCTGGGCTCAGGAGGAGGAACAGGGGCTCACTTGGAATATCAGGGGAAACTCTGGCATCGAGAGCACCTGATAGCTTAAGTGCTCCTTCCACTTAACTTCCTTGGTGTATGTCTCCTAGCTGAGATATCTCCACATTTGGAGGGACAGTATTGTGGCCCTTACTGGAGTTTCTGCTACATGAGGTTCACAAGTAGATATCAGTAGATATTAGCCTATCCTAGCACAAAGAGCAGAGATGGGAGAGCTCAGACTAGATTAGAGCCTGATCTAGATTTGATCTGCCTATTCCAGTGCTTAGTTATTGACAATAAAAGGTGCTTTAAGCTAAGTTTTTGCACTTAATCCAACTCTCTGCCCTTAGTCCCATCCAATACTGGAATGTGGCCCCTGAAAAATACTCTGTAACTGAATTTGACCCTCAGGCTGAAAGAAGTTCCTCCCCCTCAATGAAGAGCATTCTCATTTCAGATCAACACAGAACTGCTGATGTTGAAATCAGTCATTGAAAACAACCACTCTATGATGAGAGAGTGAGTACTAGATCTTGTTCACAGAAACAGCTCTCTGTGGGCTGCTAGTTACATAAAAAGAACTCTCCAAGCTTTCATTTATGTTAAATATGAAGTATCAATATTAATGCTGCACTCTGTTATGTTAGTACTAGTGTTCAGGAATGCAATATTGTTAGCTGTGGGGGATGGCAAAATGAGGGCACTGACTCCCCAAATGAGATTTCTGCCCCCGATGAAATTTTCCTTCTGTCTCCAAATTTCTAGCACTGCAATAACTTAAAACTTCAGTTTAGAAATACAGGTTAGGTATCCCCCCCGCCCAAAAAAAGAGGGTGCAGGTTTATTTACCAAGAGCATGAGAACACAGTAGACATACAAATTTTAGGTGTGAATGATTTTCAGTGTCTCTCTGCTTCTCCGCAGTGCTAGAAGTGTGGGGACCGAAGGGAAATTTCATTTGGAAGGGCAGAATTCTTATTTCCCCTTATTGCTCCCCCACCATAGGTACCTATTGAGTGTTGTCAACTGCAACAAAATGGCAACATGCTGCAAAGTTTCTGCCCCTGCTGATACTTTGTGTGCTGCTCTTCCATGTCATTTTGTTGTATCACAGTCACTTTTCCTAGCCTGTGCAACTGAGAGTGGGTTGATCCTGCTGTACATGTTTGATTAGCATAGACAGCATTTGCCCATTGTTCTTGCGGCTGAATGCTACATTCTTTGGACCTGGAGAGCAGGAGCTGCTGTTCCCAAGGTACAGACAGGTATGCTCCATCTAATTGCTTCGGCCACCCATACAGATCGCTCTGAGCACCCTTCCCCCATAACCAACACAAGCACTCTGGTGTTACATGTGTTCTGTGTATTTCAGATCACTAAACACATATAGGAAACAGATCTTTAACCTTGAGGACAGTTGTTCTTCTTGTTGAATATACTGTGGAAATGCCCCATATAAAAATACTACCAGAGTCATGATGTGTTACACCTTCTTTGGAAGTTTTGAAGTAAAACACAGTCAAATATACTATTAATTTTAACCAGTGGAAAAACATACATGTCAGCAAGTGAATACAGAAGCCAGCAACATTCTAATGGGAAGCAAGCCAAATTTGTTAATTAATACAGTGTTGTTCAGAAATACAAAAGTTGGGTCAGCCCACCCTTCTCTGGCGCCCTCATCCTGCTTTCATCACCATCGAGAAAAGAATCAGTATTGTGTTAGTATGTCTATTTTACTGGAAATGACTGCAGAATGTTAGGATGGCTGTAGTACTATTCACAGATAAAAGACTTTAAATGTACTTGAGATCAATAGGATTTTTATGTGTGTATCTGATTGCAGCAATTATTCCCAGCAAGCACAATTGCTTGTTAATAGTTGCTAGGGTAATTTGAAATCCCTGTAACCAAAGAGATACCAACTGTGTGTGTGCGTGTGTGTGTGTGTGTGTGTGGCACGAGGTAAGGGGAAAGTCAACTAAGCCATTTCCTTTCAGGAAGGCCAACCAATGACTTAATACCTTAATGCAAGACCTGCTTGTTTGCATTACCTTCACTTATGGGCCAGAATTAAATTTCAAGACATTTGAAGTGGGCACTACTGGAATGTTCCACCAGCACTGCAGGCATATTTATTGGCCATGATATATAGAACCAGAAATGCCAAGGACATAATGCACACGTAAGAGAAATCTTTAGCACATTTTTATGGCCAATAAAATCAAGCCTAACCAAAAGTATTGTTTTAGCTGAGACCCTCAGACAAATCAGACTATTTAACTTTCTTTCCTTTCCCTTTTTCTCATTCCACACCCCTTTATAATTAGCAGTTCCTTTCACTTTATAAAAGTAGAGTTGAGGCTGGGGGAATATTGCCCCCTTCCCCCTTGCTGTCACAATGGCTTTACATTTGAAGACACTTCTAGAGATTACTTACAACTTCATCTGCCAGCCTCTCTGATGTGAAGGACTGGTACTTTTTTCCTAACGTACAAGGGACCAGTATCATATTTGTGCCCATTGATTAGAATTGTTTCTCCCCCCTGCCGGAAACTAACCAGGGAAAGGCAGCTAACGGCTCATGGATTGGAACTGGTCCAAGCACCATCACTTTGAGTAGCGCTGACTTGCTGGACATTGTTTGGCATGTTTATTCAAAGGTAAGCCCCATTTCATTCCCAGGTAAGTGTGTACAGAATCACAGCTGTATCAATTTCATTTCAGCACTTTCAACAACTTCTCTGTGTAATTATGGCCAAGTTGGTTGGTGGAGCCAATCCTTCACCTCCACCCATCCCATATTTTACCTACATGCCTGTTCTTGAAGTGGGAATTCTACGTCACAACTAAACTATGTTTTTCAGCTTCAGCAATGGCAATAATATCCTCCGCTTACAAGATACCCCACTGAGTGATCTGAGGGAAGAATTTTGTGAAGCAGCTGTAGAGTAAGGCAGAAACCCTCACCAATTCCTCCAACACTATTTCACTCAGTACATTCCAGCTAAAAACTCCAGAGTAAATGACGTGCAAAAAGCTACTGCAGTCTTTTACTTAGAAATAAGACCCGCTTAATCCAATGAGATTTATTTGCAGCCAAGTGTGCATAGCATTGCAGCACGAACAATCTAATCCAAGTCCCATGGAGTTACATTGGGCTTACACTGAGCCCCAAGTAAGCATACATATGACTGCAACCTAAGACTATAAAGCTCTGTATGCTGAGTTTAGGATTAGCCCAACTGAATTCAACTGTGCCGGTTCTTAAGCATACATGTGTAGACTGGGCTGTGGCAACATATACACAACAATGCTTCCTTCCAGTTGAACACAATGTCACTCACTTCCAGTAAACATGCATAGGACAGACATGTATGTGTATGTGTGATCTTTTGCCATTTATGCACCTTCTGCTGTCTCCATGTGTGTCACAAGTCAGGGTGGATCCCTACTGTGTGCATGTTTACCCAGAAGTTAATTCCCACAGAGTTCAATGGTGGTAGTGTATGACATTTCTACCTAAGACTCACGCTGCAGTTACAAGGAGCCAACCAAAGTCATCATGCTGACTAAAAGACGCAGCCAATAACAAAGACTTTATGTACAAGAAGCTTTTCTGGCATTCACTGGATATTAAATATGAACAGACGCTTATTTTTAAAACTTTGGGCTTAATGAAGATGAGATAGATTCCTTTCCATCACTAAACTGAGAAGTGGCAAAAACAGCCTCGTAGAAAAGGGACAAACGTTTCCTATTCAACTAACATTTTACTTTGGGCTATATAGTTGGAAGCATACTGCTTATTGGCAGTCAATCGGTTTAATTACAGTGTGATGACACTTGTTCCTTTGGAATATGATTCATCTGACTGCTCAGGAATTCACTTGCCATCCCCACCCCTAGATTCAGAGAGACACACAGGGAAAATGCAATTCTTAACTAATCTTCCACGGACTAACCCTCCAGTGGGCAGTGCAATCTACACCCTAATGCGGTGTGGCCCAGTGGTTATTTTGGGGGAGATGAGACATGCACGGTTCAGTTCCACAATCAGGCTGCTTCTGCACTTTACCTAGTGGAATGTTTAACCCACGAAAATTACTTGCATGGTTCAGTCAGTTTTGATCAAACAGCCTCCCCAACCTGTTATCCTTCAACATCCTGTCCTTGAGTACCTATATTTTTAGTGTCAGGTTGCCAGAATCAGGACATCTGTATGAAAAGCTACTTTAACGCAGTTCAGGAATCTGATGGCTATCTTCATCTTGTTAAGCCTCATCAGCTTCCCTACACAGACATTTCTGCAAGACTAGCCTGAAGACACGCCTGGTATGTACAAACAAGACGAAATTATTTTGTTTTCTAAGTTCTTCGCTGCTGCAGCAGCACACAGTCCAAGTGCACGTGTCTGCTAACAGTGGACCCAAAATGGTCTGTTGCAGCTAACTCTTCCAATAGAAGAAGGGAGGGAAGACGACATAAAACCTTTCCAGAGAAGGGGCGTTTATGGGTAGAGGAAGGACACTCTCCCACTGAAAGCATTTTTTAAAAAGGAGCAGGCTTACCTTTATGTGACAGGCGTAACCTGGGCTGGCTCGTATCAGTCGTGTGACCTCCAGTCCATAGTTCTAGGAAAACACCCCATGCCAGGATTAAAAGGTCGTGGGCTGCCATGCTGTCCCAGAACAATTAGGATGCCCTTTGTTTTTATGGGCGCCTCTCCGGAAGTGGTTAATCGACCAATAATGGGAAACCTCCAAAGTTCCACTTTTCAGAGTACATGGGATTTCCCCCCCTCCCTTTAATCAGCAAGATCTGGCAACATCCCTCAGGATCAATGCAGGGATCTCGAGGGGAGCAGTCATTTTCTTCTTCGGATAGATGTCAGGGATGCAAATACGGAGGCAATTCCTCTTGGAAGGCCGTTCTTTGCGCCCAAGCGGGGCTGGGTCGGGGCTGCCTGGGCGCACGGTTGCAGCCACCCTGCGTCTCGGTGCAAGGGAGACGCCGCAAAGCCCCTCGCCCGCTCCGAGGCAATTCATTCAAAGAGGAGAGGAAGGGGGGCAGAGAGAGAGCGAGAGAGAGCAGGCAGCCCTCCCCTCCCCTCCAGGGCTCTCCACAACTCAGCCCCTGCCTTGCTCGGACTTGCCAAAGAGCTCTCTCTCGCGCGCCCCCCCCCAGCCGGGCGCGCGTCGGTTCACCTTTCTCGCCCTCCTCCTCCCGGGCGCGCCGCGCTCTCCTCTTGCTAATTGGAACCAAGAAGAGCCACGGGAGTTGCCAGAGATCCACCCACAGCGGAGATGCCGACCGGCGGGCGGGCGGGGAGGGAATGGAGGGGGAAGCGCGGAATGTCAGCTGGCTGCCTTCGCTGGCAAAGTTGAGGCGCGCGGGGCTGCCGGCTGCCGGCCGCGGCTGCTCCGGGGCGTCCCCCGTCCACGTGCGGCCGGAGAGCTCCCGGGCAGAGGCGGCCGCGCGCTCGGAACGGCCGGGCAGCCCGCAAGCGGCGCCGGGCCTGGCGGGGGCCAGCTCGCCCGGTTTCCCTTCCAGCCTTCGAGGGGCAAAAAAAAAAGGGAGAAAGGCAGCAGAAGGAGGGCGGTGTTGGGAGCCCAGTTTTGAGATCCCTTCCCTCCCTCGCCGAGAAGCGCTCTGATTCACAGTTTGACATCTTGGAGAGTTTCCTAGGCGGATGAAGGAGAGTGAATATATATATGGCCATTTCCGCACTAGCCCGTTATAGCGCGATGATTCCACTTTCAACCTCCTCTGGAATCCTGGGGTTTGCAGTTTCGGGAGGGGCCGGCCGGCCCCTCCCGATGAAGGCGGATGAAGGAGAGTGAATATATATATATATGGCCATTTCCGCACTAGCCCGTTGTAGCGCGATGATTCCACTTTCAACCTCCTCTGGAATCCTGGGGTTTGCAGTTTCGGGAGGGGCCGGCCGGCCCCTCCCGATGAAGGCGGATGAAGGAGAGTGAATATATATATATGGCCATTTCCGCACTAGCCCGTTATAGCGCATGATTCCACTTTCAACCTCCTCTGGAATCCTGGGGTTTGCAGTTTCGGAGGGGCCGGCTGGCCCCTCCCGAAACTGCAAACCCCAGGATTCCAGAGGAGGTTGAAAGTGGAATCATCGCGCTATAACGGGCTAGTGCGGAAATGGCCTATGTGTGCGTGCGTGAATTTAGATACGCAGATCAGATAAAGAAGAGGGCCTCAGGCATCAGATCAGCACGCTCCGGTTTTAGATAACCGATTAGATTTAAAGGACAGCGTCTGCCATCCAAAATCGATTGCAACTATACCGATTTCCACACAACGCATTTTGTTCTCACTCTCAGGTTATGATTCCGCTGTCAGCATTCTGGGGTTTGGAGTTTAGGGAGGGGCTTTTAGAATTCTCAGCCGGGGAGCTCTTGGGCCTCAGGAAACTACAAACCCCAGCTTTCCACAGGGTGTTGAAAGTGGAATAATAGCACTATAACTGTGTAGGGTGGAAATGCCCTTGGACTTGTGCTTGACTCAGTTTTTATACTGCAATCAAAGGACCTGCAATATAGAACAGGCAAGGGCCGCTGTACCAGGTCCATGGACCAATTGGGAAGATCACTTCTCATCTTGTCCTTTTTCATAGCAAACAGGGAAGAGGGAGGGGGTGGAAAGAATATACTCTATTATCTGTTTCCTAGTTGGAAAATGGGTTTGCCAACATTCAGGAAACCCAGTTGGGAAGAATAATAGAGAAGTGTCCTGAATGGTTGAAAATGGAATCATAGCACTAGAAGAGTGTAGTGTGGAAATGCTCCAAGTCACTGCATAAAGATGGGGAATGATCATCTTTTCATTTCAGACCTAGAATCCAAATAGGCCAACATAGAGTAATTAAACAATATAATTGTAGGTCTCACATTCCATTGATTAAAATGCACTCCTATTGATTAGGCAATTAAAGCCACAGAAGATGAGGTCAGTGAAAGGTTTCAGCCCTGGTTATATAGTCCCCTCCCCTGCAGATGTGCTTGTAAGTCAAGTCCCCATTGATCTCATATGCTTTCAAGTATATTTGTATCTTAAGGCCATATGAGAGGAAGGACTTGCCTCCCCAAACAGTTGGGGTACAGTCAAGGAGGTACCTACAGGAGACGGGGCTCAGTGGGAGCACTGCCCTCCCAAATTAGAATGCTGTGCCTCCCAATGAAATTTTGCTTCATCCCTCAGATTTCTAGCATTTCAGCAACTTAAAATTTCAGTTGAATGTGCAGAAATACAATTTAGTCATTCGAAGAAAAGGGGCAGGCACAGTTCTGAAGGGAATGCAAACACAAATATAAGAGTATAAGGTGTGAATGATTTTCAATGTCTCACTTTCTATAATGCTAGAAATTTAGAGACAGAAATAAAATTTCAAAGTGGGAGATTCTTATGGGAGAAATGCCCTCATCCCCCCCCCCATAGCTACACAAGTACAAGTACTCTTTTTAATTGTGGACAGGACAGACATCTAACAAAAGTTTGTCATGTCTCATGGTGCCCTCAGCAGACACAAGCCAACCTCTGTAATACCTCTGAGTTGGGACTGGTTCATACAGTGTTCAGAGCTTGGGAGACTGAATAAGCTGGCTGGGAGGTCTGGGAACTATAATTTTAAAACATACACACACACACTTTCCCATGCTCTGACAGTATCACAGTTAGGGACCACATTTTGTTCTCACCCAGATATTTGCAATGCATTTTACTTTGTTCCCTTGAACAACTTAAAGAAACAAAGAAATGCATTTTCAGCGTGGCTTGTTGTCATTACCTGCCTTCCAAGTCAAATATAACAAATGGAGGCCTTATCCTATAGTTTTCTTGGCAAAGCTTATTCAGAGTAGATTTGCCATTCTTTCTTCTGAGGCTGAGATAATGCCTTGCTCTAGTTCACCCAGTGGGCACCCAAGGCTGAGCGGGGATTTGAAGCCTGATCTCCTAGAGTCCTAGTCCAACAGTCATATCACAGTAGCATGCTAACTCTTGTTGCATGGGACTGGATACTAAATAGTGCCTAGAGGACTTTATTTTCTAGGGAAAGAGGTCAACTCTGTCTCTCTGCCCATTTCAACAAGATCCCTGGATTGCATTTACATTTACTATGTCACATAACAGTCAGTGGCTCAAAGACCTGTGTCAATTCTGCCTGTCATTTTCTAGATTTTATTTCTTCATATCAAAGCAGAGTTAGAGGAATCTTTTGCTTTTACGAGTTTGAGAAAGAGTGCAAACATCAGGAGCTAACACTTTTTCTCACATAGAGAGAGATGCAGATAGGAGAAAGAGCTAGAGAGTGGGAGTCACATTGCTATGCTGCTGATAATGTGTTCTTTCTCCTCCTCTTCCCCCTCCTCCTCCTATTTTTTTCTTTTAAAAAAGTCATGTTTCCTCAGATGAATCACAACTGTATGATACAAAGGACAGCATTCACTCAGGCTACTCAGGTCAATATTTTGACTATATGGTAAAGATGGAGCAACTTGAGAGACCTGTGAGTATTCCAAAGACAGATCATGTGTAGAGAGATTAAGAAAAATGCTTAAATTCCATCTTTCCCATTCCCCAAGTGTGGATGACATCAAATTTGCTTCCAGTCCGTTCAAGAAGTTCCTTCAAGATGCAGCTGTTCAGATTTATGGTCTCCTAATTGCCACTTTCCTGACTGCCCAGTTTTCTCAGAAAGACAATTAATTCTAGATCTCTTTGCTAACCTATCATGCTTCCTGCCATGGACATCTGCTTTCCACAGAGCTAGCTTATTACTTACTACTTGCCTGAACAGTTTCGACTGCTCTGTTTTCAAACTCTCTGCATTTTGTTGCTGTATTTTATCATGCGTACTTTGAAACTAAATGGAAAGGGAAAGAGTAGAATTACCCGAAGAGCTTTGACAAAGCACAAGTTTTTATACTCTGTGTGTGTGTGTGTGTGTTTGGGTGTGCCATCAAATTGCCTGTCAATTAATGGTGACCCCCAGAATTTCATAGGGTTTTCTTAGGCAAGGCATACTCAGAGGTGGTTTTGCCAGTCCTTTCTCTGAATCGCACACCCTACAGCACCTGATATTTATTGATGGACTGCCATCCAAGTACCAAGCAGGGCTGACCCTGCTTAGCTTCCAAGATCAGACAGGATCTGATGCCTTTAGGGTATTTTAGGTCCCAGGTTTATTCCTTGACACTTCCAGGCAGGATAGGAAAAAAAATGTCTGATACAGTGGGGAGACACGCTCAACCAATGTGGAACTCATTGTTAGATGGTGTAAGATAGCACCCTATCCTTCTGTATACCTTTGTGCAGAGCTTAGAAAATTTCTTGGACTCCAGCTCCCATAATCTCTCACTCAGCATAGGCCTGAGACATTCTGGGACCTATGGTTCAAAAAATGTAACTTTTCCATGCTCTGATCGTGATCTTACCTGCTGATCACAGTCACTTAGCAACTTGTACTAATAATTGTCTCTTAAACCATATCCCATGTATCTTTGACCTAGAGACATAGTTTTCCATAAAGAGGTCCCTGGCACTGGCACTGGTAAACAGAGGCAGTTGGCACGATGTGTATCAAGTTTGGTGGATCACAATGCATATCTGAATTGTGGCATCCAAGATGTTTTTCTTGACTATTTCAGCAGAAGACTTTCTTTCAGGAAATGAAGAGAGAAATGTACGTCAGAGCCTATCAAGCTTACCTCGCAATACAACTCCTTCCTTCCGCAACCCTTCCCTCCCAGTGATGCCACATCAGTACGTAGTATATCAGAAACGGGGATTTAGAGATAGGATGGTGGTTCTGATTAAATCCAGGGCATGGATTTGAAAAGTGACAATTTGCCTCAGGTCACAAGGAAGAAGTTAAAATACTAGCTCAGTGAGGTGTGCTCTCAGCAACAGTAAAATCCAGCCTCTGAAGTGTATAGGAAGGGATGAAAGCTGTACAGTGCTTGCTGGATCCCCTTGGGAGTCTGCTACAGCCAAGGCTAAACAAACTCTCCTGTATGTGACAGGAAAGCTCAAGCTGCAGTGAATCTCTATTAAATTTTAATTGGCATCAGAATCCAGAGACTCAGATGAGTAGCAACCAGAAGAGAAATGGATGATTTCAGATTTGGAAAAAGAACAAAGATTCTTCCTGAAGCAGAAGGGCAGAATTGGCTTTGGGTTTTGTATAAAGCATACTGCTTGAAGTGCTGTTGCTAAATTCTTAGCTCCAAGGAAAAGAAGCTGCAGAAAGCATGACAGAATATACTAGGGATCTCAGAGACACTTTCAGTCCCTAGAGCAGAGCCAATAAACAGCCACCTTTAGCATAGATAAAACAATAGTCTACCAAGTGAACACTGAAGAATTTGTGCATAGTTGATATTGATCTAGATGAACTGAAATTCTAAGAATTCCAGGATACCTATCTCCCATTTTAAATGTGGTTTATGGCTTATGGCTGCAGAAATAGGTCTGAAAAGATGCTGGTCCTTATTGATATTATTGACAAAGGCATGAACATCTCCCATGCTGGAGTTTCAAAACATATCAGCTTTGACCTTTTCATGCTATTTTCCTGCTCTGGTCTTTAGCGGCAAAGAAAGAACCACTTTGTATATTTAATAAACCCACTGTATTATGATTTACTTATAAATCAATAAAGTAGCCAGAATGGGTTATTTTCTCCCTCCATTATTTCTCTCTGTTATAATGTTGAATCAAGAAACTTTCCTTGCATTGATCACCCTAAAAAAAGCAGGGTGAAAATAACCCAGCCTTCCAGATACCTTTGGGCTGGAAACCCCAGCATTCAGCACTATAGGTTTTGCTGGCAACTGCTGTTGAGAGTTGCAGTTGAACAACATCTAAAGGGCCACATTATTCCTACCCCTCTGTGTGCCATATGTGTGAGACTGCTTCTTTCCACATGAGCTTTCCTGGAATATGAGATCCTCAAAGGAGGCTCTGTTGCATTCTCACAAACCTGAGGGGTGGGTTACATGAGACAGGATGTTCAGTGTAGCAGCACCCTGGCTGTGGAATTCACTCCCAAGGGAAGTCAGTCTGGCTACATCCCTTTTGAGCTGATGGCAGACAACCAAACCTAAACTGTATTGGATGGCCTGTGGTCCTTAAAATCAAGGTTGGCTTTTGGGACTCTCTTAATTATGTGTATCTTTATTTCTAAAGTTTTTTTTAAAATTAAAAACATTTTTGCATGTTTTGAAATTACGTTTTCATCTGTTCTACGTTATTTCAGGAGCATTAGCAGGCTGAGAAGAGATAAGCAGTTATTTTAATAAGTTGAAGTTCTCTGAAAGATGCCATCTCTCTGTACAAACTGCTCTGAGTCTTAAGATCCTGAAGACAAAGGTTTCTAATGGTCCCACCCTTGTCACAGGTCTATCTCATGAAGATGTGTGAGAGGGCCATGGAGGCTGCTCTCAGGCAGTGGAGTTCCTTTCCATAGAATGTTACGTTGGCCCCTTCTCGCCACTGGCAGATAAAGGCCTCTTTATTTGACGGGCTTTAGGCGACTAACTGGTTGTGCAGAATTTCTATTTTTGAATGGTGTGTGTGCGTGTGTGTGCGTGCATGCGCGCGTGTGTGTGCACACGCGCGCATGCACGCACACGCGCACTGCATTTTTATCTTTGTTAGATTTTTTTAAAAATATACTGTTTAAATTATAACAAGAGAGCTAATGTAATTGGTTTTAATTTTTGTATCAGGATATTTTTAGTTGCACTTTGATTTAACCTTTTTGTAAGCCTTTTGGGGTACCATGTAGAGACAAAGGTGCAAAACATGTGAGTCTGTGTGTAAATCCATTGGTTTCCTGTAATAAGTATCATTATAATTCACCACTGCTTTTTTTAAATAATAATGTTATAATTTATCACTGCCCCCTTTTGTTTTTGTTTTGTTTTGCTTTTTGGATAAACAGGCATTCTAAGACAATGCCACTAAAAGTGGTGGTCCATGAATCAGTGCTCGTCCACAAGCCATTGGCTGACAGTCCAGGAAAGAAAGTAACATATTACATGTTGTTGGTTGCAGACACATTAGGCGACTCTCAAGACCTTTGGCCAGCTATTTTCCTATAGTTATAAGTTTATGCCTTGTGGATCTTCATCCTTACTGCCATTTACTACTTTGGATTGTGCATTTAAAACAAAAAAAAGCTTAATCACTGATTATTTAATAGATTATTATCTCTTTTAATATTCGTTATATATTTGTTTTATATCTTGTCTTTGTTTTCAACATACTGCTGTAAAAAAATTCTCTGTGTTAAGCCAATTAAAAACATGATGTATCACTGCAAAGTTTTCAGGCCTAAGAACTGATTACCGTATAGCCTAACCATGGCCATTTCTGCACTAAGCTGTTATAGCACCTGGCCCCTCCCGAAACTGCAAACCCCAGGATCCCATAGGATGTTGCAAGTGGAATCATCGTGCTATAACAGCTTAGTGTGAGAATGGTACGTGTTTTTTTTTTAAAAAAACATGCCTAGCCATATTTTAAACCATATTTAAATTGTATTCCCTTTCTTTCTTTCTTTCTTTCTTTCTTTCTTTCTTTCTTTCTTTCTTTCTTTCTTTCTTTCATTAGTGGCATTTACTTTCATTCTCAGGATAAACATGGACCTGTGACTTACCAGGAGTGCCTCTTTGTTGCAGAAAAACAGAGATGAAAGGAACCACCATTTTCTGCACCCAGCTACATATCTTCTTCCCAGAGAGCCCTGCAGCAAGCATAGGGCCCCTGCAAATAATGGAAAAGGCCAATCCAGATGTTGCATGGCTGGGTAAAGGCAGAACTTCCCAGTGCAGATATTTAAAACAAATCTTCACTCCGGTCTTCCTGAAAAGCATATAAGTTAGGACACCAGGCAGTCTTTCTTCGGTGGGCTTCCTTCTTGAACTTTCACTGAACATGTGGATTCTGCTGTAATCACATGCTATCATAGGCTTCTTATTTTGTTATGTGAGTACTTAGGCCTTGACACACCTTTGGAGTGGTGCTTTGGGCACTGAGCTGTACAGTGATAGAGTTTGGGAGTGTGTAGAAGGGGGGCAGACTGGGACACCCCAAAAACATTGCTGCCCAGGGTGAGCAGCCCAGGGCGAACCACCCTCCTGCCTCTCTCATCCCTATACAACTGGAGCTGGATTCATTTTGGAGGAAAATCAGGATCTGTGTGCCCATTTTCCAGCTTTGCAGATTCCATTGGGGGATCTTTACAGCTCAGAGGTTAGGGAGAGACCTAGCCTGAGGCCTATCATCATTTGCAGTCGCTATCATGTGGTGGCTTTTGCTCATGTGGATCCAGTTGCCTCCATTCCAAGGATCTTCTCCAGCAGGCAGACTAGGGGTGGTTGTCATCAGATGGCTGATCCTTGGTTCCATGCCATATGCTGCTCCAAGGCTCTAACAACTATAACCAATAAAGTTGTGGCTATTTCAGCTCCACCATTATCTCCTGAGCCCCTTTTATATAAGCCCTCCTTCTCACTAGCCTAACAATCCCCTTTCTCCTCTTTCAATAACATGGGCTCATGGTATTTTAATATTTTAATATTAATATTTCACTTTTAAGTCTTTTATATGTTGTTTTTGATACAGTTACTTTAGTTCTTGATTTTTTTGAAGTTTAAAAATGACATACCGGTAGCTATTTCACTTAAGTCATTCTTGTATTCATACCTATTAGTTAAAAAATAAAGACACAATTATAGGAAAGGAAGGTGAAGAAGGATGTATTTTCTTATTTTATGATCAGTATTTCATATTTTGGCTGTAGTGATCATGCTGCTTTCTAGCAAAATTCAACAAAAATGCTAAATTTGCTTTTTACTTTTATTATTTCTGCCATCTTACCTGCTGATATATGAGAATGTGAGACACATGGACAAATACTTGAAAAGATTTAATGGAAATCCATATACTTGGTGCATAGTTATATATATAGTTATATGGTGCATAATTATATCATGAACAAAAGGATTTTTTTAATCACTTTTCTAATTCGATAATAACATCACCAAACTCACAATATCTGTTTTTTGCATTATGCATATTCCCAGTGCAGTATTTTGCTTGTTCATTTATTTGAGTTATTTCTGTAAAGTCCTTCAACTGAATAGTTCCAAAATAATAATGATAACAAAAAAACAAACAAACAATAAAATAGTTACAACAAAAATGTATTCAATGAAATACCAGTCTCAGGATCTTCTACTGTTTGAAGTACAGCAAGTTTTCATCAGGAAATGATTGTTTCAGTCGTGGCATCTTCCACTATTTGAGTGGAGTGCTTTACACTGAAAGTTTGTGCTCTCTATAGAAAGAACATGAATAACTCTAGGCCCTCCCAAACCATATTTAACGTACAAAAAAGTATGATCACCATAATCAACCCACTGTGGATTCCTTTGAGGCATCAAGATTCTTTCACAAGATAGAAGTGGCTGGCTGGTGGGGCTTACTGCTACCTCCACTGCTGCCCCACACCATTTTTAATAGGGACTTACAAGCCTCATCTGCAGTTTCTCAGTCTCATGAGGCTTGCAGTCCTTATTAAAAATGGCACAGGGAGGCAGCATAGGAGATGGCAAATAATCCGTAAATAATCAAATCTGCAAAAGTGAAACCCTCACACATGGAGGGATGACTGTAACAACAATGCTAATGACAGTTAAAAGCAACAAACCAATACTTTGAAAGTTCAAAATTTTAAACCTATATCAAAAATGACCCTACATAATAGTCCAGTTCTATGTGTAGAAGCCAGAAGAGTTTGTATCTTTAATAAATACTAATATTCCATCTTTTATGGAATAAAAAATAAATGACGATAGGGTAATTCATGGTTTTCTCACAGTGCCACTTCATACTCAGCAAGCATTCATATAAACCATTTCTATACAGTACTTACAGTGTCACTGATACACTATCAAGATCCCTGTCAGGAATGTTTACACAATCAAACACTAAAACAGTTCGCAGAGGCTGGAGTACATACTATATCATAGGGAGGTTTTTACACACAAACAAATACCATCAATCTCTGGGCCACAGCAGTGGTGGGAAAAGGTAGCCAAAGCCATAAAACTTTTAAAATTAATGACTGGCTGACACAGCAAGATTGCTACATTTCTGTATTCTGTATTCCTTTCCCCTATGATTGGCCAAACTCGCTATAGAGCTGTAAAGGTTAAACTTTTATTTTTATTTGTTGCATTATGTCATGCATGGCTTCTTCCATTTGCTGCAGAGTGCTGAGGAAGACAAGTCAAGCTTCCCAGTTAAGTACTGTTGATATTAAGGATCCCCCCTCAGGCATCTATATTTCCTCAGCCATTCAGCTTCCATCCTGTGGCTTTGTGGAATTCACTGTGTCAGTTTCTAAGTGCAACATCCGAAGTCCATCAAGCACTCCTTTCCTAAATCTACTTGACATCAGTTGCTGAACCATGATCTTCTGGAGCTCTTTGTGGTTGCCCAAATTTTCCCAGTAATGTAAAGAGTTTTTTAAAGGTAGATTTGTTTTTGGCAGTACGTAGTTTTCTGTACAGCATCTTTTAATACAAGTATGTAAGTTGCAACTCTCAATTTGACCCTCATTTTTCTTCAGTTTAGTTCAATTTGTTGCATAATAGCCTACCAGGCTTTTTGCATGTACACTAAGAAAAGAGACAAGAATACTCACACAAACAGATTGAGAGCAATAATTTAAAAAGGAAAGCGATTCATCAATTTTGGAAAATATACTAAAATACTACAGAAGTTAATTAGTGATGAATGAATGTATTAATTAAAATGGCTGTAGGAGCAGATCCTATTGCCAGCAGGAACAAAAGTATCTCTTTTTTCTAAATGCATTTTTATCTAATAATCCATCAGATATTTCTCCAACATAGATATTACTTTTCTGCTACCTGTGAATAATTATCCTTGAAATTTATGTCTGATTTTAGTTTATTCTGTGATAATGTGTGTGCTTGCATGAACACGTCTCCATGGATAAACATTTGCACAAACTAAACAGTGTGAAGAAACAGAGGTGGAATACATAATTGAATGTAAATTGTTGTTAATGAGCCAAATATCTACCGGTACTGAAACTAGTTAACATATCTATTCTGGCATACTGCTATAATGCACATTAAGTTTCATATGTGCTTTTTGACTGCAAAAAAATGAGAGGAAAAACCTCATATGGACAAACTAAGAACATTCAGGAATCTCAATGGACCTTTTTAAAAACATCCAAGAACATGGAGAAATAAAAATTAGCAGTTGATGCTGAGAAGGTGAAGGGGGGAGACTCACTGCACCATTTAGAGTTAATACTTGCTGAAATAATGGGATACTTTTGGGGCTGATGTAAACCTTCCTAATTATCTACCGGTATGTGAACAGTTTTTACACCTACTACTATCTCTAACAGTGTGACAACATGTGCCAAGATATGGCAACACAGGTGATATGCCTTCCTACACATGACACCTTGATATGGATTTTTTTTAAAAAAAGTTGGGAATGTGGAGAATAAAATACATTGCCTGTGAAGGATGAGATGAAAATAACTGAAACCAATGGCTCTGAATGCTAGACATTTTATTTAAACAACAAGCAGCTGTAGTTTGCACCAGCTGTAGTTTTTGGAAAGTTTTCAGGGGTCATAATTGTAAATCACATAATAACTGATCAAAAATTAATGTTTCCAAACTTCTAATACTTGATGCACAACTTTTCCCCCTCCCGTACTAAAACCTGAGGCACTTATAACCATTCTGTTGTTGCTGTTAATTGCTATCAAATTAACTTTGACTTATGGTAACCCTATGAATTAGAGAACTACAAAACCCCTTTTATTCACAGCCACACTCAGGCCTATGTCTTCCCTGCTTGAGTCAATCCACCTGTGTTGTGTTATTCCATTTTTTTTCCTACTGTCAGTAGACAAGCCAATAGATTTGACTCTAAGGAGACAGGATACTGCATGTGCATGGTGGTTTTTTGCATCAAAGCATATTTCAGTCCCTCTTACAGTATAAAAATGTGCCCACATCCATAGTTGGGGAATTTCTGCAATTTAGGAGGAAGCTGATAAAAAGCATTTTGATGTGTATGACCATATTTAGTTCTGGGAGTGTTGCTCATGTCCTACCACCATCATACCTTGCTCTTTCCCGCCATTTCCTTGCCCTACAGTGCTTTGTGTTATATTATGAAGCTGTACTTGATGGTGGTGACTCTTCACAGAAACCACAAGCCATTCTACTGTGTTGGCATGAACTTAATTACATCAACTTTTGTTGTGATATAATGTTGGTGCAGTAGTAGTTGAACCGTATTTCTGGTTTAAGCTCTTGTTTGTCATTTTGTAAGACTGACTTTGCTGATTTCTCCGTTTGCTGATTTTGAAGATGGCCATTTGAAGAATGCGGAAATCACCAAAGAGAAATTCAAACAAATAGCCAGTATATGTAGGGAGAAGGTCAGAAAAGCTAAAGCACAGAATGAACTCAGGCTTGGTAGAGAGATTAAAAACAAAAAAAAGGGGCTTTTTTAGATATGTCCGCAGCAAAAGGAAAAACAAGGAGATTATAGGGTCGCGTGGAAAGGATGGCCAAGTACTAACAGGGGGAAGAGAAAAGGCAGAACTACTCAACACCTTCTTTGCCTCAGTTTTGTCTCAAAAGAAAGGAAGTACTCAAACTGGGGGGTGGGGAGCAGGTGGGAAATGGGGGAGAATGCAGCTCAGAATAGGTAAAGAAGTAGTACGGGAATACCTGGCTACACTAGATGAATTCAAATCTCCAGGACCAGATGAATTACACTCAAGGATATTAAAAGAACTGGCAGAAATAATTTCAGAACCACTCACAATAATCTTTGAGAACTCTTGGAGAGCAGGAGGAATCCCAGCAGACTAGAGGAGGGCAAATGTTGTCCCCATCCTCAAAAAGGAAAAAAAGAGGACCTATATAATCATCGTTGGTTATAGTTGAAAGACTTGAAAGAGACTACAGGGGCCATCCAGTCCAACCCCCTGCCATGCAGAAACACACATCAAAGCACTCCCAACAGATGGCCACCCAGCCTCTGTTTAAAAACCTTCAAAGAAGAAGACTCCACCACACTTCAAAGCAGCAATTTCCACTGCCAAACAGCTCTAACTGTCAGGAATTTCTTCCTGAGATTAAGGTGAAATCTCTTTTCCTGTAGTTTGAATCCATTGCTCCTTGTCTTGTCTCTGGAGCAGTGGAAACAAACCCATTCCCTCTTCGATATGACATCCTTTCAAATATTTAAACATGGCTATTATGTCCCCTCTTAACCTTCTCTTCTGCAGACTAAACATACTCAGCTCCCTAAGCCACTCCTCTTAGGGCATGGCTTCTAGACCCTTCACCACTTTGGTTGCCCTCCTCTGGACACATTCTAGCTTGTCAATATCCTTCTTGAACTGAAGTGCCCAGAACTGGACACAGTACACGTTGTCCTCGTAATATAATTTCCAGAATATGTTAACCAGTTCAGTAACACAAAATGTGAGGGTAAATCTACTCTAAAAGAAAAGTGAAAGTAGGGCTAAGTGAATTTATTCTCTCACTAATGGTAGGGAACCTCCACAAACATTTTAACCGTACAATGAAAAAAGGGCCAAAATCTGTGCTTCTTATTTTAGGGCCTTTCCACACTACACTGTTATAGTACTATTATTCCACTTTCAATATCCTATGGAATCCTGGGGTTTGCAGTTTGCCTTTAGAATTCTCAACCAGAGAGCTCTTTGACCTCAGTAGACTACAAACTCCATAATTCCACAGGATGTTGAAAGTGGAATAACAGCACTGTAACAGTGTAAGGCAGAACGGCCGTTGGACTTGTGCTTGACTCATTGTTCATACTCTAATCAAAGGACTTGCAATATAGAACAAGCAAGGGCCACTGTACCAGGTCCATGGACCAATTGGGAAGACCATGTCTCATCTTATCATTTTTATGGCAAACAGGGAAAGGGAGAGGATAGAAAGAATATGCTCTATTATCTGTTTCCTAGTTAAAAAATGGGCTTCCCAACATTCAGGAAACCCAATTGGGAAGAATAATAGAGAAGTGTCCCGAATTGTTCCAGAGAATTTTTCTGTGCAGCAAGGAGAAAGATTTGCACAAAACTCTCAGGGGAGTATGTTTCTTGTCCAGGAAATAGGCTTTTTGTGTAAAAAGTCCACACATCTTTCTGTGCAGAAAAAAAAATACTCTGAAATACTTTGGGATGAATACTGTGCAGAAATACTGTGTACTCAGATATAAGTCTAGAAATGGTAGTCTAAATATTTTCCCTAGAAAGCTGGGTTGGATTACCCTCAAGCCAAAGAACTTAAAGATTCTGGCAGGCATAAATGTTCATATTCACCTTAAGCCTGGATGGATGAAGAGGGAGCTAAATTGTGGATACCAGATGTGTAGGATAGGCAATAAGGCTGGCGACTAAGATCATTCCTGTTGCTATTGGCGTGTGATATTTTTTACCCCCAGTTTAGCCATCTGTCATAAAAAGTTTTGTAATTTTGAGCCCAAAAGCTGCTTTCAGCCTACTCATGAAATTGACGTATAGTCAAGTATATATGGTACTTGTTTTCTTCCACAGCATGTATGAAACTACAAAATTGTTTATTCTTGCAAATCATGGATGAAATAATTAAGGATACATTTCTAAGGTACACAGCATCTCCTGAAGATTTCTAGAGAGGCGGGGAGTTTGGGGATGGGGCAAAGTACTGCAAAGGTAGCTTTGGCAGTCTTCATACAGCCACCTGTGATATAGAGGTGGAAATAGGAATACTTCTTAAGGAAAATGATATCCATGATTTCCCCTTTCCCTCAACTAGTTTAGTTGTTTTTTAAAAGTCAGAACAGTGTTAAAGGTCAAGAAAAACCAATGTATGGTAGTAGCAGTTAAAGTATTTTCTCATGGTTAAAATGAAAGTAGCTATGTAGATTTTCCCCTTCCTACCAATTGGATAGCTAACAAACAACAGGAATGACAATTACAACACATTGATGTGTCTGTCTTTTACATGACAGTGGTCTTAATTTGTGTTATTAATTAGTTTTTAAATGGCACTATCATAAAAACTTATTTTGACATGTGTGTTGCTAATTATCTGTTTCAAGTCTATGTTTCAGCTCTTCTACAGTAACATGATTAGTCTCTTTGATTATAGACTGAAAGTGGAAGCTAAGAGACACCCTAGCCTCAAATATGTTAGACATGCTTATCTTCTTGATAACATAACCTATTATATCATATCCAAAACCCAAAGCCATTTTTAAAACAATTTCTTTTTTAAAAAAGTGAGTTTGATAAAGCCACCTGTGGAAGTTGGTGATTCCCATATCAGTGGAGATGTGAATGTACCCTTGGTTGTAGTCCAAACTGCAAAGAATATTCAAGATTCTGAATGCAATTTGAGGGCTCAGAACTGTAGACAGACCCTTTAAAGTTTGGATTAAAACCCAAAGTAGATTCACTGCTTCACTAACACAGATGATCATCAAAATATATATATATATTTTCCACAATAAAAAAAGGAAAATATGAAGGTTTCCAGAAGATGATAACTCTAAAAATGTGGATGCATTTATTTTTAAAAATATTTAAATAATTGAATATTTTATTTTTGTTGCTGTTGTTGTTACTTTACTTAAGTGTCAATAAAGAGGAAGATGTGACACATTCACATTCATTTCAAGGGTGCAGAATTAGAGTTGTGCATGTGGTGCCATCATCCAGACACATGTGTATGTATTCAACACAAAGTGTGCTTAGCACAAATGATTGCATAATACTGCATACTGAGACTTAAACTATACAACCCATTGTGGGATCTAGGCCAATATTTATTTCTCTCTTTGTAGCATATGCTTACCCGGTCCTCAATAGCCAGACCTCAAAACTTTATTTTGTTCAAGAGTCTCATACTGGCTCAAGTGTGCTCATGTGCTGTAACAGTGATTACAACTAAAGACATTTGAGTTTTTACTCTTGGTTTCAGATCGATGGTATCAGTCTGATGGTTGGACACATTATGATCTCAGATGCCTACTGCCAAACAATACTTCTGCCTGAAGATACCCAAGTGAGCATAAACAACAAAAAGGCTTTTAGAATCTTGAGGTAATCGCAGTAACAGCTTTCATGGAATTCATTGTTGTTGTGTGCCCTCAAGTTGTTCCAACTTGTGATGATCCTAAGGTAAACCTATCAGAGGGTTTTCTGGGGCTGAGAGTACATGAAACACTCAAAGTCACCCAGTGGGTTTCCATTGTTGAGGAGGAAATTATACCCTGTTTTCCAGAGTTGTAGTCTAACACTCAAATCATTGTACCACATTGGCTCTTTTAGGCCACAATAAACTTTGGTGATCCTGAAACTTTGCACTAGAACTCTCAGGATGGGTGACAAGAGACAGAAAGCTGCTACTTTAAGGTGTCACAAAACATTTTTTAAAAAATGAATTAGACTGGCAGTCTGGAAACAAAGGAGGATATCACTGCCATGATTCAATAAAATCCACAATCTTTTTAAAATCCATTGCTTCTCTAGCACTCAGAAGGAATAATCCTTAGAGATGTGATTCTGTATTTGTCATGCACTGTTGTTGGATTAAAAACACTGCCACACCAATACCAATATGAACACAGTGTCTGTTTCTTCCCAGACAGAACACATTGTGAGAGTACAACTTGTTGTTTCTTTTTCTGCATCACTTGACAGCAAGAGCGTCTCCTGGGTGATCATTCTACCAGAAACATTTTGCTGATCATTGTTATTACTGTTACATTTTATCCTTGACATCAGCTGACTGGATGTATATTTACTTGGGCAGACATTTAACTACTACTTTTAAAAATCCAGTGGTTGCTTTAGTGGTGATCCATGTATTTCAGCTGCTCGCAGGAGGATATATGACAAGACATCAAACAGCATGTGAGTAATCCTTTAAATTATGACCTTGTGAAGATGCAGTAGGAGCAGTACCTCCTGTTTAAGTTGCTAGACGTTTGAGCACTTCTGTCTGGAGGGCATTGGTTTGCACCCTGCTGAGAACACTCACATCATTAACTGCATTGGATGAGTATTGTTCCATTCCTTTTCTTCAAAAATAGTTATGTTCCACCAATGGTTGCATTGAAGTCCAGCTCGCCTCCCCCTCCCCCCAAAAAAACCTCAGACAGAGAATTGAAGAATAAAAACTGAACATAACTTGCCAAAATAATATGACACAGAGATTCAGTGGTATTGGTTGGGCTGGCAAAGAAACACGCAGTCACAAATCTTGGGGAGATAATCACAAACCTTTCAATTGTGTAATTGGGTGAAAAGAGACTGACAACTGTTTCTGGTTCCAGCTGATGTTCTTCTTTCTCATTGCTTAAAGTGTAGTTGGATAATTTGGATGCTTGGAGAGATTTGATTTCCATGGGTGCTGATGGCGAGCTTGAACCTCAGAAAGCACATGTGCCTCTTAGCTGTTTTTAAAATGGCACTTCTGAAATAGTAGCACTTCTGAAATAAAAGATAATATTTTTGTATCACTGAAAGTATAGTTAGGTGCTGACATTTCAAAAATAAATCACTAGATTATCTACTAGGTGATGAACCTGCACAATAATTAGTGACAGAAGGGCATTAAAGAGGAATGATATAAGGTCTGTAACATATTCAGGGAAAAGCAGGTCGCATGAATGTATCTCTACAAAACTTTATATTCACAACAATGGAATAAGATGTTTATAAAGCAGTGGCTACTCCCAGGCTGTGGAACTCTCTGCCAAAGGAAACTAGGCTGATCACTCTTTGCTGCCTTCATGTGGCAAGAGAAAATCATTTTTTACTTTGGTGCTGGTTTTAGTAGGGTATCAAGTTATTTTTACTTTTTTTTGTTATAGTCATTGATTTTTAGGTGTATTTTGTTTTAATTTTGGATCCTTGGATTCCACATTGGAAGGAAGGTGGGATATTAAAACAGTAAATTATTGACATAATTTCTGGTACAATCACATGCATAGGTATTGTCTCTGAGGCACACTCTCTTGGTTGCCACATCAAATTTTTGCTGGGGTTCTAACTGCCAATGAGCCAAAGAATGTAAATTTGACTGCTATGTGCAGAAAAGGCATCCACATGTGCCAGAGACCCCTCTTTGTGCTGTTTATGTTTAGAGATGGGATAGACAGGCTTAGGCTGTGAGCACAGTTGTGGTAAACTATTCAGAACTCCAAACAGTAGCAGTGGGACTCAGGTCCTATGTGGAGAGACTTTGTCCCACACCTCCCATGTGACCACGTGTGGAGGGGGGGATGGGCTTTGCCACCCTCCCATGAGAAGAGATCCTTCTCACTGGACGACGGGGGGAGGCGGACCCGGCAGGTATTATTTAACGCCACTCCGCCTCTTTGTAGGCCTCTTTTTTGAACACAGGCGACCCACCCTCTCACCCTATGGTTTCAGTGTAAGATAGCTGGTCGCTTCAGGGCCGGCTAGGAATTCCCCCCCCCCGTATGGGTTTTTTTCCGCCTACCCTACACTGCGCCAAGGGTTGGGAATTGGCTTCACAGGGTGGTGTCTTAATTTGGTATTAATTAGGTTGTCACAGCCATATTTGCAGTCCCCAGGCCGACATGGGGGAGGTCTTAGGGTCTGGCGTGTACCTATGGCACCCTTTTGGTGTAGGATAAATCCTACGCTTGAGGAGGGCCCTGAGCTCACCCCACTTGTCGTGCACCGGGGGGGTGGGCATTGGAGCTCACCTTCCAGACAAAGGCTGGCCAAAGTCATAATGCACCTTCAGCAGTTGGCTTTGGGGCTCAGTATCTCGCTCAATGGGCTAGGGAAGATGGTCGGGAGCTGACTCTTGCCCTAGTCCACACAGGCTATGGACCCCCCCCTCTTTCCTCAGATCAGAAGTTCAAGTTCAAGTTCATGTAAGTTCAAGTTCACTTCCCCTTGTTATGTTAATTAGGCATATTAATAAATTGCCCTAGTTCAAGCCAAGCTCTATGTGTGATCTCGTCATTTCGTGGGTTGGGTGGCAAAATCTACTGTATCTGATGGCCAGAGATAGGAACTAACTAGTTGTATAACTAGTTAAGTTATAAATTAAGTTGGCAATTTTACCTGTTATTATTATTATTAAACATATATTTATAGTCTTATTATTATACATATACAAACATACATTTTTACATATATTCTAACATCAGACTATCCAGTTAATCAGATATCCCAAATTCCCAAATCTCAGTAATAATTATTGTCTCTAATGACATACTATTTCTAGGAGCCACAAAAAACGCTCTACTCCATCCTCCATCCTCATAGAAACAAATTTAGTCTTTCAATACCATAAATTTGTTTAAGTTGAAAATTTTACAATGAAGGGATACAAATCAATTACATTTACTTTTAATGGAACTAATTGACTTAAGTAACTGGCACCTGCAATTGTCTAAAAGAGTGGATCACTGATCTCACAAAGACTGGGGGGGTGTCAGGAGAAAAATAAACAAATGCTTGTTGAGGCTGTGTGATATGACTCTAACTCATCTTTAAATGAGTTTTTAAATCTTTAAAAACAGATTTTTTTCAGGCCTGAGGGATGTCCACCTTTCAAATGTTGGCAGTGGTTGAGTAAGATCCTCACTGGCCTTCTGTTTGGGCTACAGAAAACTTGAATCCCCTATCCCCCAAGATGCTGTGAGTCTGCCCGTTCACTGGTACTACTCCCATCCCTTACTTGCACTGTGAATTTTGAATAGCAGGGACATATCAAAAGGGAGGGATTGACAGAAATAGTATAGGGGATATATGGGATAGTATGGACAAAGGGGAAATAGCTGCTGGAACTTTCTGAACTCCAACAATGAATTTGATTTTTGCCTATCGTGTATAGCATCAATTACTTAGCTGGTTCTTGTATTTGAAATATGGCAGTAGACTGACTGTAGATACCTCTACACACATTGCACAGTAATAGAAAGCATACAAATGGAAAGAAGCTATAATATGGAGGCCCAGGTCTGCCTTACAGCATTTCAACTGATATCTTTGTGAGAGACCAGTCTTCTTTTAACATAGGGACAGGTGGTTCAGCTCAGTCTGGCACAAATTATTTTTTTAAAATGAAATTTTATTTTCGGAAAACCACACTTCTTTTGTCTAAGTCATTATTCTGTGGCAATTTTCTGACTCATTTGTGTTTGTACTGAAGTGGTCTTTTCCTTCCAAACACCAAAGGAACACATGACTAAAACAGAATAACACAGGCTACACTTTAGTCTGGAATGCCTTGGCTGTCCCTAATACAAAACATATGGCCATCAACTAAAATAGAGAGGTAAGAGTAGGTAAAACCAGAAAGATGGACAAAATATAGCTCCCTGGGGAATACCCTGATTTACGTGTCAATAAGTGATTTCACTTCACTGAAGAAATTTATTACTCAATGCTACCATAACTACTACCATGATAAACCTCTAAAAAGAGAGCTTATTCAGGAGATGCTAAGCTATTGCTGTCATGAAATAAAACTGGTCGGCCAAATTTCCTTCCCATTTAATAGCAGTGATATAGGAAATGGGAAATTCTACATTGTACTCCATACTTCTTTGCAGAGTTTATGTTTTCAATATTTGGGAAATAAAAACATGGGTAAAAATTATTAAGTTATTTAGTAATCAAATAGCCCCTTTTCTTTTTTCCTCATATTGTCCTCTTAAAACCAGCATTGTAAACTGGCAGTTTCTACTGCCCCCTTGACAGTTTTGTGTGACAAAGTCTCCCCTCTGTTGTTGGCACTATAGGCTAAAGATTCACCTCAGGAAGGATGTTATCAGGCCAGTGGTGGATGCCTGAGATTAGCAGCAGTGGCGGAGCTTGGAGTGTGTGGAGGGGAGGTGGGAGGGGGCGGCTACAGCATGAGGGGCATGGCCACTGTGCATGGGGGCATGGCTGCAGTGCATGGGGGCATGGCCAGGGCATGCAAGGCTGTGACCAGGGTACGTGGGGGTGTGGCTACAGGCTGGGACGCCCCAGAAACATTTCCACCCAGGGCGAATTCCACCCTCCACCCCCACATCTCTACACAACTGATTAGCAGGGGTTGGTACTAGAATGTTAACTCTGCCGGGGACAAGGAAAGGAAATTCCATTCTTGTAGACCAGAACAAATAATTTTACCATTTTACCATTCTTCTCACAAGGTTCTTGCGCTGAAAATATTTTCATCACTTAAAACAACATTTCTGTGCAGAGAACAAATTTCCTGCACAGAAAACAGTATTTTCTGTGCAGAAATATTTTGTTTTTTATGCAGAAAAATTCTGCAGATTGCTTTCTTGCACAAGTAGCCATTTAATGCTGAGAAAAAGCAAGATTTCAAACAGACTAGACAATGAACTGAGGACCTTATCTATGATTCCCTTTTTGGGGGGAATTTCCTGACACTGAACAAACCCATTTTCTAATCATTTAAAAAAATATTTTAGAATATCCGTTCCATCCCTTTCTGAGACTTCCTTCCTAGTATATGTTTTAGGGTGATTAGCTCCTGAACGATGTTCTTCTTATAGGTAGCGAGTGTACAGCTGGCTCAGACTTTGGTCTGGTGAGAAGTCTGCTGCAGAAGGCTTCTGTAAAATCCACACTTAATTTTTCTGGTAATAGTTATCAGCATGGCAGCTTGACAATGCGTCTGAGTTCTTAATGCAAATATTATATATCAGAGTTGTGGACAATTATATATAATTGTCCACAACTCTGATATATAATATTTGCATTAAGAACTCAGACGCATAGTGAGTAAAATTTTCTTATGTAGTAAATGAGGAAACTAGACATGTACCCTCTACCCTCTATAGCCATTAATTTTACAGGGGCTTCTGACCCCACTTAGAACAATTAAGACTGTTTTTTTTATGCTTGTCATTTTTGCATGAATTTAGCATCCCATTAATTATAAGATGATGAGCTGAGCACCCCAGGGAATAAAACTTCTGCAGTTGCTCATAAAACAGCCACCGCAAGGACATGAAAACCTTTTATCTTTCACCATATCCCAACTATCCACCTCTGTTCATGGGACGAGTATAATTCATTTTTCATGGCTCATCCAGTTTGTGGCTTTTCTGGTAAGGCTATCAACAAGGATCTGCTGGATTTTTTTCTCTCTATTGTTTAATTATTCAAAAGATCTGGAACTTTGACCAACCTTGTTTCTGACAGGAGACTGAAGCAACATGTAAACAGCAGTAAATACTGTTCAGTCCTACAGCTGGTATCATTAATATTGTTGACAGTGCTTCTGCGAGGCATGGTCCCTGGCTTGGCTGGAAGGACCCAACAGCTAACTTCTCTCTCAGTTTCCTCCTGAAAAGGCAGGAACTCCACTGACTTTGCCCCAGAATCCACAACCACCCAAAAGATGTTGGCCCCAGTCTACTGACCATACAAGTATTCGTTTCCCTTTTTACTTCGCCCCCCCCCCATACTATATTTGGTGCACTTGGACAATTGGCTTTTGGGTGGTATCTTTGAATAAGATATCTAATATGGTGGATGCAGTTTTGCTCCCAGGTAGCAGGGGGAGAAAGAAGACTTTGGTGTATACCCTTGGCACCGTTTTGGTGTAAGGCAAGGCTTTGAAACTTTTTCTTTAAGGTGCCATGACCAAGGGGTTGGAGAAGTGAGCCTCCTTTGAGGCTGTCCTGGGATTCAGGCTCTCTGGGATGGGAGTCATCAGAGGTCAATTACAACTGGCTGGGGAACAACCCAGTTACTGGATTGCTATCGGGGCTCAGGTGTTTCACCCAAGAGAAGACTGAGAAGCAAGTCAATGTGAGATACCTGGCCACAGCTGGACAGACTTGCACCATGTTGCTCCCTCCTCTAGCTCCATTTCCAGGCCAACTGAACTAAACTAGGTTAGGTCAAATAAAGTGCCCCTTGTTTAATCCAGCTTTTTGTGTCTTATCTTATTATTCTGTAGCTGGTCATTAAATGTAACCTAACTAGATTTTCTCAGCATGTCAGCAATTAACTGAACACATTATCCTATCTCTACCCTAATATTTATACTTTTCACTGGAAACTGGTATAATTTCCTAAGCCATTTGTCATCTCTATCCTTTGGACAAGAATTCTCTAGTAATTTTTTCCAGTAAGGGTTCATTACCTTTTGGGAGCAGGTTTGCAAGGAAGAAGCTTCTAGAAGTTGAACAAAGTAGCAGGAACTAGCTTGACCTTTGTCTTTATCAGTTAATTGGTGCCATTCTGCTGTAACTCATTCTTCCTAGACAGCTTCTTGCAATTTCAGGCAATTAGTTGCAGCACCTGGCAAAAAGCTCTCTCATCTTTGAAAAAGATGTTTCTCTCACATAGTGTCTCTTATCTTAAGCAAGTTGAAAGCTGGTTCAGCTGTCTGCAAGAAGGGTGAGGATGGGTAACATATGCTTCTATCCTTAAAGTCCTTTCTAGTGACAAAGGCTGTCCTGGAAGAATACACTCTAATTTCCTGCTAACTTTGGCCATTTCTACACTAGACTGTTATAGTGCTGTTATTCCACTTTCAACATCCTATGGAATCCTGGGGTTTGCACTTTAGGGAGGAGCCTTTGAGGGTCTCCCTTAACTGCAAACCCCAGGATTCCATAGGATGTTGAAAGGGGAATAATAGCACTATAACAGTCTAGTGCAGAAATGACCTTTGCAACACAGCTAAAAACTTTATAGCCCAAGGTACTTACTTTATCTTGATCACACTGTCCTTGTCAATTTTAGTGGAAAAGTGATTTTGGTCTGTTTCTCTGCTCCATCTCACCCAACATAAGTTAGTATGCTTTAAGGCTGAAGTGACATTTCGCTCTTCTGTTCTCTGGCAACATGGAAATAGCCATGTTGATGGGACCTGGAAGTCTATCATTTCTGCTCTCATGATCATTACCCTACTGGAAAGGACTTGAGGATACTCCATCCTATGGTTAGTTGTTGTAGGTAGGAGTAGAAGATTCTCTTTCAATGAACCTTTGCCCACACCATTATTTGTACACTCAGATTTACTTGTACAGTCAGAATGCTTCCTGGTGGCTATGGAACACCTTTCCCAGTAAGATTAGCCTAGGTGTCTCCCTGTTGTTCTTCCTCCAATAGGCAAAGACCTTTCTATTCAAGCATGCATTCCATAACTAACTTCATTTTTAATGAATGTATACATTTATATGTATAATTGATTGTGGGTTTTTTTAGATGTTTTAATATGATATAAGTTGCATTGCACTCCTACCTTGGCAGAAAGGTGAGATTCAAACAAAACAAATAAATAAATGAATATATCTTAAACCAAGTTAATTTGTGAAGGGGGCACTCTCAAGTTTTGGATAACCTAGTATTGAAAAATGGAAAAATGTTTTTGTTTATGTAAAGCAGACCATGACAAACTATGTGATCCAAAAGAATTTAGAGACTGAACACAGAGCTAACATGCAATAATCGATGTATTATGCTGTACACATGGATTTTCTATGAGAAACTGAAACATGTCTAAGTATCCGGAAGGCAGACAGAAAAGTATTGCATATCAATAATGCTGTCACTGTTTGAAGTGGTGGAATTTTATTTTTAAAATATTTTAACATATATGAGTATTCCTTGTCTAAGAAAACCATTTGAAATTCATGGGGTCACATAAGTCAACGCGAGACTTGAAGATACATACACACACTTGTTTCAGTCATATGTCTACCAATTCCCTGTGTAGTTTAAGGTAAGGGAGTAGAACTAGTGGCCCATCAAATGCTACTGGGGAGGTATTGCAGAGATGATTGGACATGTAGTGCAACAATTTTATTGAAGGTCAAAGTCTTCCTACTCTGGATTGGAGGAAGTAGAAAGGATGTACTAGGAGAAAATAAATTGCTTTCACTTTAAAATGAAACTCTTTCGTGAGTGTAAGCTTCATTGAATTTAGTGAGGTTTGTCTTTGAGTAAATGTCCATAATCCTATGATGCTGTTTTTGACACAGATATTCAGCTTAAATCTTTCTTTCCCAGCTGAACTGGAGCTTTAAGAAAGCACTCTTATGAAAAGCAAGATGTTCTCTCTTTCACCTCGGTCTTTGAAATGAATACAGTAAAGCATCCAATTACCTTCAGCCAATGAACCACACCAATTCAATGGCCAAGGCTTGATAATTAGCATATGTTGATAGCAGATGCTCTAACTATCCCTGCTAGAACAAGATAGCTTTAAGATGAATGCTGAGCTTGATAAAACCACAGGTATATGTTCCATGAACCATCTAAAGAACAGTGAAAGCTACATAACTACAATTCTTTAAATCCATTTGTGATGATGAAAATCTGAAAAAAGATAATTTGTCTTAATCTGATATTATTACATCTGATTTTACTGAAAATTATGCAACATGTAAATGTTCTGTTTTTTGTAATTATACTGGATATGACACATTAATTGTGATAGATGATGCCGCTGTGATTGAGGAGCAACTTGTTGTGCCTGGGACTGAGCCAGTGAGTGGGATAAATGATGCCTCTGAGATTGAGGAGCAATTCACTGTGCCAAGGACTCGGCCAGTGAGTGAGCAAGTCAACTTGCAAACATCCCCCGCACTGGCAGGTCAAACAGAGACAGAGTTGCCCCAGCCAGCTCATGACAGAGAGAGAACCAGCAGTGATGCAGAGGAGTGGCAGCCACCTGTGCCCATCAGCCCTCAATCATGCAGAAGGCTGAAATAGGCTGCTCAGAGGGAGGCTGCATGGACTAGGTTAAAGAAACAATAACAAGCAGCACCTGTTCACAGTGGCTATTTAAGTCTGCCGATGTGGCTGCTCTTTGCGTGTAACAAATTATTAGCAAGCTCTCATGACCTTCATGTCTCCTGCTCCCTGAAACCCTCTGGAGGGATCTCTGCCTCCTGAATCTTTGGACTGGACCATGACCTGGCTTGGCTTGTGTTTTCCTAGTGTTTGGTATATTTGGACTCTCTCTGCAAGTATACCTGACGTCTCTCCTCCCTTGCTGGCTGCAGCTCAGCAGAGAAAGATTCCTGACATTAATCATTTTAAATCTGATTTGTTTGAGTTGGCATAATTTAAGCCCAAGTTTATGGTTTTCAGTTGGTGTGCACATACTATTTAGTAAGATCCATAGAATTTGATTCAACATAAACTGAAAGATGCAGTGGTCTGTGTGTTGGCCTAAGGCCTTGGGGTACCAGAGATCAAACTTGCTCAGGCATGAAAATGCACTGGTTGACTTTGGACAAGTCTATCAACGTAAGAGTAAGGCAATAATGAATCTCTTCTGAATACATCATCTATCCCTTTATATCTTCCCTTTCCTCTAAACAGAATAAAGATGGCTTACAAAAGAGAAAATAAAAACAAAAACATACGGTTAAAAACACACAAAAGGTTGAGATTAAAATAGTATTAAATGAACAACAAAATTAAAACTATTTAAAATATTACTTTGAAGCCAAGAATAAAAGCAGTATATCACCATAAAAAGCCCGTCTTTTGTAAACGAACAATTCCCAAAGGCTTTCTGGAATAAGGAGGTCTTCACCTGCTGTTGAATAAGCAGCAAAGAAAAAAAAAGAACCTAGCTTTTAGGAAGGATATGGCCTCTATCAGACTGAGAAGATGGTGGGATAGAGAGAAGTTTTCTTAGAGTTTGGACAGGCTCATATGTGAATGTACGATCTTTGAGATAACTAAGACCCAAGCCATTTAGAGATTTATATGTCATAATTAGCCCTTTGAAATGTGCCTAGAAAAATGAGCTTGAGTAACAAGAGAGTGTGCTCCCTTGTCTCCAGTATTTAGGTAAAAGCCTTCGTATAGTTATTTTAGACCAGCTGAAGTTCCTGAACACATTCAAAGACAGTCCTATGTACAGTTAATCCAACTGGGATGCAAATAAGGTATTCTTTGGCATCTTGCCAGACCTAAGCTGTATAGGGCTTTCTAGGTCATAACTAGCACTTTGAATTGTGCCTGGAAACAAACCATTTTAACAAGGGAGTTAGGTGCTCCCTATAACTGGCCCTAGCTGCTGCATTTTGAACCCAATGATGTTTCCAAACTGTTTCTGAAGGCAGCCCCATGTAGTGTGCATTACAGTAGTCCAACTGAGATGTGATCAAGGCATGTGTCACTGTAGCTAGATCTGATGTCTCAAGGAATGGGCACAGTTGGTGCAGATGGTTTAACTGTGCAAAGGCACTCCTGCCCATTGCTGAAACCTAGGCATCCAGGCTCAGAGTCAAGTCCAGGAGAACACCAAGGCTGCAAATCTAAGATTTCAGGGGGAATGCAACCCATCCAGCACAAGCAGAGTTCCTTTTCCTTGATCTGTCTTTTCACTGAGTGCTTCTGTCTTGTCTGAATCAAGCTCCAATTTGTTTGCTCTTATCCAGTCTATTACTAACAACAAACATTGGTTCAGTACCAAGATGGCTTCCTTGGGATCAGATGCAAAAGAGAGATAGAGTTGGGGGTCATCAGCATATTGGTGACGCCAACCCCCTAAATTCTGGACGACCTCTCCCAGTGGTTTCATGTAGATGTTAAACAGCATGGAGAACAAAACAAAACCCTGAGGCCAAGGGCCAGGGATTTGAATAGGAGTCCCCCAGCACCAACTTCTGAATTTGTCCCTTCAGGAATGACTGCATAACAGTGCCCCCAAGTCCCATCCCCAAAAGCTGACCCAAAAGATTACTATGGTCAATGATATCTAAAGCTGCTGAGAAGTCCAGGAGAACCAGCAGGGACACATTACCCTTGTCTAGTTCCCTGGTCATCCACCAAGGCTACCAAAGTGGTCTCTGTCTCATAACCAGGCCTGAAGCCAGATTGAAATGGATCTGAACAATCCATTTCATCTAGAAACCCTTGGAGTTGGGAGGCCACAACATACTCCAGAACCTTGCCCAAAAATGAAATATTGGTGACTGGCCTATGTTCAGAATGGTGGGATCTCGGGAGGCCTCCCCCCAATAATGGTCTCACCACAGCCTCTTTTAGGCAGGATGAAAACTTTCTATTTCTATTTCAATCCTATTGTTTGCCTACTCATAAGTCAGTAAGTTCAGTAGGCTCAATGAACAAATAAACAATACTGGATTGTGCTGTAAAAGTATGTAGCTCTGGCGGGATCATGACAACTGGATCATGACAAATGAGCCCTGGTGGCGCAGTGGTTAAATGCCAGTACTGCAAGCCACAAGGTTGTGAGTTCGATCCTGCCAGGCTCCAAGGTTGACTCAGCCTTCCATCCTTCTGCAGGTCGGTAAAATGAGTACCCAGCTTGTTGGGGGCATGTATAGAAAATGTATTGAAATACATGCTGTTTGTAAGTTGTTTGCTGCCTCGATCCATATGGGGAGGCGGGATACAAATAAATAAATAAATAAAATAAAAAATAAACTTAAGTTTGAAAAATGAAGTATGCATATAATCACCTTAAATGCAAATTAATTGTACAGGAAAAAAAATAGTTAACCCTTTTTTCCAATTAAATTGAGTTCTAATAACCAAAATATTGGAGCTATTTCAAATCCAGGAACATGACATGGGAGCAAATTTCATTATCACTGACACCTATTTCTCTATAACACAGGCACATAGCACATCAAATTCAACACAGAATCATAGCAATATCAAATTCAACACCTGAAGTTTTTCAGAGTTGTACATTTAAGCATGAATATTACCCAAATTGAAACTTAATTCTTCCATTGACTCTATCTCCCCCACCACCCTTGTGCAAATTAACTGTACACACCAGTCTGGCATTGATTCAAGGACATAATATTAATCCATTAGAAACAAGACTCCTTTTGTACAGAGCTTCTCCATTGCCTTATAACTGGAAAAAGAAAGAATAAGGTAAGCTTATCCTGTGGTAATATTACACAAACCTAAATATTAATTTTAAAATATACAGTAATAAGACTGGCTCACTGCTGTGTTTAAGAGGTGGCAAAGTGAATATGTTCTCCTTCGTGGGTTAAAATATCTTACTCTGATTTGAATTAGAAACTGAACAGGAAAATGTGAGATGAAAAGTACACGTGTTCCACACTTTCTCTAAGGTACCAGCTCCAGTCCTATGTGGAGTTATGAAGAAATAATTTCCACTCTTTTCAGTGTGCTTTGCTTCAAGTGAACATATTTGGGATTGGGATCTTTTCCAGCTCATAAAATTTTCCTTGCCTAGAAAGAATTCTCACTCGCCATAAAAATCAGGCAGAGGGCTTAACTTAGAGGTCTGAAGTAAATATTTGGATAACCACCAAAGGTGTATTACTTCTAGGCTCTCAAAAGAAAGGCCTCGTTTGGACATAAGATTAAACTATGGTTTTATTGTTATGTGCAGACACTTCAATTCCATGTATTTCCCTCTTCCCTTCTCTTTCTCTGCACATTTGCAAGATGTTCAGAAGTAATCTTTTCTGTTTTAATATAACTAGAGTTTAGTGTTATGATTGAACAATAAACTGAGGTTGGCATGTTTTGGTGTACCATAGTTAAAACTATGGAAAAAATGAATGTGTCTTGTCTTGTTCTGTTTTGTTTAAACTTTGGATCTTTTGAAGCCCAAGTTCATTCTGTTCTGGTTCTACACCAGGTTCCTTTTTTTAAAAGTAAAAGGCCTGCATGAATATTGTTATGCATTTGATATGCATTTTTCCAAATACATGCATTTTTGTATGTGTTCCTCTAACTTCATTATAACTTTCATCAGAGAGCTGGTTTGCACATGAATGAGGCAGAATGAGCTACAGATAAACTCAGAACTGAATGGTGGAAATGCCACAAAATATTGATATCACCGGCAATCAAATGCTTACTATGTGGGACTGGTTTGTAGTAAGATGAGTATGAAAAGGTGCTGATCTCAAGGATGTACCATGCTGCTGGCAGACGTGAGATTCCCAGTTCACATTCTGGTGTCTTTATCTAACATTAGCTGTGGTCAAAGAGGCAGAATGATCCTGTCATAAAATGGTGGGGAACAGAGGACAACATAAATTACGTAAGATAATGTTTTGATTTACTTGTCTCCTTCAAATGAAAAATTAAATTTAACTTGGTACATCTCTGTACATGAAAGAAAATGATTTATCCTTTGATATTCTAATTCACTGCATTTGTTCTAAAATGGAACTGAAATAGGGTGAGTTGTAATAAAAGGTTTGAATACCTATGCGTTATCACTCAACAATGATATGAAATGGTAAAAGAGAACTAGCAATCAAATTGTATGAAACGGTCTGATTTTTTAAAAAAGATTTTCACAGTAGAGGTTGCTATAGGCTGTGATGTGAGGAGAACTACACAAGAACATCTACTGTGTTAATTACAATTAATATATATCATGTGTTTTGTCAGATTCAAAATAGCCTAGTCGTTGGAAAAATCAACCATCACTGGGTAGGAAACAGTCAGACAAAAGCCTGCTTTTATATGAATGTAGAGAAAATGTGCAAAAGAAGTGAAGACTGAATAGCCAGCTCTGAAAGACTTTCTAAAAATAGATCATACTTGCTTATGAACTAGCACTAATTATGGGACCAAATCACAGTGTTGGCAGTAATTCACAGTGAGAAAGTTGAAAACACCAGCTTTCAAAGCAGTCAGTAAATTTCCACATGAACCATCAAGATTTGTAATTCTTTCCCAGGGCACACCATAAACTAAAATTCCAGCTTCCCTCGTAGGTCCAGCACACTGAAAAATTTTAGATCTCACACAGAGTTGAGGTTTCTGGTCTACAGATGTTTTCCTTTAAATGAATGTGACATTATAACTCTATATTTTACTGTGTTATTGGAATATACTATAACATAATTATATCACATTCTATGGAATATTTAATAATTTTTAGACTTGTGCATAAATATTGGCAATGTGTTACTAATCCAAGCTTTCTTACTCTGATTTGGAAAACAGACTCACAATTCATTTTTCTTACCTACAGGAAGCACTTGGGCCTAAATCAAACTGCTAGTCCTAACTAGTGAAGACCCAAGACATGTTTGCAGATTTGGATTTTCTGCAAATCTGGGTTTTCCCCAAACCTGCCTATGAATTTGATTAATTGTCTATACTATGTTCACTTCTGACTAATATTTAGGCCAAACTCCAGGTTTTCTCAAAGCCTTTTACTTCTTTCTTTTGCATGGATGGTTGTAGTTTTGCCCACTTAAACATCCATGCCTGGTAAAGGAAGTTTGTTATTAGTATAGATAATGTTGTATATTAATATCTATTGCAACTAATGGTTTTATTCATGTCCTATTAAATGTATATGCCATTTTTTTTTGTGAGAAAAATCATAAAATAATTTACAAGTAAAAGGAAGAATGCAAATCACAAATGCTAATGGAAGAATCTGTTTAAAACTCTAAGGCCAAGATACACTTTTGCCGTAGCATAAATAGATGTCATCATACTTTCACTGGATCCCATAGTTGTGCAAGTGATTATGAAATGGACCCTATGGCTCCCCATCCACCAAGTCAAACATGAGAGAAAGTGTTGTGAGGGTATTTGAGAGATGACTGGCTACACAAGCATGTGCTCTTATATAACATCCAAGAAAGCGGAAATGCTGATGGAATTTTATTTACTTATTTATTCATTTTGGCTGTTGTATTGCCCTCTGGCCTAAATGTTAATCAGAAGTGAACATAGTATAGACAATTAAAATAAACTAGAGATGCTTAATATATATTTTTTCCAAATTTTAAGTATTGGTCATCGTATAAAGTAGTTGTTAAAGTCACTATGAACTATATTTTTATTGTATCCAATACACGTGTGCCAGCCAAAAGCTAAGTTGGTACTTTCTAAAGCCAGAAGTCTACTATGCAATAATGTCGCCCATTCTCGAAACCATTCTAAGCAGCATGCGTGAAAATAAAGTTTCAAATTGGGGAGTGATACTCCACCTCTCTCTTTAGCGTCACATAATATTTTATGTTTAATTCTTGGTTTCCTCCCATTCCATATAAAGTGTGAAATATTTCTTTGCCATTTTTTTAAAATCACGCTCATTACTGATTATAGGAATTGTTTGAAACAGAAATAACAACTTTGGCAACACTGTCATTTTTACTGATGAGATATGCCCAGGGAGATATATTTTCAGTTTTTTTCCAAGTCTGGAAATCTTTATTGATTTCTTTCTAGACCTCCTCATAATTGTTTGCGAATAAATCAGAGTTTTTCTTTGTTAAATGTATTCCCAAGTATCTTACTTTGGAGTTCGTTGTTAAACCTGTATAGGCACCCAAGTTTTTTTCTTTATCTTTGCTTATATTCTTTATCTTCACTCACTTTCAGCCCAGAAGCTTCCTCAAATTTCTCCGATATCTTGTTTAAATTTTTAATTCCTCTTGCTGGATCTTCTAATATAACCACTACATCATCTGCAAAGGCACATGTTTTAAATTCATGGCCTCTTACTTGAGCTCCTTGAATTGAATTATCCAGTTTTATTTACTTGATCAAGCTTTCAATAGATAATATAAATAATAAAGGAGAGAGAGGGCATCCTTGCCTTGTCCCTCTAAGAATTTCTATTCTTTTAGTTTTCTCTCCATTCACAATTATTTAAGCAGTTTGATTTCTATTGATTGTTTTTATACTGTTCAAAAATTTATCTCCAACTTGAAATTTGGATATAACTTCAAGCATAAAATCCCGACTTGTCGAAGGCTTTCTCAATATCCAGGAATAGAAGTGCTAATTTCCTTTCTGGTTGACATTCAAAATATTCAATCATATCCAGGATGAATCTCATATTATCTTTAAGGTGTCTATTAGGCAAGAACACAGCTTGTTCTTCTTCTATTACATCTTTCAATATGTACTTTAATCTGTTCGCTAATATTGATGTGAATACTTTGTAATCCTCATTCAATAAGGATATTGGTCGATAGTTCTTAGGTAAGAGGGGATCTCGATCTTCTTTCGGGATCAAAGTTATATAAGCTGCTCCCCAGGATTTATGTACCTTCCCCTCAAACACTGCGTTCATAGTTGCTTGAAATGGCAAAATCAGCTCATCTTGAAGGACTTTGTAATACATTGCTGAAAGACTATCTGGACCAGGAGTTTTACTCTTTTTAGTTAAACAGATTGCTTCAACAATTTCTGCCACTGTGATTGAATGGTTCAGTTTCTCTCTATGCCGCTCCGAGAGTTTCTCAATTTTTAATTCCGATAAAAGTTTAGAGATGGCTTCTCTTTTGAATTGCTTATCTTTATATAACTTTAAGTAATATTTGACAGATTTTTTTTTATTTTCCCAGATTCTGTATATGTCTTTCCACCATCTGTGATTTTAGGAATGGATGATTTTTGTTTCTTCTTTCTCAAATGGAGTGCTAGGCACTTTTCTGGTTTGTTGGACCATTCAAAATGATTCTGTTTCCAAGACAGCAGGGTTTTTTTGCTTATTTGCTTTGTCAAGTCAAGTTCTAATTGTTTTTGTAATCCACTTATCTCTTTCAGGACAGCTTTGTGTGAAGGTTTTTCTTTAAGTTCTTCCTCCTTTTTCCTAATTAGATCATTAATTTTCTGAATTTTCTCTTTCCTTCTTCTATTCAAGATAGCATTTTGTTGTATTAAAAACCCACACATTACTGCATTATTTCCTGTGTCCCAAATGGTTTCAATCCCAGTTCCTCCTCGTTGATTTTCTGCAAAGTATAAACGTAGTGTCTCTTTAGCTTTAGTTACTGTCCTTTTGTCTTGGAGGAGCCTTTCATTCAAGCGCCAACCAAAATCTTGTTTAGGTTTCTTAAGAAATAACAAAGCAGCATTATGGTCTGACAAAGTTTTCAGAAGTACCTCCATTTTGGTGATCAGTTTACACAAAGATTTTGAAGCAAAAAACATGTCACATCTTGAGAGTGAAGTATGTCTTTCCAAATGAATTCTTGAGAGTTCCCATATAAATAATGCCAAATATCTATAGCCTCTATAGATTTTAACATTTCACTGAATGAGCTGGGTAACTTGCCTTGATTTTTCTTGATTACTTTCTCTGATTTCCTGTCTAGGAGTGGATCCATCACTCCGTTCCAATCTCCCATAAGAATTATTTGATCACAATCATGCTCTAATATTTGGGCTTCCAACTGTTTATAAAATTTATACTTGCTGTTATGTGAGCCATAAACACCCACCAAAAGTACTTTTTGGTTCTGCCAGTCCATTTCCAATCCTATGCAGTCATTAAATATTTCTCACACATTGATATTGTCACTGACATATATTACAACACCTTTCTTTTTTTCCTCTGAGACTGATACAAAATCTTTTGCAAGCCTTTTATTCCAAATCAAATTCACTTTTCCTTTTTTAATTCTGATTTCTTACAAACATATTACATCATATTTTTCTTTGCCCAGATAATGGAATATTTTCCTCCTCTTCTCTGGAGTACTTATGCCTTTAACATTCCAAGACAGGATTTTCAAATTTCTCATTTTCCCTTTATATTTGTTTGACAATAGTAATATTACTTCTCTTCTCATAGTTTTGATTTGCTCTCCACAATCTCTTGTTGTCTGTCCTCTTTCTGCTTCTCTTTTCCCAATAATTTAACTTCCTCCTCTATATTATGATCTTCTTCTACGTCTGTTGCTTTTCCATCTTCTTCAGAAGGAGGCGACAAAATCTCTCCTTCTTCTTCTGGTTCTCCTTCTTGGCTTTCTTTTTCTGTTCTTTTTGTAGAGCTTTTAGAACTTCTATACTCTTGAAAGCTTCTTTAAAATCTTTTCCAAAATTCTTTTGCTTCTTGAGCAGAATTGATATTGTAAATTTTATTTCTGAAGCGAAAAGATAATCCTTCCAGTCTAGCTCACCTGTAGGAAATCCCTCTTCTTCTCAATTGGACAGTCAGAAAATTGTAGTTCCTTCATTTTTAGAGGATCTTCACTGGAACATCCTTATAAAGTAGAAGTTTATCTTTAGTTTTTCTCATGCTCTATTGAATTATATTGTCTGTAGTGGATTTCTTCACAAAGGCGATCACTGTGTCTCTAGGGAAATCCCTTCCTTGTGCTCTGAAGGATCCAACTCTAAAAATTTTGTCAATCTCCCATTCCATTTGTTGTTTTGACATTTCCATAAAATTTGCTAAGGCAGGTATTAACATTTCATACATTTTCATACTCAAAAACACTGTTATGGCTTTCACCATAAGAAGCCTTTTATAAAAGAGAAAATATTTTACAAGACAGATGGATAACAAATAAATATTTAATAAAAACTCATGGTAACTCTGTTATAGTGAAATCACAGGAAGAATTAAGAAAAGAGGGTGTGATAATGGGGATTCCCATTATCTAGACTTGGCTGAAGGGGGATACTTCCCTCTTCAGGTAAACCAAGGGTTAATGAGATCTTAGCATTAGGTTATATTTTTACTGTGGGTCAGCCCCACAGATCATGGGGGGAGAATTGCCCAATCAAGGGAAAAGAGGTGAGCATCTTTGAGATGCTTCGAGATGCTTCGAAGGAGAAGTTATAAAAATCCTTGAGAGGCCATGTGGCGGAGAGACAACAAAGGAACCCCCTGGAGATGGGATCTGTGCCAGTAGTAGGCTGCAGGTCCAGGCCTCACCTCCTGGCCTCATTCCTCTGTTAGGCCATCTAAGCCTGTGAACCCAAATGTGAGTAACTAGAATATTAGGTAGTTAGTCACGTTAGGGCTTTTTATTATTTTGGAGGTTGGCTGATCTTAAGAATGTATCTGGTTTTATAACTACTTGTAACTTAAGCATACCTGAGAGGGGGGAGCCTCTCATGTGTATTATTGTCTTGTTTACTTACATGCCTTAAAATAAATGCTTTTCTGTAAAACCTCTGTTTCCTCTTCATTCCCATGCCATTCTTTGGCACATGCTAGATAGAACTTCTCTCACTCAGAAGGAAGAGGGAAGGGAAAGGTCCTTAAACCTAGAGATTGGCAATCCACTGGCAGGGTCCCACTGTCCTGCTCAGTTACGAGTAAACTCAGTATTTTCAGAATTCAGTGGGTGGTGGCAGCAAGAGAGAATTAGTGAATGCTGGGGAATTTCCTGCTCCTTTTCAAGGGTAGAAGTCAGGCTTGGGGGGGGGGCTGGAAGTAAACTCAGTATGACAGCGGGTATCGACTGTCACTGGTTATTTTATAGACAATTAAATGAGAAGTTTAAAATGGAGATGAAAATAAATGGTTTTCAAATAGAAAAAGACAGCCTTTGATGAGATAATTTTTGAGAAGGAATCCCAGATAACATCCGAAATATATAAAATTTTGTTAAGATGGGACACTGAAGAGGAGGTTGTTAAAGAACCAATGATATGCTGGGCTCAAAATTTGGGCCTTTCCATTGACTTAGCAAACTAGGAGAAGACTTGGAAGAGAAGATTGAAATTTACAGCTTGCCAGAATTTAAAACAAAATATTTATAAAATGCATTTACGGTGGTATCTCCCTCCTGAGAGACTGGCAAAGATACATAATTGTAGTGATAACTGTTGGAGGTGTGGAAGGAAAAAGAGCACTTTCTACCACATGTGGTGGACCTGTTCAAAAGCTAGGAAGTATTGGAAGCAAATACATTTGAAGAATGGAAAAGTTCTGGGTATATATTTTCAAAGTCACAAAGGTATCTCGAAGTATGCCAAATTGGAAAAATGGTGAAATTTATTATACAATTTTAAGCAAAATGGAATATGAAATTGAAATACTACCAATTGAAAAAAATCATTGGGACATACCAAATGTAGAAGATTGGAAATAAAATTATTTGATATGGCCTTATAAACTATGACTTAAAAAGAGGGCTCCCTCTTGGAAAGTTTGTTAAGAAATAGAAGCCAGTTATACAATTCTTTAAAAGCAAATGGGGAGACTTGATGATAGTGAGCTTTGTTGATTGAAGAGAGAGATACGGTTGAACCTTACTCAGTTCATTTGCATTATTTGTAATGTAAAACTATCTCTATATAGTATCAATGTTAAGACTCAAATTTCCAAAGTGGTAATATTAGTAGAGCCCTGATGTATTTAAAGGAAGGAAATAGATCCTCATTTATCTAGTTAATTTAGTATCCTAAGGACAACCTAGTCAGGAAGCCAGGGAAGATGAGGAATGACTGGAACTGAAGTTAGGAAGTATGAATGTTTGTTAGGTATGTCTTAGGTATGTATAATTATGTTATATGTCGTGTAATACTACTATACTCCTATGATTATATTGTATCATTCTTGGACTTCATCTGTAGAGATTTCTCCTATTTGAATATGTATTTTTTGTTTCTTATTTCTTATTTTATTTCATTTTTTTATTTTTTAAAAAATAGAGAAAAAAATAAACTACAGATGCAAAAGTTTCTTCAACCAACAGCAAAAGGATCCAAAGTCCTAGAGGGGGAGGTTCATCTGAAGTAACAGATGAAACAGAAATTACTGAAGATACCTGACACATCACTAAGGGTTGGAAGTACAAGAAAAATGGTACCACAGTTAAGAAGGCTCTCAGTTAAACTACTGCTGAGGTAAGACCATATGCAGGGACTCCAAATCCTAACCACATCCCAAATCTTCAAATCTTCTTTCAAATAGATGTTAAAGAGCATGAGAGACAAGATGGATCCCTGCAGTCCCCACATTATCAGACCACACAGAAGTGCTCCAGCGTGAGGTAGCCCTAAAAGAAGGAGGAGAAACACTAGCTTCTCCAAGAGGTTACCACCATTGATGATATCAAAAGCTGTCAAGAAATACAGAAAAATCATCAGTGTCACTTTTCTTTTGTTTCTGTCCAAGTGCAGATAATCTACTAGGGCGACCATAGGTGCTTCATCTCCAGACTCAGGTCTGAAGCCAGAATGAAATGAGTACATAACTTCAGTTTACCCAAGCATTTCTGCAGCAGGTCAGGTACCACCTGATGTATCCTTTCATACCAAAAGGGGATCTTAACCACCGGATAGTTTGTCCAAAACTACTGAACTAGGGAAAATCTCTTTAGGGCACAATAACAATAGGGCTATGAAAGCAGCCGTAACTATTCCTTCTGAAAACAGGAACCAAGAACACTAGAGCATTCAGGAATCTATAGAATTCCATGTCACTGGGATGGGGAATCCAGTCTGAGTTTTAGTCTAAATCCTAAAAAAGCCATCTATGATTCTGAATGTATGTTTGGGGATAGATTTCAGCACCTTAGATAGCTCCTACAAAGTTCAGATTAAAACTTGGATATGGAAGCCACCAGCTCCCATCAGTGTAGTGGGTACTCACAGCCAGTCCAAACTCCAAACAAAATGATCTGCCCCTGACAACATGGTGAAAATATTCAGTTAAGGTATCCCTACCATTCTACTCAACTTAATCTGTTTCCAACACAACTCACTTAAACAAAACAACGTAAAAGCTATGCCTGAACTGTCAACCAGCAGTACCAATGGTGCAAGAAGAAGGTAATAGAAAAAAAGCAAACAACATACTGGAACAAGTATTGCGTTTTGCTTTCTCCAGTTAGCAATTGGCTGTCACTCTGAAGGGAGAAGAAGAATTATTACTTTGTTAATGTTTTCATGCTCTCAAGCCTGACAGCAGACTCTGACCTTATTTCCTGAAGATTTGGCATAGATTTGGAAGCCTCTCCAGTTGTTTAGTTGGCTGTGCCAGGTCTCCCTCCCACTGCTTCCTCCCTGGCAGGGGATGTTAGGGGATGTTAAATTAATTAATCATGTGCAAGGAATGACCTTTTTTTTTTTTTTTAATTTATATTACTTAGTCTGTTCCAGCACAGGATCAGATTCCTTCCCAGAGGGCAGCACTGTTGATCAGGTTGCAGTAGCTCAAGAAAAGAAGCTAAAAGACCCTGAAACCTTGTTACCTGTGCTCAGTTCGAAAGCTTTGACACAATTTGCAAGAGAGAAGATGACATTTTACCACCTTTGCTGAGGTGAGAGTGAAGCAAAGAGAGAAACACTTCTGATGCTGATTCTCTTCGTAATTAGACTAGCTGACTGGCTCAGACAAGCCATAGTTGACTGTAGCATTAAGAAGAATGCATGGACATCAAGGAAAAGTATTATGATGTTCATGATGCGAGGTGATATGAAAGCCACATCTCTTTCATCAGGAATGGCTCATTCACAGTATAAAATGAACTGTCACTAGGTCTTGTTGCTACAACAATGACATCTTCCTCATGCTAGTCCAAACTCTCAGTTGGCAGCACCAGGTGGATAACTTTAGTTTAGAGGTTTCCAGATCCATAGTCTAAACTCATCAACACCTTAGAGCTTCAGCCTATGGTAATTCTAGGAGAAGGAAGGAAAAACTGACAGAACTTAATATAAGGAAACATTCAGATTGGAGAAAAACTTCCTTGTGACTGTTTCTTTGCTTCAATTGCCATTAAATTCTTTATATATCCAGAACTACTTTTCAATAATATGGCTTATCTGTTCTTATCAAAAAGCAAACAAACAAATAAGAAACATAATTCCACAAAAAAGCAGGTTACATGTTTTGCTTGTAGAACAGGCTGTTTTCTATTTCCTTTTCCTGAAAACTGAAGAATATCATGGACCAGTTTTAACCAAGATTTATAAATCAACTATCTTTGGTTTATCCTTGAAAGGAAAGGAATAACATAGATTTTAAAATATACAAAATGAGTAGCTATTTCATCCTGGCTTTCATGGCCAAACTGGTATGCACTATTGAATGACTGGATGCTACAATTCTTCAGCAAAATGGTGCATGTCATAGAATTCTGTAGTTCTAAGTGCATTCCAATGATTTCTTAACAATGAAAATTGTTTATATCATATTGCAAATCTCCATGCGTCCATCCAATAATTCTAGTAGCTGTTAGCAGGAGAAAGGAATCTGACAGGAAACATCACGCAAGTTATCTATCCAGTAAGAAGTTCTTGTTTTATAGCTAGAAACCTCAGAAGGCCACTTAGCAACCTCCCCATCAATTGATTATTTATTCTCTATGTCTCCTGAATGACATAAAAAGGCGAAGTAGCATCTGAGTTACCCCATGACTTTACAAATCTTTCTTCCTAAATTTTGATTTTCTTTCTCCAGAAAAGTCAATTAATCCATCTAATCCATTGATGCAGACCAAATATCACACTGTTGTAAATGAACTACTGTATATGTTTAAGATATTCATTTGGAGGAGAAGAATATAAAATATTAGGATAAATGGGAAGAGGGAGTGGAAAGGAATATAAAGTTACAGTTGGATTTTGGAAAAGGAGGTGAAAGAGGGTGCAGGTGACTATCTGGGTAGGGTTTGGGAGATACATAGTTATGGCTGCAGATTTCAGTTTACTGGTGATTTAGTTTTTAATCGTTCCTCAAATAAACATTATCTCTATTGTTAAGCCCACATAATTGCAAATTAAACCCATGTTTAAATGGTTTGAACACCTCTTCTCATACCTATATTATACATCTACATAGTTTGGTTAGCACATTAGGCTGAGATACTAACCTGAATCAATGTAGACCAATACAGCTGTCTGCCTCCTATAAACACTGCTACTTGAGTGATCTACTAGCATGCATAGCAATGGAAGTTGAAACATTATAACTCTCTTCTTGAGTCCACAAAAGTGAAATGGGGACATTGCATGAGTTCCCTCTTCTGATGTTAAGTATGAACCATTTTATGATTCTGTGGTTGAATATTACTGAGAAGGTCAAGTTGGGATTAGGTACGGATGAGAATTTCGTTGGTTCTTGTTTTGTAGTGGAGTATAACATTATTCAGTTTATACCTCCTAGACTCAAAGGGACATGTGATAGCATGGAAATTCATTACAATTCTGAGATTATGATGCAATTTGCAATACCTAAAAGTATGTTTGAAAGAAATTGCACATTTGAAAAAATGTCCATTTGAAAAATATGCACATCAATAGGAAGATGCATAAAAATGCACAAAAGTCAATTGTAAAAAAAGGTACATAAAATATGTCCATGTTGTATCAAGGACATGTAGAAGCACATAGAAATTTCTGTGCAGGCAAAAAAAGAAAAAAAGAAAAAAAAGGTATGCAGTCTGGTGGAGACCCACTTCAGAAGCAGCTTCGCACTGTGACTACAATAAGCTTGAGCCTGACAGATTTGGAAATAGCTTGCAAGACTCAGAACTTACCTTTTCAGACTACAACTCCCAGAATACCCTAGCCAATATGGCCAGAAAGGTCACGTACTTTTAGTCTGCAACTAAGAAAAAAAATTTGATGGGTACTATTTATAAATGTTCTTCTTTTCTTCATGAAAAATTCACCACTACTGATCGATGTCAAAATATTCACTGGGATCAGAATTACCTATTACCTTTAGTTCTAAAACTAAAGGAAAGCTACATGAGAGCAGGTATCCAGGGCCTATAAATAACAAATATCAAGCACCTGTTCATTTATTGCTCTATAAAGCTATTAGAAAAATTGAGCCTCCAATCAGGAGGAGGAATCCTGTTGTTATAACAGGAAAAAGTGTCCCTTTGTTTCTACATTACTCTATCTCTATTTTTAGTAATTGGTTCCTGTTTCTCCATGTTATTCCCTGATTATTCCTACCTTAAATGCCATTTGATTATATGTCTTTGTCTCTCACTATCTTACAATTGAATTGATTCAGTGTATTCATGAAAGGGAGGGAAAAAAGGAAGGGAGAATATTTAGAGGAGGAAAAGACATACAGATGTTCTGATACACAGTTGAGAAAGACGGAGTCAGTAATTTCAGGGATTAATTTTAAGACTCTGCTCTGTCATCATCGTCAGGCCATAAAATACCAATTTTCATAAATGTTAAATGGGAACTCACAAAAAATCTCTTATATCTTGACTCTGATCATAATGATTTCCATATCTTAGGCCATTTCTGCACTAGCCTGTTATAGCACAATGATTCCACTTTCAACATCCTCTGGAATCCTGGGGTTTGCAGTTTTGGGAGGGGCCAACTGGCCCCTCCCAAAACTGCAAACCCCAAGATTCCAGAGGATGTTGAAAGTGGAATCATTGCACTATAACAGGCTAGTGCAGAAATGGCCTTAGTTTTAGGATATTCAATAGGTCTGCCATACTGTGAATTTCCAGTGCAGTTCAGACATTTTGTTAAGAAAATGATTCCCTGGGTTGGTCATTTTCACTGATCCTCTTCCATTTCTTAAACTAGGAATACTCCTAGCCATGCCTATTAAGAGTCTGAGGTTGTCCTCTAAATATTATGGAGAGTGACAATAGTTTTTGAGCTAAATAAACATTTTCTGCTAGCAGCTCATAGTACAGTATCTCAATTCTGTTGTTCCACTAACAAAGCCTGGTTATACAGATTCTGAAAACATAACTGCAGGCAACATTACTATTACCAGATACCACTTGTAACTCTGAAAAAACAACAACTGTTTATCTCTGGCACCTGCCCTCTAAAGATGATGAAATATAGATCCTAATCGTAAGATTTTCATTTTGATCAGGAAGCTATATAGCTAGTCCTTGAGGGGGTATCTGGGCTTCAGATGCTATACCCTAACCAGTGGAACCAGGTGCGCAACTTGTTGCAAGGACTTCTACATGTTCATATGAGGAACTGGGGATGGGGAAAACCACTTTAACTGAGAGTTTATTTTCTATTTAGTTTTTTTAGAAAACAAATTTATCTAGTCATGGTAGTGGCCACTGGCAGTTTTAATGTCAGTCAGACAGTAAATCTGCTCCAGCACCTAGTCTGAATTTTAAATGAATTATCCAAGATGTTGAACATATTTTGGGATAGCTTTCAGTGCCTTGGATCTCTCTTTTAAAGTTTCCACTAAAATTCTGAGCAGATTCACTGCCTCAGAGTCACCGGAGCCAATGCAGCCACAACTGAACTGTGGTCTGACACACTATTAACAAAGCACACATGTACACTTTTCAGTTTCACATCATGGGAGGGAAAGGGTAAGCATTAATTTCTTGTTTCCTTATAACTGTATACAAACAAACAGCTGCACCAGACTAGAAATGTGCATAAAAAGCACGCACACACAAACACGCACACACGCGTACGTGTCATTGGGAAAATGCATTTCAATGAAAGATGCATACACAAATCGACATACACATGAATTTCTGTTTTTGAAAATAAAAAGTCTTGCAACCTAGAGTCAATTATAGTGCTATGATTCCATTTTATCTGCTATGGTTCCAGCCTATGGTATATGAAGTTTGAAGGGGGATATTTAGAATTATTTAGAATTAGCTGTTGGAAAGCTGAAGTGCCCCACCAAACTACAAAACCCGTGTTTCCATAGGATGTTGCCATGACGGTTAAAGCAGAACTATAGTGTAACTGTGTCAGGTAAAAGGACTTCTGACACAGAACTTGGACTGGACAAGATTGCTCATGGGGTTCTGAGAAATGCAATGCAATGAAACTTTAATTTTTAGTTCCCTTTGCAGAATAGATGAATACTGCCAGGTTAAGTGTGGGGATCGGATGTAAAGGGATGGTATTACATTCAACATTTACCTGGAGGAATAGTTTCTCTGATACAGATTTCATGGGTATGAGATCCTCAGTAGAGGTCTGAGTGCTTAACTTTCAAAAGTGACTGGCTCTAATAAGAAAGATGTTATGATGCTATAAGACAAAGAGTATTTCCTTCAGTGTTCAGTTCCTTGCAGAAAGAGAACTAGACCAGGATTACTGGGGATTTTTCAAAGAACAGTGGTTCTTAACCTGGCGTCTGCAGACACTTGGGGATCTGTAGAGCCCTCACATGGGTCTGTGAAGCCTTGCTGCTGGCAATCAATAGCAATGGCAGCAACAGGGACATGTCAGGGGGATGTGTGGGTGCCAATACTGCTCTCTCATTTGAAAATGAGGGAGCAGTTTGGGTGTGCACACATGCCTGCTGCCACGTCCCTTGGCATCTGCATCCACATCCCCTGCTGCCACCAAATCTTGCCAAGAAAACCCCCATGATTGGTTCACCTGAGGGTCACTATAAGTGAGTTTTCAAAGAGCAGAAGCATAGTGGCTGACTTAAGGCAACCAACCCTAAGGTGAACCTATCACAGCATTTTTTTTCTTTTTGGCAAGATTTCAGAGGTGGTTTGCCTTTCTCTCAAAGGCTGAGAGAATGTGACTTGCCCAAAGTCAGCCAGAGTCTGAGTAGGAATTCAGATTCCACTCTCCATATTTGAATATTTCATATTCCATATTCAATTATGTTTGAATATTTAAATCTAAATTTAAGTATTTAAATCTTGAATCTTGGGGATCCCCAGTAACAAATTATATTTAGAGAGAGTCTCTAGCAAAGAAAAGTTTAAGAACCATTGGTCATAGAATGTTTACGACTTTGGTTTTTTAGGCAGGCCTCGCTAATATAAACCAACAACTAGGATACTGCTGCTTGTACTTCTTTTGTTAGGTTGAGATTGCCTTTTATAAAATATATTTATTTTATATACTGAGATCTAAGTAAAAGCACATTCAACTCTTTTGGCTTTCAGTTGGGGAAGGTGAGGAGAAGGCACATTTGTTTCTAAAACACACACACACACACAGAGCATTTTACATTATTAAATACAATAATACAAGGTCAATACAAAAGTAATAGAATATAAGTGCAAAGTACAATAATTTCTCCTTCATGTACAATGAAATTTAATGTAATCATTTGCACAATGCTGTTTTAAAAAAAAAAAAAACCCACAACAACCAACCAGTAGCATCTAGTCAGGTGTCTGGGAGCAGACCAATATCTTAACCCCCTATTGAAAGGATAACCTTTGGTCAGATAGGTCTTTCTGAGGAAAGCATTCACAGATAATGCAAGACACATTCCCATGGTCTGCATTTTACCTTTACAACAACCCTGTGCAAGGGGGATAGGCTGAAAGTCCCATGGACCCAAAGCAACCCATAGTCCTTCATGGCTAAGATGGGATTTGGAGACCATTTCCGCACTACACTGTTATAGTGCTGTTATACCACTTTCAATATCCTGTGGAATCCTGAGGTTTATAGTTACATGAGGTCAAAGAGCTCTCTGGCTGAGAATTCTAAATGCCCCTCCCTAAAATCCAAGGATTCCATAGGATGTAGAAAGTGGAATAATAGCACTATAACAGTCTAGCGTGGAAATGGCCTAAGCCTCCTTAGTCCTAGTTCTGCTCTAACCACTGCATCACATTTGTTTGAACTTGTTTAATTATCTGATGGAAAGCAATGAACTGTAAAGTGTATAACTTTGCCTGGCTTCTGCATTAATTAAATACATCGAAATTACATCCTGACTTCTCTTCCAGGAATAGAAGAGAATAAAATTTTATGGAAAAAGATTTTCCTCATTTCCCCATTACCTCTATAAGACACCTGCCCCTCCTGTCCTGTTCCACAGGAATGGAATGGAATGGAATGTGGTGTGGGGGCACAGGTAGAGGGGAAGGTGGTGGAAAATATCCCCCTTCCTATATAAAGTTAACAGAGGAGCAACTTAAAACCCAGGCCATAGATTTTATGTCTTTAATTTTATAGAGCGTTGAGCTCCCATTTTATATGTCAAAATATTGGATAGAGATTTTAAAGGAAATAAAAGAAATAAATGTATCAGTGAAGCTTATTTCCAAATAAAAGTGCAGAGGTCTGCGACGTAAGCATTATGGTTTATTACATCATATAACCTTGGAATGATATTAAAGCTCTGGTAAGAAGCCAGAAGATAACTAGGCCATTTAAGATCAGATCTGCCTGTGCTGGAATAATTTCTAATTTTCTGGATTTTCTCTCCTTTAGGAGTAAGAGCCTAGTAAATGCTAAAAGAAAAATTAACTGCTTGAAACATATAACAGTACTAAAATTCTTTTCACTTCCAATCAAAGCTTATCATGAAAGCAGGTTTCCACACTTTGTCTGGTCCACAACTCTTGCAAGCCGCTTTCCTTTTAAGGCTCAGTACAAAGCTAAGCATTTGATATCCTGCAGAACTCCATTTCTCAATCAACTGGGAAAGTTCAAAGAACTTTGTTTTTGCAGATGAATACTGTGCCTGGCTTGACTGAGCTAACGGTTGATTACCGAATCCCTTTGTTTATGCCAATTAGCACCTGCCAGTAAAGACAAGAACAGATGGTCGATACCAATTCAACTGCATTTTTTTTTTTTGGTCATATGTTATTAAGAAAATTCTTTTACATGCAGAAATTGGAAAAAATAAATAAATACATAAACACTTTGAAAAAGAACTTGACAATAATGTTCACGGGGAAAAAAAGTAGCATTTTAAGTTGCATTTCATTTTCACTGATTTCAGGATGACTTCCACTGAAATCAGGAAGTTCTATTCCTGCTTAATTGATTTGAGGTGTCTGTTGTTTTTGTTGTTTCAATATATTAATAATAATAGTAATATTTTTATTAACATTAGTATTAGATAATACTGTATTATTATTATTTGCTGGTTCAGCAACATTGGTATGCGTCCCACACTGCAGAGGACAAGTGCAGAAAGTTTCTGCCAGTGATGTATTTAAGTCTTTTACTCTAAGTCTAAAGTCAAGTCTCAAGTCTCTACCTTCAAGTCGCAAATCCTTGAAGATACTTTCAAGTCAAGTCTCAAGTCTGGAAGTCAACTTTATACTCCAATCAAATTTCCAGATTTACTGGATAGTGTGAAATAAATTCAGTTTTAACAATTTAAGCAGAGCCGGCTCTTCACATTTGCAATTTTGCCACCTGCAGCTTCAGAAGTGGGGAGCAGGATCCTATCTTACTCCCTATTACTGAAGATTTAAAAGCTTTAAAAGGAAGGATCCTTCTTCCTCAAGCCCATTGCCTAACACATTTGCTGTTCCCCTGTGAAAAATGCACCCCTGCACTCTGGGGGCAAGTCTTGTCTTTTGCTCTTAGGAAATGTTTTAGAAGGCTCCTCTGATATGCAACTGGGACAGGTTGCTGAGCAGACCTCAAGCCTGCCTCAAGCCCATTGCCTAACCAGTTTGCTGCTCCCCTCTGAGAAATGCACCCACACTTTGGGCTTGAGAGAGATTGTCATGTGACTACAAGGCAAAAAGAGATGGAGACATTGTTCAAAGTCATAAGATTTCTGGATGAATGTGTTATGTTACTGAATCAAGGGCATCAAGCCAGTCATATACAAGTCTCAAGTTGAGTCGAGTCAGTGATTATTTATGACCGAGTCAACTCTGAGTCCAGTCACTGAAGAGACTGAAGTCTGATTTGAGTCTGAGTCTATCAACTCAAGTCTACATCACTGGTTTCTGCTCTGACCCAGTGTAAAGCTGGATATATCAAAGACAACAGAGGAAGAGAGGGAAAGTGGAAGCAGTGATAGCCAGGAAGCAAAAATGTGGCTGTTTCACTTACATAAGCTTAGGCTCAGGCTAAATTATTATAGGACAAGGGAAATAGGGGGTTATGCTAAACACCAGGGAAAGGGTAGGTTCTGAGGAGGGAAATGAACAATAAGAGAGATGTGGCATCACATAACTGCTGAATTACCTCTAGATCTGTTAGTTCTGTACTATATAGAAATGGCCATTGATACAATATGCAGAAATGAGGTGCCAGAAGGGAGCATAGGGTGAAATCTAATGCTATGATGCTTGTGGTGACACTCGGAGTTTCTTTCTGTCTTACTCCTGTCTGCTGTCCTCTGCAAGCAGCCCTGTGTGTCTCTGTGTATATAATACAGTGTCCTTAAAGACTGGTAGATTATTTGGTTGCAATACAGTATGAAGTCTCTGTACAATATTCTGTTATAGTTCTCACTTATGCGCACATTTTGGAACTTACAGATATCTTCCCTGTTCCTAATTGTTCAACTGCCCACTAACTAAATCATTTTTAAAGCTGTAATTATTTTAAAGCCTTGATCTCAACAGGACTTCTTTTTGAGTGGATATTCACAGGATTCTACTGTAACTGTGAAAGCAAAAGGAGATTTGGCAACCTATTTTTTTTGTTTCCAAAATTTCTTTCCAAGAGGGATGTATTAATGGGAAATTCCAGAGCATTTATGCAATATCTGATCCTAGAGCCTAACATCTCCAACATTTGTCTTCCTGGAGATTATAGATTTGTTTCAGAGGGCTTGGAGTCAAGTTCCAATGAAACTGAAACTTATGTGAGCTTTCCTTGGGGCCAATGGGGATTACATTCTTGCCATAGTATTATATAACTGAGACCATTCCTTAGTTATGTTCTTCCTTGTAACTCTTTTCCAAATGTACTCATAATTACAATTAATAATTTTTATGTTTGAGAGGAAGGAAAGGAATCGACTGATTCTCTTTCAGAAGTTGATCTGTATGTGGGAGGGTGAAAGCGCAGAGGTGTTTTTCCTTCCATTTGGGTCTCTATCTTTTGAACTCCTTCTCCTTTATCAGATTCCTAATGTGAAATAATTGGTATTTGTATCCACAAGTGATATGTATATTTATAAAGTAAATATTTCTACCAATTTCTTAAGTTTGTTAACTTAGATTTCATGATTGATGTAACCCCAGACGTAAGTTTGGTCATTCTATCTTTCCAGGGAAATCCCACATATTAATATTTTTTTCTATATTTTTCATTTTTTCTCCAGACTTATCTCCTAGTCTTTTATGTCATTTTATGAGGGCATTAAACCAACTGTGTCATTGACCATGGTGATTAGGATTTTTTCTATGTTTGTTTTTAAATAAACTCCTACAGTCTGCAGCTAGAGGAGATCTTTGAGGTGTGTATGGTCTCATGTCATTCTTCCTGGGCATAAAACATATTATTCATATCTGCATCACTATAAAATGTTGGATTCTATTCTTTAAGAGATCTATACCCATTGGTTAGTATTACCTTTACAAAGGGAGGAGATGTCTTATGACCTACAGTCTTTATAACAGACACATTCTTATTATCCAGGCCAAGTTTGCAAAAATCCTAGCCTAAGTGCAGATAGTGCATCCCAGGTTTCATGTTAGACTGGCACGGCAAGGTCGAGTCAACTTGTGTTTGTTCAGAGTTTGGAAAAATTACCTTTTTAGGTAATTCACTGAGTCAATCTCAGAGCTGTATTCCTACATGTAACTTTTCTAAGCCTTGGGTTATGAACAAGTGAAGACCTATAAAATAAACCTCACATCTTCCAAGCTTGGTAGGAATCCAAATCTTGTTTCCATGAATCGTGGTCTTCACACAAGAATGTGTGCAAATAAAAGAGAACCCACTTTGTGTTGGCGCTGGAATCCTTAGTTAACCCTATATCTTGCTGCTGCTTGGGCCGTGCAATTTAGAGCTAGCTGGTTATACATCCTTTCAGCTATTAGGACTTCCCAGAAAGAATCCTCTAACTTGACGAAAGTCCCAAATTCTATCAGAGACCTTTATTGCCCATTCACCTACACAAGATCTAGACCTTCCATAGTGCCCTGAGAAAAAGGAATGATATGAGTAAAAGTGCTTGAGCTTCTCTTTCTAATTAGTTTCAGAAATTAAATCAACAACTGAACAAATATTTTTAATAGCAATAGCATTTGTATTTCTATATCACTTGTCAGCTAAGTGCTCTCTAAGCAATTTGCAATGTATTTGCTAATTGCCCCCAACAAGCTGGGCACTCGTTTTATCAACCTGTGGAAGAATGGAAAGCTGAGTCAACCTAGAGCCTGGCAGGATCAAACTCACAACCTTGTGGCTGCAGTACCAGCATTTAACCACAGCACCACCAAGCAAGATATAGTAGAAAGTAATATGTTTGGAAATATAACTTGAATTCATAAATATTTTTTCATTAAAACAAAAAACAAATACGGATGCTAATGACTGATAATAATTTCTAAAAGTTAAATTATTAACTAGGCTAGTACAATTAGGATCTCTCTCCCATTCTTAACAAGTAGTTATGCCTGGGATCTGCTAGAGTTAATGCATAGCAACATGAAAATAAATACCTTCCATAATATTGCCAAGTCATATAATTTAACATCATGTCCTTCTCAGTAAGGCATAAAATCACTTTGCTGCCCATAAGGACTGAATTTCCTTACACAGTAATTGTAGAGGGCAGCTAAGGCTTGTATATTCTCAAAAGGATGCTAAATAATAGAGCAAAGGGGGAGATCTAAGTAAAATATATTGTCTGAGAGACATTGTTTTAACTATTACATTACAATGTAGTAGTAACAGTAATGGTAATAGTAATTAGTAATTGAATTTTCATTGCAAGAGTTGAACTTGAAATGCTGAGTTGTGTTTATGATAAGATAGTAATCAAAGGTTAAGAAGAACTTAAAGAAGGAACCATGTGTCATTGGTTATTATATAGTCAGAGAAAAATTAAAAATAGAATTAAGGCACTCAAAAAGAAAATGAGGAATAGAATCAATACTGTCTACTGAAAATTCAAAGATCATATACAAGATATTGCTGAGATGAGATACAAAAGATGAAGTAATTAGAGATTCAGTGGTGAAATAGGCCTAAAATATAGTCATCCAGTTGAGCTTAACCAATAAGGAAAAAACAGGAACAAAAGAATGAAATATGCTGCTTGTCAAGCTATTGTTGGAAGTGTGACTCAAATAAAAACACTTTCTATAATCTCTGGTGGTCTTGCAAGTCAATAAGGAAATATTGGAAAAGTATTTCATATCCAGAGAGAAGAAAAAAAATAGTAATCCTTTTCAAGATGGTACCTGGATTTTATTTACTTGGAATTATTGATGATGAACTTGAAAAAAAGAATTGGAAAAATATTATTTTATGACAGCTACAGCTAGAGTTGTATTTGCTCAAAACTGGAAATAAAAAATACTACCCATAGAAAAAGATTGGTATCCGAAATTAATAGATGTAATTTAAATAGACAAACGCCTGTAAAGAACTAAAGACTATTTTGAAAAGATTTTTTAAAAAGAACTAATTATAATTAATGAAAGGATACTGAATCTATAATATAATTGCAATCCAAAATTTGTTAGGAGGAAGTCATTGTATGTAATATTGATGAGAGGAAAAATATGTGTGCTTGTATGTTTGATGACTTTTTTGGGGTTTTTTTTAATGTTTTATCCAAAGTTAAATAAATTGTTTTTAAAAAAGAAATGCTGAGTTGTGTTTTGAAAGGCAACATGAAGATGAACTTTTTTTTCTGGTATCTTTACCTGGCATATACATGACATGAGATATCTCATTCTTTAAGATGTTTATCTGTCTGCCAATCAATCAATCAATCAATCATCCATATGTGCATCCCAAATGCAGCAGCTGGACTGGTATCAGATGTACATTTTAGAGACTGTATAACACTGACACATTTTTGGGAGCATAAAAAAACCAGTCTTGCAAAAGCTGCATTGTCTTTCCAATAGCCTCAGTTCAAGGTGTTGACCTATAAAGCCCTAAACGACTTGTAGCCAGAGTATCTGAAAGGCTGCCTCCTCCCATTTGAACCTGCCAGATATTTGACATCTTCAGAGGAGGCCTTGTTATGTGTCCAAACATCTCATGAAGTCAGATTGGTTCTCAACTGTGGAACTTCCCACCCATAAAAGTTTACCTGGCCCCATCTCTCTTAAGCTTCCAGCAGTTGGCCAAAATAAGGCATTTAATGTTTGAAACTGCATTTTAACTGTTTCAAAGCTGGATTCTAGAATTGTTTTTAGACTGCGTTTAGGAGATTTAAAGGGCATTTTAATGTGTTTTAAAATGTTTTATCTTTGTATTGTTTTAATTGGTTTTTTACTTGTTTATCACCTCAGGAGCCCTTGTGGGCTGGTAGGCAATACAGAATACAATCAATCAATCAATCCCACAAATCATTCAGTCAATCAATCACATATACCAATATTCAGATAGATAGATAGATAGATAGATAGATAGATAGATAGATAGATAGGCAGGCAGGCAGGCAGGCAGGCAGGCAGACAGATCGATAGATCTCTTCTCCCTATATTCTCTGTCAAAATAGTTTGTTACCCTGTATTATGGGGGTCCCGGGAGGGACGCCCAAATAACCAAGCAAAAACACAAGATGGGGAAATTAACTCGAGCACTCTCTTAAGCTAAACGAGAGGCAGGGTAACTTAGCTGGGATCTTGCAACCCTTGTCTACAGCATCAGGTCAGAAGAGCAGTCAGACAAGTTTAAAAGTAACAAAGATGATAGCTTTATTAAGGGACAAACAACGAATAAGACACCACATGCACACGACTAACTAGAATAGAAATAGGAGTTCTCGGGGGAAAATGGGTGATACGACACCTTATCTCGTAGTCCTGGAGAGAAGTAGAGGTTTCAGGGAAGAAAGCTCAGTGCGGTTTGCTGAGGGGAGCTAGTCAGACCAGATGACAGCAAGGCGGCATGGAAGTCCAGAGCGATCCAAGGAGTGCTCGGAATTGGGGACTTTTTATAGGGTGGATTGTGCCTACAGGCCATGCCATGCTTGGTGAGAACAAAGAAAATTTGAAGTGGGACAAAAGCGTTGGAAAAGGTCAGGTTTTACACGATTAGCTTAGTGCTAGATAACAATAGTGTAGCTAGTATGCAAATGGCTCAGCATAAAGAAAGTGCCGGCTCTCGGCCGAGCGTCTTTGTGTAAAGTCGCGCTTAAGCAAGGTGTGTCTGCAAGAAAATAGTCCCTGAAGCAACGGAGAGGCATTAATCTGCCTACCTAAATGGGGATTGGAATGTCCCACCATTAACGGCCGCGCCTGTTTACGTGCCTGTCCGGTGGCCCTTGCAAACACGTGGAGCAGGGTGGCGGAGAAAGGTCAAATGAAGGCCGAATAAGTTTGATATCAAGAGATATCTAGTGCTATCACCAGGCATGTCAGAACCGTGGTAACAAGTTGTATGGACTGAAATGTTAATACATTTAATCTTGAAACATTAAACCCAGGTACACACTAATGTCAGTAGTTATATAGTACTCTTCCTCTAATACCTCTGTCTTAAACACAGATAATAAAAGACGTTAAAAGACACTGTTTCTCTTCCCTCTTCACTTTGAAAAGGGGTATTGGCACTATGCTGGTATCTGAATTTCAAAAAGAATTATATCATAGATGTACATAGCAAGTAGGTATATCTACATGTAGGTACATATTTAAAATTTAAAAAAAAGTATAAATGGTTTTTTTACTCACTTACTTTTGCTGCTAAAGGAAGGCAGAGCTGATGAGCTTTAATATCAGTTTGCTGAATGTTCTTTCACAAGTTCCACATTATACTTTTCAACCCAGTTTCTCTGTCGAGGCCTGTTCCAATGAAGTAATTGTAAATTTATAGTCTTTAAATACTTTGATCTCAAAACTTTCTGGATAGATGTTGATGGATTTTTTAAAGGTATTATTAAAATCCTTTTAAAATGGATTATGCATATTCTTGTTTGAGAGTGCAGAACAACTATAATTTGCAAGTTATGGGTAGGATATAGTAGAAAATCAGTACAATTTAGGTAATCTCAATTAAAGGGCTTAAATGAACTTTGCCAACTAAGGATGGTAGGTGTCAGTCTTTGTGAAGATGGTTTAGATTCCTCTTCCTTCCATATCTCATAGCAGTGTGACATTAATTGCAACTCTTGTTCATCATTAGCATTGAGAATACTGTATGCACATAATTTCTACTGGATAATACTAGCCTAATACATCTGTTAGTCCAACAAGAGCAGACCTGCTGAATCAATAAGACTTATATATTTGTTGACTGACCAAATTCGCATTGATTAAGTGAATTTAGACCCAAGCTGATCCAGCCTTGAATCTTGGTTTCCAAAAATATCAGCCAAATTGGAAACCCTCAAATCTCAGCTGAATTGAATCTTGGAACATCTCATACTAACTGGTATTTAACTAATTTCATTCTGGAAAAATAACAGTTTTCCAAAAACAACAACACAAGGTATATGACTCTCCAACAATTTCCTTGATGAAGACTGACTCAACAAATAAGGATTTTTCTGCAATCTCTCATCTTCAGATTGCCCTTTGGTAATCTTTAGTGATGTATTTATGTTTTTTACTCCAAGTCTCAAGTCAAGTCTCAAGTCTCTACCTTCAAGTCTCAAGTAGTCTGAAGTTCTTGCACGATACTTTTAAGTCAAATCTCCGGTCTGGGAGCCAGATTTATACCCCAACCTGTATTCCAGAATCTCTGGATAAAGTCAAATAGCTAGTTTTAACAATTTAAGTAGAGCTTGCCCTCCACATTTGTGAGTCTGCAGCTTCTGAAGTAGAGAATAGGATCGTTCCCACTTCTCATTTGCAAAACTGGACACTTTTTCAGAAGTGGGGAGTAGAATCCTTCTTACTCTCCATTAGTGAAGCTCCAAAAGCTATAAAAGAAAAGATCCTTCTTTCTCAAACCTTGCCTGACACACTTTCTGTTCCCCTCTGACATATGTGTTTTTGCTCTGGGGGTCAGTCTTGCCGTATGTTCTTTGGAGAAGTTTTAGAAACCTCCTCCTATATGTAGTGAGGACAGGCTGCTGAGCAGACCTCAATCCTGCCTCAAGACTGTTGCTTAACCCATTTGCTGTTCCCCTTTGAGAAATGAGTCTACACTTTGGGTCTGAGATGGATCAACATGTGACCCAATAGGCAAAAAAAAGATGGAAATGTTGTGAACGTTGTAAAGTTTCTGGATGAATGTGCTATGTTACTGAACCAAGACAGCAAGTTGTATAAAAATATACAAGTCAAGTCAAGTCAGTATGTAATACTGAAAAAAAAAAAAATTTGATTCTTTTTTTCATAGACGCTTTGCTATATTTACATTGTTTCCAAGAGTTGTACTCCAGTTGCTCTCATTTGAAAAAAAGACTTCTACTTTTTATTTTTAACAAAAATTCTTCACGCTGTAAAAGACCTCTCCTCTTGACTGTACTTATTAACCACATTGGAATTTCCTGGGACTTACTTGAACCTGTCTGAATTTGCCCTAATACGTACAAACATGTATGTATGTCTTAATGAAATGTTTGTTATTCCAGCTTTGAATCAAGAGATTCCATGTTAATAAGTGCATATAAATAACAAATCATATAATATAGCACTAAAATATTCAATAAAACCATAACATTAATATACATTTATGTGACCTTAAAATGCAGTTAAGCTCACTGTAGTCACCAAGCCAGCAGAATAGTGGTTTTGGTGTTGTACTAGGACTATGGAAACCAGAGTTCAAGTCCCTATCAAAACCCACTGGGATGTTGTGGGCAAGCCACACTCTCTCAGCCTCAGAGGAAGGAAAAGCAAATCTTGCCAAGAAAACGCTATGACAGGTTTTTCTTAGGGTCACCATAAGTCAGAAAAATCAGTACGGGAATTCCAAAACATTATTCTTTCCAGGAATGTGATAACAAAACAGCGAGGGAGGGCACTGCCTCTCCAAATACGAATTCTGCCCCATGATGTATAGACAGCCAACATGGTGGAGTGGTTTGATTGTAGGACTATGACTCTGGAAACCAGGGTTTGAATCCCTACTTGGCAAAGGACACTGGGTGACATTGGACAAGTCACACTCTCTCAGCCCCAGAAAAGGCAAAGGTAACCCCCTCTGAACAAATCTTGCAATGAAAACCCTGTGATAGGTTCACCTTAGGATTGCCATAATGCAGAAACAGCTTGAAAGCACACAGCAACAACAATAATGAAATACTCCTTCAGACTCCAGATTTCTAATGTTGAGAAACACAGTTTAGCTATTCAAAGAAAAGGATATAATAGACCCCTGCAAAACCTCAGCATTTACACTTCAAAACTTACTTAAAACATTGTATGTGCACAAGGAAGACCTTCCATGAATGTACACTTGTTTGTTGCAGGACTCGCCCTTGCTGTATCTAAAACTGTGTAAAAATCCATCCACAACTTTGACACACGTGCTGCCAACATACAGGCATTCAATAGTTCATCAGAGAAAAGCAAATGTAGTAATCTTGGCTTTTGAAAGGAATTTTGAAAGGAATTTCAACAGAACAATTTTTCCACAGTTTTATTAACAGTTCAAATCACAATATCGCATTCACTTCATAGCTTCTGTCCCCTGATTTTTTTTGTCTTTGCCTCCACTCTCTGTGAAAATTGTCTCACTACACCCTGCTCTTTTCCATGATGCTGGAACAATGTTGAAAACCCAGAGAGAGACCCATGATATGAAATCTTGTAACCACTTTCATGCAAGCACTGTACTGTCCAGAAACTTAAGAGTTTCTGGAGTTTCACCTTAAGAGTTTCACCTTAAGTTCCTGGACAGATCATTCTCATCCTTTCAGTCTTTAGATTTCTCAGACCACTTTAATGTCACATGATGGAGCCATGGTCTCCCAGTTCACAGGCAACTGAGTTAACATCAGACCTTAATTTATTCAAACAGTAGAGAATATCTGGTATTTTCCACAGTGTATTTATTCAGGCATTCATGTATACTTATTATCATAGTGTAGAAATATGTCAGGCATAGAAATATAATAAAAGCTAGAGGTCTTTTGGTAAAGAGCCATTACCCAACAGGGGTACCTATTAATACTGGTTGAATTAAGATTTATGCTGACTAGTCTGATTCTAATAAGACATAATGAGCAGAATATATGAAAGGTCTATTGTAGTATTTCTGCCAAGTGGAAAATGGTAACTCCAAAATACTTATTAGAATGTTATCGTAACTTGCAACATTTGAGAATCCAAACCAAAGATATCCACAGGGACCAGTAGTCTCCTTCTGACATCCTGTTTACATAAATTTCACCTTCATGGCTATTGCTAGGAGAATATATTTCCTGAACATGTAAAACATGTGCAATTTCTACTTAACTGCTTACCTGTAAAGTGAGGGCACAAAGTAGAATTCTATTGGTAGCAGCTGTGATGGATAAACTTACTCCAGCTTGCCAATTTAATATGACATGAAAGAAGACTAAATGTTCCCCAGAGAACCACAATGCATTGAACAATTTGGAAGAGATATTACCCTCAGTTCCAAAACACATCTTGGAACTGAGGGATAGCTTAGCCCAATATACTCTTTTCCTTAGGCATTTCCCCCATTTTTCTTAAGGTTATACATAGAAAAACAAACATGTTATTACTGCATATCCTTTCTGGGAAGGATAGGTATTTCTCTCAAGATTATTCATTATTGGAATCTAATTCAACATGGCAGGTGTCTTGAGCCTTTGAAAAAAATGAGGCCTATTGCATTGCATGGTATGGTACCCGTGTTAAAAATACCATCACTTATTACTATCTTTCCATGTAACAGAGAAGTGTCTTAGTTTAGCCAGTGAAATTTCAGTTGTCTACAACCCAGTGCTTTTACATATGGCTACAGTGTCGCATTAGTTTTTCTTTGTGCAAGTTTAGATAGGCAACATAATTTCATCCAGTTGTAGCGCTTGTCTATTCCAACACAATTGTAACTCCTTACTATAGTCTAAGATAAAAGGGCTTCAGATTCAATAGAAAGAGAAACTAGATGTCAAGAATTCCAGTTTTAACTCCAAACCTACTCATTATACCTTTCCATATGCCCATTCTCCCATGAGAATGTGGCCTTATCTGGCCCTTCCTCTTTCCACTATAGTAGTGATTAATTGAGAGCCAGCATGATGTAGTGCAGGGATGTCAAACTCTATTTCATCTTGGGCTGCATCAGCATTATGGTTGCCCTCAAAGGGCTGGTTGTATCTGTAAGACTATATAAATGTATCTACTCACAAGCTGCACACAGCATTGCCATGGTAACCTGTGGCAACACTCTGATGGCGAAACTTGGACCGAGGAGCAGTCAGAAGTAGAAGTAGATCACGAGTGCTGGCTGCTGGGCCCCTCTTCAGAATACTGGCAGTCAAGGGCTCACAATGTGAAGATTGGGCTTGGCAGGTAGAAGGAGTGCCACAGCTGCAGGAAAGGTGCGAGAGCCACATGAAATGACCTGGTGGGCCAGATCTGGCCCACAGGCCTTGTGTTTGACACATGTAGTGTAGTGGTTTGAATGTTTGACTATGACCCTTGAAAACAGTATTCAATTCCCTGCTTGGCCATGGAGACCCACTGTGCGATCTTGGATGTATCATCATTCTTAGCCCCAGAAAACCCTGATAGGTTTTGCCTGATAGGTTTGCTTTACAGCCACCATAAATTAGAAACGACTTGAAGGCACACAACAACAATGTGATTAATTAGGTAGTGGGAACTGAGATCACAGTTAGGATCCAAATGATTCTCTCAGTGGAGCTGGAAGGAGATGATTGTCACTCCCTAATGCAGTCCCCAGTGTATTTGCCTCCATCAGTGGACTAGGACACAGTGTGAGCTAATTTTTTGATGGCAGAGAGGAGAGGAGGAGGAGTAACTTTGACTTAAGGTCTCCTGTTAACACTTTTGTTCCAATTCTTATTGCCATAATATCTACAAATAGAACGAGAGGCCCAAACTAGTACAAAATTTTCCAGCCATGACCCTTTCTTCATTTTCAGTTCTTGAATAGACCACAGTCTCCAGAAACAAGTAAGTATAAAGGAACATTTGCCAAGCAAGAAGATACATCTGTGATAAAGTGAAGTTGTCTGGGTTAAGAGTTACACCTTGTGACTGGAGATGAGGTGTAGGTAACCGGCAATATATTATCTGCATTCCCCAATACACTGCCTTCACAAAGGTGTATGAGAGATAGTCTTCCTCTATGTGGTGTGGTGTCTTGTTGCTGTTATGCTACCCTAGGGATGCAATTCTTTGCTAATTTCATTTTTTCCCCACCAATATTTGCAACTGCTATTGTCAATGTAATAACCATTGTTGAGTTTGGTCACTAGTTCATTGACTTTGTTGTTGTTGGTGGTGGTAGTAGTTGTGGTGGCAGTGTGTGTACATTGGAATGCTTGATTATCATGGTGTCTGAAACATAAAAAGGGCAGTGTGTGTGTGTGTGTGTGTCCATAAAATAGTTGGTTACAATGTTTATTTTGTGAATGGATATGGATCAATAACTTGCTACAATTATAGCAACCATTTCTGATTTCTTTTTTTTTAAATAAAGTTAGTATTTCTTAAAGGTTAAACTGGTGGATTATGTTGAAGATTCTGTTCATGGCTATGTAGACATGTTCCCTGTGTCACTGGATAATATCTATTAACTAGTAACTACAGGAAAGGCCATCAATAGCTACAAGTCACAATGGCTTTACACTACCATCAGTATGAGTGTCCATATACTTGTGAATACCTCTTGCTAGGGAACTTGAACAGAAAGATGAGATTGCTCTCATCTCTTGTTATGGCCTTCCCACTGGCACCTATTGTGGGAACAGAAAACTGTACAAGACAGATCTGTCATCTGATCCAGTTAAACTCTATGTTCTTAAATATGACTAAGGAAGAAATGGCCATCCTTTAACGTATTCTGAATATCTCTGCACACTAGTACCAATATAGCCCCAAGAAATAAGTACACATTAACTTAATTTAAAGCCCAAACTATTAGAATTTTCTGTCATTATTATCAGCCAAATGCAAGTTCTTAACTCTCACTGATGACTTATTACCCTCAGGAAAGATTAAAGGCATACATATTGGTACTTCCATCTGAAAATCCATTTGCATAACTAACAAAATGGTAATCAATATCACGTAGGAGCAGATACTGATATCTGCAGGATTGACAATATCACAATGCCACAAATTAGGGAATAGTTGTTGTGATCCCTGGGCTATAGCAATGGACATAGAACCAATTCAGTTCTGCTTATTTTCTATAATGCTCTACTCCGCCAAGTGATATTAAAAAAACTCAGTCTCCCCACAAGCCAAATGCACTTTCACAGAAGGGAGTTGCAGTTCAAAAACCGCAGTGACCATGGTAAAAGAGAGCAGCCATTTCAGTGAAAGATGAAGAGACATTGCTGGCATATTTCTCTCCTGTCCTCAAAACTAATTTATGAGGTGTAATCTTAATTGCTTTTAAAAAATTGTGCTCTAAAATTTTCTTGCAGCATGACCACGTTAACAATAATGAATAGTGACAGCTAACTGGCAAATCAAAATCTTAGATTTACAGTTTTTATAGTAAGTCTCCAAAGAATCTTCAGTTACAGAAATTATCAGATCCTCTGCAAAATTGTGCTTATAATCAAAACTGTCCATGCAAACTGTATTCCTTGTAAGACTCCAGTATCCTGGCAGAACCTATTACTGGTGATGCCTATTCTAAGCCCACTTGATCCCTTTCTCAGTCTCAGGCTTACTGTGCAGCAGTAGAAAACATCTGGGTAATAGTCATTTTTAATTGGTTCAGAGCAATAATACATCATGGCACTATGTGTAATTACAGTGGTGATTCTTTCACAGCAACAAGTCACAGATCATCTTAGTGCCTTGCATCACCCAGCAAGACCATTGGGTTAGCCTACTGATGCTGGAGCCAGTCTTCCGTCAGCGGGCTTTAACAAACAAAAACAAAAACAAGGGACCCTTATATCTGAAATTGTTCCTGAATACGGCCAGAGTTTGTTTTCAGGAAAGAAGAGATTACAACAAATGCTGCTGGGCATGGGAGGAAGAGATATCTAGGCAGTCTTTCAATATGATGAACGGAAACAAGTATTTTGCATGTGTCCAGTTACGTCTTGAAATTGTTACAATAGAACTCCAAAAAGCAGATTCCTGTGAATTAGAGGCCATTTCCACACAGGGTTTTTAAAACGGTGCAGTCCGTCCTCCAAGGAGGAGGTCTGCACCTGGGAGCAGACTGGATCAGACCTACTTAACGTAGATATGTACCTCAGCCCGCTCCAGAACAACCCCAAGTGGTCGTCCAGTGTGCTTTTGAAAGACCGCTAAAAACAGGTCTTTCAAAAGCACGGAGTGCACCACTGCGAGCCTGCTCCCTTATGCAGATTTGCAGGCTCACCCCAATGCGAGCCTGCGATCTGCCGGGGGCAGGCTTTAGGCTGACGAGCTTCAGCGGTTGGTTGAGACCCTCGACCAACCGGAAGCTGCCATTTGGGATGCCAGAGCAGTGCGTATTGACGAGCATGTACTGCTCCAGAGCAGCGTGGACCAGACCGGGGAGCCAAAAAGTCCAGTAAGTAGTGGTGCGGGGCAATTCCCTCGCCTCGTGTGGAAATGGCCAGAGTCTCCTTCTCACTCAGACAATAATCCTGATTTGGACAATACACTTCAAATGGCAAGCCACTCAGCAGTCACATGTTCAAATTCTTCTTCATAGTGGAAAAAAATATTTCCTGCACATAACACAAAGTAGAGGGTAATGTAAAACATCTCTAAGGGGTTCACTAATATTGTATGAGGAGTAGGCATGTAATTATTCACTATTTTTTTTAGAAGAAAGCAACAAGTAATATTAATAGTTTTCATGGCAGTGTGAGAAAGTCTTTGAAAACTGTGGGTTTTGAAGACTATTTCTATAGCCTGAGCCTTATTCTGCACAAAATTCTCACATGGTATTATTGTGCAGAAAGCAGATTTTTCTGCAGAGAAAAGGCTGTTTCCTGTGCAAATTGTTTTTTGCACAAAACAATCACATGTGAATTTTGCATAGAATTTTGCATTGAATAAATGACTAAAATACCCTAAAAGCAGCCAAACCCATTTGATCTTGGAAGCTAAGCAGGGTCGGCCTCAGTTAATATTTGGATGGGAGCTTGCCAATGAATACCAGATGCTATAGGCTGGCAAAACCGCCTCTTGCCTAAGAAAACTCTATGAAATTCATGGGGTTGCCATTGATTCACATACAACTTGAAGGTACACACAAATCCTAATCAGAAAAAATTCTCATCAGTCCAGGCTTCTTCTCATCAGGCCTTAGAGAAATATGTTTTTCAACATTTTTTCAAATATTCTTTCCATCCCTAATAAGAAGAGATTTTAACTGCGATATTAACTGTGATGTATGGAAGAATGTTCTGTCATATGAATCTTGACTCGGGGTAAAAGTTATAGATTTACACTATTAGTGAGAATTAGGCCCAAAATCTGCTTCACAAATGCGTATTCATTAAACAGAGTTAATGGATCTGTGGGGAAGTGTATTTGCTGTTTATGAAGAGACAGCTAGCCCAAGCCACTTTGCTGCTGAGAAAGTTATTTTGGAAAAAGTTTCCTATATGGCTGTCCTCCTGCCAGACAGTAAAAATATAATCATAATACACAACAGTTTTCAACCTTTTCATAACACACCTCAAACCTGTACTCTGAGGAGGCTGACACAGTCTATCTAATAACAGGGCTGGTGTAATGATAGGGATTCTGATTGCGGGTGTTCTTTTCTTCCTTCCTATCCAGGCAATAAAAAAAGGCTAGTGCCAAGGCAAAACTTGATAGCTTGGAAATACAGGAGTGATCTGATTACAGGAATGTCTTTCCAATACTGAGGAATCTGAAAGTTCTGTCCCTTGGTGTTGGTAGTATGATGACTTGTTTCCATGTGCAAGTCATCACTTGATGCTGTGATGAACATTTATTTGTAAACTGGCCAGAAGAGGGCATCTTTGCAGTAATTCTTCCCAGGCTCAGTGGAGATATTCTGGACTGGGCTAGAAGCCAATGCTGACATCACAGCTTCAGTTATGATTGCTTTTCCCCATTCCAAGATACAGATACGCATGGAAATATTGTGGACTAAATTCAAATCAAAAGGGATTTGCTGGATAATGTATGCAAAGGAGTGGCTTTAGCTCCTCAGAAATCCTATGTGGGGTGGGGGGAGACTGTAAACATCTGACTTCAAGACAAATAATTAAATTTGGAGTTGCAGTGCATCAAACATCCATGTGTGTTAGGGTTAGATCTATTAATTCATACAACTGAAGCTCCTAAGATGCACTTATACAGAATCAGCATCCATCTCAAACTCTACAAATATAGCCAGTTAAACTTGATGTGTCCCATCTTGCATTAGTGAAAGTTGTGTAGTGCAAGTTTGGCCATTTGACAGAGACTGTTGTCAACATGTAACCCTTGCCTTTGCTGCTAATTCTGTTCTGCCAGTTCTTTTCACCTGGAAGCTCTGTTTTTCAACATTCACACTCCAGAAGGAAGACCAGGTGAGGCAAGTTGTCCTGACAGGCAGAGGATAGTGGAGACTGGGATATGAGAATTGCTGATGGTATCAAGCCCTCCGGTCAATTTCCTTGGCTCTAGACAGTCCTCCAGGGCTAGTACATTCATGATTTGTTGTTGTTGTTGTTTTATCTGCAACCAAGAGAGAACGTTTATTCCATCCTGTGAACAGAAGAGGAAGTAAAGGATACATTTTCTCAATGGCTGAGGAATCTAAACTCATCTCCCTCTTTCTTTCTCTAAAATTCAATATTGCATTTCCCAAGTAAGAAATTCCTTTCTTCAAATGTGTATCCTAATTAGTCCAAAACACATGTAGGAGAAAGCAGTAGAACTGATCATAAAAATCCACAACTACTTACACAATAATTCTCCATGAGACAAACTCAATGGAATGGCTTCATCAGTTCCAAAATACCTCCCAATTATATTCTTTAACTCATACAGGTCAAGTAGTACTCTATATTCTTCTCAGCATTTGAGATTATCTACCATTTGGCACATGAGTGCTCCACAATGTTAAGCAGCAGATGTAGCTTCCAGTGTGTCTACATTGGCTTAAGTAGTGTAGTGGTTAAAAAGTTGGACTGAGATTTGGCAAGAATGCTTTCAGTCATGAAATTCATTTTAGTAGTGAAACTCACTGGGTGACTTAGGGACAGCTACTTTCTCTTAGCCTTCTGCCTTACTGGTTTGTTTTGAGAATAAATGGGGAGGATGAGATTGACATATGCCGCCTTGAGCTCATTGATAAAAAGGAGAGTGTACTACTGTAGTAAATAACTAAATCTCACAACTTTAGAGGTGGGTTGAATTCTTCCTTTCCACAGCCTTTCATGACTCTCCAAGAACGTCATCATGTTGAAACAGTTAGGAAGCCCATCTCATAGCCATTTATATACTGTCTCTGGAAAGTAAGAATCTTTAGTTTTCCATTAAAGCTTATAGGTAGGTATAAACACCACATTTACATATACCTGCAGAAAACTAGTTTTTTCCGCCATACTGACTTCAGGATGTGATACTTAGGAAATGACTGCCTGATCAGTATTGTTGAATATGGGACTCAAAGAACTATGGTGTGCCGGCATGGTATCCAGCTGGCACAGGCCTGTGCTCAATGAAAACATTTTATATTTTTAAAAACTGGAAGAACAGAACCTTGGTAAGAGCAATGTTCTTCTCCCACTAGAAACAGAAGTATTTGCCCCATTTTTATGTGCTTGTTTAAGCACAGCAGGCAGTACTTCAGAACTGGACTTTTAATAGAAATAGAAGTTCACCTGAAAGAATTACAATCAGTTTCTCCTTTATAAGAAGAAAGAATGCAAACATGCAAATGAATTATGAATTTGCTTTCTATTAGTTGTCCCTCAGGCCCCACTTGGAAATATCCACATTCATGAATATCTCAAGAAGAGCAATTCACAAAGTTACAGAGTTTTCAGATGTCTTGCAACGAAAATGTATGGTATAGAAATAATTTGCTTTCCGAAACTTTCCATGCTGGTTTGTCTATCATGCAATTTCTGCATATTACAAAGGATCCTGGGATATGCTGGGAACAAACAAAATTTTACTCTGCTGCATTAGTTATGACTGCACCTATGACAAATTGAGTCCTATCAAGATCAGTATTGTGCATAACCAGTCTTCCAGAGAAATTTAAATAGGCTTAACAAGGAGGATGGGGCACCATTTGACATCAAAAGAACATGTCGCTGGAGTAAAAAAAAACTGTTCAGCTGTTATTATTTACAGCTGAAGAATCTTGGCCTAACGTGGACATGGTTCCATACATTTCATGGTCTGCTTGCCAATGAATGAAAATCCAATTCTCCTGATCCAATTGCTGGGAGAAACATGGAATAACAATAGTGAGATTTTACATAGGCTTAAGTTACTGTGTGGTTTCCCTGTCACCAGTAATAAGGCAGACCTCTCTTCTTCTCAAGGTGACCATATCCATCTTTAGTTCAAAAATTTCATAAGGGTACCCTGGAACTGGAGGCAATAGGAGTACAGGCTCTATCTCTTCCTTCCAAACTGGATCCAGCCCCAATAGTAGTGACAAAAGGAAAGCAGCGTTGTACAGAAAATACAGACCTACATGCAAAACTGAAGGTAAGAGAAGATGAGAAGATGATCTAAGTCTGAATCTGAACAGTGTAGATGAGGTAGGATAGCTTTGCCACTTGAGTGAGCAGGAACTTCCCTTTCAAGGTATCTCCAGGGAAGTTTCCCTCCCTACCCCCAAACAGGTTGACTCCTGATTAAATGCCCTATTTCACTCATACTGGAGGCCTGCAGAACTGAGTGCCAGGAAGGCAGCAGCTGGTGTGCTACTGAAATAATGATGCCCTTTATTTAACTGGCAGCCCAGCCCCTCCCACATGCACGAGTATTAAAATGGGGTCCCAGATGAGTCTGGGAATCAGTTACATCATGCAGCAGTACTCCAGTTGTGGAGTTCTTGTTACAGAGAGTTAAAGGAGCCTCCTTGAATCCCAATTTTGGTGAGAAGGTAGGACACTAAGAGGGAGAGGGAGAGGACATTTACCACCTTGGTTTTGGCTTTGGAGGGCTAGCAAAAATTATATTTACTTGTTAAGGCAGCCTACTGATCTGAGAAGTTTCCCTGTTTCATTGTTATATATTTTAACAATTCTGGTTTTGTGTGGAATTGTTTTTTATTGTTGTTATGCTCTTAATGTAAATTACTATGAGCACTGAATGAGTACAGACCCAATAGAGATGTAGAAATATTATAAATAATATATAATATAACATAATATAACATAATAAACAGCATTGCTGATGTTCTATTTGAGAATTCATAAGACATTTCTGTAGGATTTCAGAAGAATTTTACTGGTTTTTGCTAACATTGATGATGCCATCATTCTGTTATGACAGAGCATGATGTATAATCTCTGATAAATAACATGTTCCTCAAATATATATCAGATATAAGAAATGGTAAATAATGTATTTAAATGATAAATTTAAATAATATATTTTTCACAGATAGTGATGCAATACAGCATTTTTATCATAAGAGAATGATACGGTCTGTGTTGACAAAGACCAATGCAGTGTGGTAATGATTCCGGGTGGAATACCTTCTCTTCCCTCCAAAATAATGAGAAAAATCTTCAACTCAAGAAATTGGTGTAGAAAATTATTGTTTATGCTGATTGCCCTTTTTAAAAATGTGACGTTGTTAATTAAAATGGGAAAGAATTCAGGTAGGTAGGATTCAACTCTCCTACCAACAAGACAGTCTCTAGATCTTGTAGCAAGACTCAAATGAAATTTCACATTTTAAAAGACCTCAAGACTTGGGTTCCTAGTTTATGGTTTGTTTCTTCTTCCTGCAAAAACTGAAGAAACATATACATTTTCAGCTGAGTAACCAATGCTGCTGTATCCTATACAACCTGTATCCATAATCTGGTCACTCATTCTCTTGACTATGATAACTTAGTAGAGACATGTAAGATTGCACTTTGATTGCCTGATTTGTGTTGGGTATCAGGGAACAGTTTGCAAAATTTTCACAAAATTTTCACTTTTAGATTACTTTGCTAAAAATGCTTTGTCATTTGGACAGGGAGAATTAAATATAGGGGACAATTTAGTGGCATATATTGAATACAATAATATTATTAATTTTTCCAGTGGGAACATTGCACAATAAAATGGAACACAATTTCTGGGCAGGATGGCAGACTAATGATTCCTGAGCTTTCATGGTGAAAGCACTGGCCAGAGTATTCTTGGGCTAGTGAACCTCACCTTGGATTAAAGGGGGAGCAAAGTGATCGTCCACAAGGGTCTAGAATACTCATTACCCATATTTACTTATAAATGAACATGGAATGAACAAAGAAGGATGCTGCCAGGACTGGCAGGTGCTGATTGCATACTATTTCATTTTCGGCTTCTAGCCAGAAATGGTGTGTGATTGCGTATCGCTCCAGGGCCCCGCATGCACTTACTGTGTATGCGGAGCCTCCAGAGCCACAGCACTCAAGCTTCCTGCCCCAGTGCAGCCTGGGAAAATCCCAGGCTATGCTGTGGAAGGAAGAGGAGGAGCAATTCATGCTGCCTGCTGCCTAGCAGACAGCGGCTGCAGAGCTGAAGCAGTAGTCCCCAGGAGGCTGCTCATGTGATCCCCGCACTCCAGGGCAGCGAAAAGGTAAGGTGCAAAAAGAGCCAAAGTCAGAACCTACTTTCTTAAAATCTTTTTTAAAACTAAGGTATTATATAAGTGAAGAGTTTTTCTGATTAAGATGGTTGAACAGATGCCTCTTCAAGTTGCATTCTTTCTGTAACTAAGAATTGAGTTAATGTGTTTACCCTAAAAGATTGGGGCTTAAACAAAGGGAACTAAGGTTGATGTACCTAAAGGGAGCATTTTTGTGGATAAATTGGATTTTTGTAATTATATGACTGAACTGAACTTAAGCAGAGAAATTACATTGTGAAAAAGTGAAAGCATTATCTCTTTGAAGCTGATAAGACTGCCTGTAACTGGGTAGCAGTGACAGAACAGACTGACTGTTAACTGTGTCATTGCTGAAGAAAGATGGGACTTCCATAAGATTTTCTACAACAACTCTTGTATGAGATCTATTCTTTGAGAGTTAAGGAACTTCTGAATTTAATGAAGAGATTGCAAGAAGATTTGTTACAAGACCTGAGACAGGAGATTACTGATTTAAGACAAAATTATTGGAGATGTAGTGCAAATGGGAGGAGGAATGTGGAGCTAATCTGGAAATGATTCCTAGTGAAAACTAAATGGATAAATGAACACAGGTTAATTCAATGAAGGGATTGTCCTGTAAAACTGAAGATAAGAGGGCCTAATAGTCCTGGATTGTAAAATGGAAATTGCAAGGCAGAGGAAAGAAGGGAGAGGCTAATTTAGAATGGCTGTTTAAGGAATTACAGATGGAAAAACAAATCCATGAGGATTTAATGAAAGGATTAGCCTGTAGGAATGGGATGAGAGCAAGATGGAAGAGGAAGGTACTCTGTCTCAGGATAATTTTTCCTAGGGGAAAAATTAGAAGAAGACAGAAATAATAACAAGAAGTAAAGAAGAGAATTTGGGGAGATTAAAGGGAAAGGTCGCAGTTAGTGTGAAGGAAGAGGAAAGCATGAGTTAAATTTAAAATGAAGAACGTCTGTTGAAATAAGGTTACAAGATTTGGTTACAGATACAATGAATTGGATGCTGATATGATCGCAAAAAAGATTTTATATGATGACATTTGATAGAAATATTGGAGTTTATATAGAAAGGAAATTCTAGGATTATAAGAGTTTAAAGATGGAATTTTAGTGACACTGTATAATATGCAGGAGATTTACAGTTACATTTAGTAAGGACTGGTATAATGTAATCTAGTTAGCAAGTTATTATCCGAAGTAAGGTAATGGAGTACTATTTATTATGGTGTAACATGATGGCTTAGGTGTTTGATAGGAATGTAGAAAGATAATGAGTGATAGCTGGAATGTTATAGTGGTTTTGTAGTGTAGAAGACCAGGGTTCAATTCCCTGCTTGGCCTGGAAACCTGCTGGGTGACACTTGGCCTCAGAGAACTCCATGATAGGGTCACATTAGGATCACCATAAGTCAGAAATGACTTGAAGGCACACAACCACAACAATGAGTGATATTTTAATGCTAGGTATATCAACCTTAGGAAGAAAGAAAATGTTTTGGGCTGTTCAGAAACAATGTAACAGAAGATGGAGAACAGTGAATTTTTGAATGGAAGTAATCTTTTTCTTCATTCTTTAATCTTTCTCTTTAATGCTTTATTTTCTTTTCCCTTTTTTTTTCTATTTCGTGTATTTGTAGAATTTTAATGCACCTGAAAACTTCAAATAAAAGTATTATTTACAAAATGGAACACAACAATATCAACATTGAATGTGCTTGTCCACTCAGATAGTTCTCTTTCTCATTGTGAAAATTCTCTGAAATGATTAGTGCATGCTCTTGGAGAATATAATTTTTTAAAAAGCAAATTTGTAACTTGATTATTTTTTCCATCAATATTTTTGGGTTGCTTTAAAAATATAAATGCACTTAAAGAATACAAAAATTGCCAATAATCCACCAAGTGACTCCACAAAACAGTATTTTAAGAAGTAAAAATCACCCATCAAGCTAAAACAATGTTAAAATGATGTTACCATTGTTATCCTCTCCACAAATGAATTACATGTTACATTGCTTACAATATGTTATGTCTTCATTGTGGACACTGCATTTAACTTGAGTTTCCCTGGCTTCCTGTTAGATAGTGATGCTGTACAGGTTCATGTAATAAATATATTATCCACAAATACATTTCCAGGGAATTGAACCCTGGGCTCTCACACTGCAAAACCACTATACCATGCCAGTTATCACTCATTATCTTTCTACATTCCTATCACACACCTAAGCCATTACATTCTGAAAATATTCTGTTTTATTCTATAGTATGTTTCATGAAAAAGACACTCTTCTACTTAGTCACTAATGAGACAACAAAAGGTATTACTTTCTTTAAAAAGGTATTCAACTGGTTATGTTATGTGGGTTTTTTCTTTAAAAAAATCTGAGTTCAGATTTATAGTTTTTATACCACATTATAGATGCATATCAACGTTAATTTCATCTCTGGTTGTATTGTGTAAATCTGAATAGGGGGCAGACAGCTAAAGAACAGTTAGTGTCAGAATCACACTATTCTCTGGCTCTTAAAATACCTTTTGCAATATTGTATTAGAATTCTCAATAACATATGCTCTGAAGCTGTAATTTTCACATCACTGTGGTGTAACATTTTTATACTATATATAGTCACTGCAACTAAGTTGTATAGCTAGTCGTCACAATATCAAATGATAATAACACAAAAGATAAGCGACAATAGGCCTCTATGTATAAGAGAGAGAGAGAGAGAAAGAGAGAAGCAGGCAGGTAATACTGTGTCTATTGATACTTTATAGAAAACTGGGGTTGATGGAAGGTGGGTAAGAAACTTAAGAGAGAATTCAGTTGTAATATTGAACATAATGACTAGAAAATAATAACGTAAGATTTAATTTTAATCAAGTGTGTTGACTTTATGCTGTAAGTCTATACACTATATCACTTTTATATACGCTTACTGACAAAAATAGTCCATCAAATTTCTCTCTCTCTCTCTCTCTCTGTATATTTTCAGGCATGGCTTCAGACTATCTGAGAGACCATATTTTCCTTATGAGCCTGTCCAGGCCTTAGGTGAGAGCTTTAGTTTAATTCATTTAACTCTACAATGTAAATTCTCTTGGGGAAACAAAATGGTAGCTACAAGGGCAAGGATGTACAAAGGATTTATATAGAGGAGAAGTACACGGATGTATTGAGAGGGAACACATTTGTCACACTGGATTGACACTTGCTTTGAGTTTTTTTCTTACACAAATTAATACCTTTCAAAAGTCCTTTTCGCACAGCATTTTCCATGCGAAAGGGCCCCTCAAGTGTCGCACAAATGTGAGGAACGGTTCACATGATGCACTCACATTTGCATGACGCTCCAGGGCCTGGCAGGCCCCACTCACACACTTTTTCATTTTCGGCTTTAAGCTGAAAATGGTATGTGGTCACGCATCGCTCTGGGGCCCCGCATGCACTTGCTGTGCATGCAGAGCCTCGGGAGCTGGGCCAGTTGCGCTTCCTGTTTCAATGCAGCCTGGGAAGTTCCCAGGCTGCACTGCAAAAGGTAGAGGCAGGGATCTTGCGTGAGCAGGAAGCTCGTGCGGAGCTGAAGAAACCCGGATGCGAGGGCCTCTCACAAGAGGCTGCTCGCATGAGCACCGCACTCCAGTGCCAAGAAAAGGTGAGATGCGGAAAGGGTCAAAGTTAAGTGGTAGCTGTGCTCATCTTTTGTAGCAAAACATCTACCTCTGTTGAACAGTATCCTACCCTAAGAGACTAACCAGCTATATTTGGCATCAGCTTTTGTGGACTTTGGCCCAGTTCATCAGTGTTGCCTCAGGTAACTGACATATGGTTGGAAGGATGGTGCAATTAGTCAGGTGAGAGGGAATGGTAATATAAAAACCACAAGCATGTATCACCACCTTAATAGGTATTAACAAACAATAACTGGGTAGGAGCACCAACATCACACCATAAATGAGTTGCTGAACTTGTTCATAGTGAATAAAAGTTAAATAGGTACAAGAACATTAAACTAGGCCATTTCCTAGTTATTATAAAATACTTAATCTGTATTTCTGAAGGATTACACCCTATTTTTCCCCTCCAGTTACTGCCAATTGTTCTAGGGGTGGAAAGAACATTTGGTCATATTTGAAAAATGGTTTAAAAAGTGTATTTGTTTTCAGTGCTAAAAAACCATGTGCTAATTTTGAGCGGAGTAAGTTCTGAGCTATGAATAATCTTCAAAAACTGTAGTTTAGAAAGACTGTCTCAAAGCAGGAAGAAATTTGCTATTTGTTTCCTTTCTGAATGCAACTAACAAAGAATTACATCTCTAGTTTCTCCTTACTTTTCTCTGCAACCTTTGAAACAGGTAGCAGTCACTCTCATGGGGTTCTTGTGATATTTTCATAGATCTGTAGCTTTTTCCCATCAGGGAAAAATGTGTGGCAAAAAAAGTGATCTCATTACAATACTACTAGAAGTGTCTATACATGAGAAAATGTTAATATTATTGTTGTTGTTCTCTTACTTATTCTGTACTCGGAATGCACATGTCCACTTTACATAGTTCTCCCTTTCCTATTAATCCCTACAACAATCCTGGAAGGTGGTTTGTTGAGAAATAGAGGTCACACAAAAACAAATGGTAAATTCCATGATCAAGCAGTGCTTTGAATTAGGGCTGCCTGTTCCAGATCCAATTCTTTGAGCATTATTGTATATTGGTTCTCTCAGATAATCTCTAACTGTTAAAAATGCTATGAAGTTTGAAACATATTGGAAGGAAAATACAACCATTAATGTGCTGAATTTGCATAATTAGAATAATTTGCATAACATACAGATTAGGCTCCTGGGTTTCAGTGAGTAGAATATGGCAAAAGCCTTTCTTTCTCCTTCACATCAGTGGCTTTTTTGCTTTCTGATAGTCTTTACAAGGAGCTCTGCAAAACAGATTTAAGCTAGACTTTCTTTGAAAAACTAACTTTCTGCCACATTTGTAACATGGACCAAGAGAACTGAAAACTGGAGCTGAGAGAGCATAGGTCAGAAATGAGAGTTTATTCTTTGGCTAAACACACTCAGTGGGAAAGACAGGCTTATTTTTTGGAAAACAAATGAAGACAATAGTGAATGCACATTTGGAAACATATATTTATCAAACTAAGATCTAGATATTTCTTAAAACGCATAAAAGCAAAATAGTATACTTGCTTAAATCTATACATTGTACAGATTTTACTGTTTTAATCACTGATTTGGCTATCATTATTACTGTTATTTTATGCAGCAGCTCAACCTTTACTTTATCCAGATTTCTGGCATTAATATGAGGAAGTTTAAAAGATTTTAAGCATAATTTTTCCACATAAAATAGATAAAACAAGAGAGATGGAATCTTGTTGATTACTACAAACTAGAGTAGATGCGGAATGGTAAATCTACACCTAGTTAAATCAAACCGATTCACTAGTTCTGATCTACCTGAGATTAACAGGAGAATTTAGGCAGTGGGTTTTCCCAATTATTTGTTCATTTCAAATCATAGGAATACAAAAACCCTTCAAATTTCCTTCACATATTTTGAAATCCTTAAAACCTCCCACAGAGCTCCCCCTGGTGTTGCAATCAGTTTTAATCTCCCATACAAAAAAATAAAAGAAAAAGAAAAAGAAAATTAAAATTAATGTACTTAGAAGTTTACAACTAATATTATAGTTTACAACAAAAGTTACTTTACTTGGATATGTAAATTGCCTGTGACATACACTGTTCTAAATCAGCAGACTTTTAACTCGGGTTGAGTTGAGTCTGGACTAACATTGTATTAGAAGATTTCTAAGTTCACAGTGACAGAAGACTATCTTAGGTGCACAGTTGTTTCCTGAGATCAAGTGTCGGAGCATAAGGGCTTTCTATGGTCCAGGAACAGAAATGTGCATTAATACCATCATAATTTAAGTACTTTTTATTAAACACTGGTTTCAATCCAGGCATACACTTAGAGCACATTCTATGAAAACAAAGTTGAGTGTTTAATCCTATATCTTTATCTAAACAATATTTTAAGATAATTTTTACAATTTCTACTATATCAACAGAAAATACTATAAAAGAAATATTTATACATATGGATGAATAGGAAGTTTATAGACATATTTTTCCAATGCTTTCAAAATTTTGTTTTAGGATGCAATTATCCACACAGTTCAACTGCTTAATCCTATCAATGGTCAGTGGGATTTAGGGATCCCAAATGTATACAGAAATCCAGCTGCTAGTTTGTGTGTGTTGGGAGAATTAGAAATGTAATTTCTTTTTTTTCTTTTCGAGAGTGCCTATTCAAACTTCCCTGAGAGTGAGTCCCACAGATTTTACTTCTTGAGTAGCTATGAACAGGGCTGTGTTCTTCATGTTTTAAACATTTAAGTTTCAAAAAATTTATATTATTAAGAAAATGCATGCCTAGATTACCTACAGAGCACAAATGTGTCGAAGAGCAACAGCATAAAATGCTCGAGATTTTTATCAATGGAAAATAAATACTTAGTAACAGAAGCCTTTTTCTTTCTCTGAATTGTGTACATTCACAATAATTACATTACTATGTAGAAATTGGGGTGGAAGGAGCCAATTTCTGCTTGACTTTATCTGTTTAATCATGAACAGCAACTGGACTGAAATCCATGAAGAAAAATGATTACACCCAGGTCTGTTTTTTTCCTCCTCTGCTCGGTTTCCAAGCCAAAGTAGCTGTTTCCCTTTCTGAGGGAGTTTTTCTTGCTGCCAAGAGGAAGATAAGTTCAATAAGCAAAGGAATTGAATCAAAGCGAGCTCTTTGCCAGGGCAAACAATAAACTACTTGAAAATGCATTACTATAATGGTGAATTGGCAAGGAAACTAGTAACATGTCTCTCTTAAGTGATTTCTTTATTATAATAACAACAACTCAAGGATGACTGAAACCAGAAACTAATTGAGAAGCAGATAGTCAATGAAATAAAGAATAATAATTATGTCTCTGGTAAGGAGTAGCTGCATTGGAAGCCTTATCTATTTTCTACTTCTGCACATTTGAAGAGATTGAATGCACACGGCTGCTGCTGCTGTTACAACTCTATAATCTGCCTTTGTCAAACAGCATCTGTATTTTTAATAAATTTGGTAAAATACCTTGATCTCTTCAAACCCATTTCCTAGACCCGCTTTGATCAGCACAAGTACAAAGGATAAGCTTTGAAATATGAAGTAAGTTTCTTCAAAGCAATTTGAGGAGCAACTGTGGTGGAGGCAGAAAACACCATGGTGGTGGGAACAAACTCTCAGCAACAATGAGACCCCCTGTTGCCTCACAAGCAATGAGGGTTTGAGGGGCCCAGAGTGCCCCTCACCCAAATGCAGCAAGTTGCCCAAATCCAGTGTAAAGAAAGTGTCAAGAATCCCAAAATCACTGAGCATGCACAAACCTGTTCTTCTGAGCCCAACCTTTCTTTATAACATTTATACCTAGATAAAAACTATACACAATATGATTTATTATGGACTGCTGTTCTTCTTCCCTTTACTAACTGGTCTTTTCCTCAGTATACTATGGCAGCAGTAAAAGCCATGGTGAGAAAAGGTTACGAATCTATGTCCTGTGAAGAATGCCTTACAGATTTGGGTATGTTTAACTTAGAGGACAGAACACTGAGAGAAGACATGATTTTTAAATATTTTTAAATATTTCAGGGGAAATTGTATGAAAAATGGAGCAAGCATGTTTCAGTGCCAAGCAGCAAAGTTGTGAGGATAACGCTTTGGTAAATAATCACACACACTTGAAGATTTGGGTTAGGAAACGGCACAACTTTTAGTGGTTACAGTTGTAGAAGGCTTGGGCTTGGATGGTATCAGATCCTGAAACTGGCAACTGTTGCCCGATGAACTGGTCCCAGACTGAATGTTGGTAGCCTCATTAGAGCGTTGGTCAGTGGGAAGCCACATGGCTGAACACCTCTCCATGGATCTCTCATCAGCTGGGTGGGAAATCAGATCCCTTGCCCCCCAGCTGGGCACATGCCACCTTTGCACCTAAAGCTTCTTAATGGATCCCCCCCCCCAAATGAGTATGACAAATATGCAGGCCTGGTCTTCTCAGAAACCAGATCTCATTCCATGCCAAGCCATCAAATATTGTGACATAATGTGTTACTAATTCAAAGGAAAAAACAAAAGAAAAGGAATGAATGAGTGGGACAAAGAGCAAAATTCAACTGAAGCCCAGGCTAGTAGGAGCTACCCCTTTATATACTGCTGCTTGCTCTTAGTGAAGACTTCACCTACCCTGGGAAACTGACCCAAGCCTGACTGGCCAGTTTTGTTTTTTTTATTTTTTTCCACCATAGTTCACCGAAATTTTGAGGAATCTTGGAAAGGAAAAGAGTCAGTTCCGATGAAGATAAAATGAATATTTGAGAATGTTTGGAAAATGGATACAAAAAAATATTTTTTTAATGTTGAGAAACCCTGATGGGAAGAATCCTGGACTGATCAGTATCTTTGCAGTTTGGCACTTATTCTGTGCAAAATTTGCACATGGTTATTTTCTGTGTAGGAAACAGGATTTTCTCTATGGAAAATAATATTTCAGTACAGAAATATTAATTTCTGTGCCCAAAGTGCTTTTTTTCTATGCAAATCAATCATGTGTGAATATTCTGCACAATAACTCCCCAACTACAATGTTATACTGATCCTCTGAGACTTGTCTTTATTTCCTCCTCTTTCTCTGGATTAAGTCATGCTGCCAGAGGTAGCAGATTCTCTTTCCCAGCTATATACTTCACTTTCTCTTTGGTGAACATACTCTTTAGCTAAAGATTCTAATCATCAGCTTCCACTTTGCAGTAGGTTAGACTGCCTGGAAAAGTTCATGGTCAAGTGAGTTTGCCTAGCTGAACACTTTGACAATAATATCACATTGATTTTCTCATCAAAATCTATGCTTAATAAACAGCAGCCTGACAGCTGTTAAGCAGTATTTTTTTTTCTCCCTTTGAGTTAGTGCAACACATAATCTTACTAGATTTGTAGCTTCTACCATTTTGCATTGTCAGTTTGCATTTAGATTTGTAAAAACTTTGATATTTTAACATTACATATGAAAGAAGCTTAAGCAACTCTTTTAATAAATGAAAGTCGGTTCAATGCTATGGAATCCCCAAAGGAATATTATCTTTCATTCATTAAAGTGATTTGAGGTTGCTGTTTTTAACGGTACAGTATAAAAAAGTCAAAGGAGAACTCTTTTCATCATCTATCATTGATATTTTGAGTTTAATTAGCTGCTAAATGTACAGCTTGTCATTACCTGCTGCATCAACATGCATTAAGAAACACTATTAAATGGCTTTTTATTTGTTTAACCGCAGTTTTGGGTAGGCTGAAAATTATGTATCTCTGGGATTTGCTTAATAAAAATGTCCAAGCAGTTTAAATGTTACACCTGCTAGAAGGCCAGATATTATTTGCATATCTGTAAGGGAAGTGTGTTTCAAATGCTGAACTGGCCAATTTAGGGGGAAATTCTACATGCAACTACCAGGAATAAGTCCCATTTATAAGAGCTAAAAACTGAACTTGAATACCAGCACAAGGAAGGTTCTGTAACAAGAATTAGTGGTTCCAAAGTCTAAGAACGGGGTCAGCAACCTGCACTAGACAAGACATAAAGGAACCATGACTATTTTGGCAGGGATAACACATCCAGAGTAGTTCAGGAATGGATAACATTCTGTCTAAACCATTGCAGTGTGCTGTGTGTGGATATGCCCTTAACACAACGAGGTTGCCACTAGTGAAGATTGTGACATCTTGGTTCATAATTTTACACTGGATTGTGTGTTTTTTTATGGTTTTATGTTACATTTGTTTTTAAAAATTGCATGTCACTCTGAGAGCAGTGGCTATGGGGTGGATTAGAAATCTTTCCATTCATTAACAAACAAAATATTTCTGAATTATGGAGTTACCCCCGCCTCATCAGTTGATTGGCAGGCTGAGATCAACCAATGCAAAAGGCCATACCACTTGGAATGGAAGAGATTTTTCCTTCAGTGCCATGGACCAATCTTGAAAGTCACAATTCAAGTTGTAGATCCATTTAACAAAGGATTTAGAAGTCAGTGTCTTTTATTGAAACAAGGAATTAAGTTGCTAAGTCAGTTGCTTCTTTTCACAGTCTTAATTGGACAAGCAAGCAGAAAACATACTCTGCATGCAGAAAGTCCAAGGTGAAACCCCAGCTGGGGCTAAAACCTCTGTCCTGGATCCTGAAGATAGACTGACAAGCAGTGTAGAAAATACTAGGACTGGACTTAGTATGTGGCAATGTGAAAAGGCCGATCCACCAACAAATCCATTTCAGTTTTTGTATGTTTTCAGACATGGATCTGTTAATGCATTGAGTCTGCATTGAGTTTGAGTCCAATGTTATGGACAAGGAACAACATCACAAGTGGCTGACCTTTCTCTAGATGCTGGCTACGAACCACCACAACAAATAGTTTTGGATTAACATAAAATTTATGTTGAATAGGAAATATCTGAATGAAGCACTATACTGTTGTAGTGCTGAGTTGTGCTTTACTACTTTCGTTTTCTCCTATTGGAATTTATGGGGCTAAATTCATGGAACATTCAGGAACATTATCTTAATTTGTTTGCCCATCAGGATGTTTTAATATTTATAATAATCACTTTTTTATTGAGAACAGGAAAATGGGGATAAGTATGGGTTAAACTGGGAGCCAGCCTGGTGTAGTGGTTAGAACATTGGACTACAACCCTGGAGACCAAGATTTGATTCCCTGCTTGGCCATGGAAATATTCTGGGTGATCTAGGGCACATCACACATTCTCAACCCCAGAAAACCCTGTGATAGGTTCATTTTAGGGTTGTCATAAGTTGGAAATGACTTGAAGGTACACAACAATAACAACATGTTTGTAGAAGCAACAGACTTACTTTGATGTTTCTTTTTCCACACAGTTGTGAAGTAGGCCAATCTCAAAAGTGATCAGTTAATGAGTGCAATTGTCATGTGAAGTGACTGTATCATTTTGTAAGTTTGTGCAAAACATTATTTTTTTAAAATGTACTTTTTGGTATGCAAAACACACATAAGAATGTCCCCTTTGAGACTGGATTTTCTACCAATTAAAACTGTTTTTAACAAAGTCCTATACAGATGTTGCATTTCCTTCATTTATTCTTTCATTCATTCATTCACCACTTAAATTACTTATTACATAGCCAATGTTATATCCAAGGTGTCTACAAATATAAGGAAAGGTAAGCTTAAAATGAGCTGAGACTGGCTAGGCAAGCAAAGAGCAACAAAAGCAAGGTTTTCAGATATATTGAAAGGAAGATAATGACCAAGGAGAAAGTGGGATTTTTGTTCAATAGAGATGGCAAGAGATCACAATGGAATGGCAAACTATTCAAAAACTATTTGGCTTCAGGTTCCCCCCCCCCAAAAAGGGGAATTGTATTCTTCCATTTAGCAGCAGGGACCTTGATAACAGATCTGGATTGCAAATCAAGATTGTCACGAATCACCTAGCTAACCTAAACAAGTTCAGATCTGTAGGACCAGATGAACTGCATCCCAAAAAACTGAAGCAATTTGCTGATCCCCTTGTTGAACCTCTTGCCATCCCTGTTGAAACATCTTGGAGAACAGGTGAGGTGTCAAAAGACTGGAAAAGGGTAAACATTATCAATTCCCTCCAAAAAGGCAAAAAAAGAAGATCCAGGAAACTACAGACTAGTCAGCCTAATCTTCTTATCTAGAAAAATGTTAGAACAGATTATACAGGACTCTGTCTGCAAATATGTTAATAACAATGCAGTAATCAGTAGGAGTCAACAAGGGTTTGTCAAGAACAAATCCTGCTAAACAAATTTTATATCTTTTTTTTTTAACCAGGTCACTAGTGAAGTAGATGGTGGATGTGCTGTGAATGTCCTTTATCTGGATTTCAGCAAACCTTTTGATGAAGTCCCCCATAATGTTTTGATTAGCAAACTGATTAAATGTTGAATAAATGGGAACACTATCAGCTGCATCCATAACTGGTTGGAAAATCATGCTCAAAGATGACTACCCTTCAAACGGGAAGAGATCTTGGGTGGTGTGCATCAAGAGTTCTATCGGAGGACTATTAAACTTCAACTTTTTTATCAATTAGTTAGATGATGAGGTGGAGGGAATCCTTATCAAGTTCACAGACGACACAAAACTGGGACAGATGGCTAACACACTGGAAGATAGGAACATAATTCAAAAGGAACAAGATAAACTAGAAAACTGAAGATAAATTAATAAAATTAAATTCAATAAACACAAAATACTACAAGTAGGCCGTAAAAAACAAATGAACAGGTCTAGGATTTGAGATATTAGCAGTACTACATGAGAAAAGGACCTTGGGATTATTGTTGATCGTGAGTTCAATATGAGCCAGCAGTGTGATGCTGCAGCAAAGAAGGAGAATACTAATAGCAGCATAGTTTCCAAGTCAAGGAAAGTAAAGATTGAGAGAAGGGCAACAAGGATGATAAGGGATATGGAGAACAAAACATATGAGGAAAGACTGAAGGAGCTGGACATGTTCAACTTGGAGAAGAGAAGACTGAGGGGTGACATGATTATATTCTTTAAGTACCTTAAAACTGTCACAGAGAGGAGGGGGCAGACCTGTTCTCTGCCCTGAGGGTAGAACAAGGTCCAATGGTTTGAAGATATAGGAGAACAGATATTGATTTAATGTTAGAAGGAACTTCTTGACAGTAGGACTCATTCAGCAATGGAATATATTGCCTAGACAGGTGATGGGGTCTTCTCCTCTGGACATGTTCAAAAAAAGCCTGGAGTGCTACCTGCTGGGGATATTTTTGCTGGAGATCCTGCACTGAACCCTTCCAACTCTATAATTCTATGACTCTATGAAAATTTTACTCAAATTCAGTCCTATTGTATTCAGTGTAGCTTACTGCAGCCTAAAACTGTGAAGTCCATGCACTGCTGCAATTTGCATTCTGTTAAGGCCTCAACAAGGAGCTCTTTCATTTTCTTCCCAAATTTTTTTTATCACCTAAGAAAACCTTTGCATAATTGAAGAACCATTTTCACTTGTCCTTCATTATCCTCCAGGGAAAACTAATTTCTCCATCAGCAGCGGCACGTCCACTGGACTGAAAGGCGTTTTTGACTATTTAATCAATGCTTCTTTTTTCCCTGCCCTCTTCATGATCATCACACCAAAAGGCACACGTATTTACCTGGCAGACAGATGTTTGTAGTAAATCTATGAAACATTGTCATGAAAAGGTACCCTCCTGAGCATTTTCCTCTTCCTTTCCAAATGTCAATAAATCCTCAGTCACAGCAAGGAGCATGTTTTAATTCTTGTTCTTATTTACCATTTTTAATTGCTACAGGAAGATACTGAAATTAACATCCATAGAATTACAAAGCTACATTAACATTGTTTACTCATCAATTGCAAGAAACAAATAAGGCTGTCTTTGACTGATTAACTTCATTCGTAAGTATTTTTGATTCTTCATAAGACAGAAAAATTCCCCAAAACTATGGGATCTTATAGTCTGAAAGACTTGATCCTGCTTCATTTGCTCTCTGTGTTTTCCACCAGGGATGGAAAGAATATTTGAGAATATTCAAAAATAGGGAAAAACAACAACAACCCACATTTCTCAAGTGATAAGGAATCATGATGAGAGGAATCCTGGACTGACAATCATCTGATCAGTTTGGGATTTATTCCGTGCAAAATTTGCATTAAAATTTTGTGGAAAATAAGCCCTGAACTGCAAATAGTACTTGAAGAAAGTACAGTTTTCAAAGACTTTCTCAGGGGAAGAAAATTGTTTAAATTACTCATTGCTTTTTTGAAAGAAGAAATTTAGCAAGGAACTGCATTTTATTTTTTTATTTTTTTAAGAAAGCCCATTTTGAGCCTTAGGGGGCTTAAGCAGTTTGTGATATGCCTCACTGGTTGTGGCCAAGTTTTGGAGCTTTGCAAAAATATTTATTTCGATTGATATTAGTGTGTTTGAGGATCATGCTGGATGGTGGTTGGGTAGACAGGAGCCACAAATATATGCCCCACATTATTCTAATGTGCATCTGGCCACATTTTGCACTGTAGGAAACAGCCTTTTCTGCTATTGCCAGTATGGGCTTTAATCAGGAACAAGGTTATTTTTCTTTAAAAAATGAAGAGAAAAAGAAAAAAAATCTGTTACCTTTACCTTCTGTCTTTCTAACCTATTGTCTTCTTGAGTATAATTAATTTTATATTACTTGGGTGAAGTACTTGAGTGCTCTATTTATCAAGCTGCTCTGGTTCCCACTGTATTACTGCAGACATTTCAAACATATCCAGCATTCTGCTCACACCATGCTGCAGGGTTCACCAGTACCTAGAAAGTACAGTTTTCATCACCTGATTTTCTAATTAATGCCATTACATTACATCTCCCCTTACCATTATGGTTTGGTCTACAGTGTCATCACATCTCAGGTGCGATGAGGGTGGCCATTTCCACACGTGGCGATGGAATCGCCCCGGTCTGGTACTTACTGGACTTCTTGGCTTGACGCTCGGGTCCAGGTTACTCTGGAGCAGTGCATGGCTGCCGCTCCGCACTGCTCTGGGGAAGAAAATGGTGGCTTCCGGTTGGTGGAGGCTCTCCACCAACCGCTGAAGCTTGCCAACCTAAAGCCTGCCCCCGGCAGATCTGCACCATAGCGCGGGAATGGAGTGGCACGATCTGTGCTTTTTAAACACCTGAAGAAACAGGTTTTTAAAAAGCACGCTGCATGACCACTTCGGGTCGTTCCGGAGCAGACTGAGGTGCAGAAGTATGTAAAGTAGTCCAATGCAGTCCGCTCCCAGGTGCAGACGTCCTCTCTGGAGGACACTCTGCACTGGTTTTTTAAGCCCGTGTGGAAATGACTGGTGTCTCTTCAGTCAATGTTTTGATGAGGCTGTGTCTTATAATCCCCAGTTCAGGCCTCATTATAATGAAGGACAGTTGCAAAAAGAATACAATCTCTTTCTTTCAGTTTCTTTTTCCTGTTTTCCTACTTTTTCCTCCTTCTTGTCAATCCATTTCTTTAATCATTCTAACTTTCCTTTCCATTTTTCACAATATTCCTTTTTTAGACGGGGGGATACTCCACTTAGGGAAAAACCTTAGGAAGTCCTCAAATAATTGGGAATTTTGCGCTTGCACAGGGATCTGAATACAGGATACTTGCCCCTAAATCTGGCATCATACATTGTTTTGTTTGGCTGTTAACGGCCATGTCATGCCCTGGCATTTTGGAAGCAGGAGAAAACAGAGTAGTTCTTGCATAGGTGAGAATAAGAACCACACACAATAATGACACTACTCCTCTATACAAGTTACAGTCAGAAAAGCACCCTTTTTGCCCAGTTCTAAAAGGTCAAATTGTGCATGACCATTCAAAGTTACACACTGTTCTGGGTGGATTAATACTGAGCCTCTGGCTTCTTGTATAGTAGAAAAAAAGAGCTTGGAATAAACCCAGATCCCTGCATGAACATGAGAGGATGCATCTGTATATACACACAAACTTTTCCATGTTTATGAATGCACACAACCCCAAATACTATTGCAGATGGGGAGGGAAGCTTTAAGTTGACCTCCATTTCCCAGTTGTACTGATAGAATGGGTGAAAAAAATGAATCCTTTTCTCTGCCCCAGTGATATAGAGCACATGTGGCCACTGAACAATCTATGCACCAAGGAAGTTGCCCATTCTAGAAGTAAAATGTTTTCTCCATAAATTTTTACAAGAGTTAGTTATAAAATCATACATACATATTCCTAAGATAGATAAGCTATAAATACTATAAATACTTAATGATATGTCATTCCTGTTTCATCCTTACAATAATTCCAAAACAATCCATATTGCTTGATAGGTGATGTCTCCCTTTCTCCCTAGACTATGTTCTGTCATTCACCAAATCTGCTATTTGCTAGGGATGGCAAGCTACTGTTGCAGGTTGCTCCTACTTCCTCCCTTGGCCTATAGCAACTCCTGGAGAGGGTTTTTGCTGAGGCCATGGCATGTGATGAGGATTTAAAAAAAACAAACAAAACTTTCCTGACCACTCACTATAGTCTTTTTTAGGACTTCTTACTGATAGGTGTGTTTGTGTGTTTGAAAAAATCTTTTTAAAAAAAACTAATTAAATGCAGTCTCATACTTAATGTCAGGCATAGTTTGGCCCTCATACACAGAAGAAAAGGTGATAGCCATAGAAACGTAAAGTTGTAGCACTGGAAGGGACCACAAGGGGTATCTAGTTCAACCCCTGCCAAGCAGGGATATACAACTAAAGTACTCCCATAAGTTTCCTACCAACCTTTGTTTAAAGACTTCCAGAGAAGGGGAATCTATACCTGGTGAGGCAATCTATTTCATTATTGAGCAGTTCTTCCTAATGTTTAGGTGAAATCTCTTTTCCTGTAATTTGACTCTGTTGGTTGAGTGCCAGCTTCTGTAACAGCAGAAAACAAACTTGCTCCATCTTCTACTTGACAGCACTTCAGATATTTAAGACAGCTATCAAGTCACTTCTCTCTCTTCTTTCTCCCAGCTAAACACGACCAGCTTCCTCAGTGAATCTACATAAGGTTTGGTTTTCAGAACTGTGATCATCTTGATTGCCGTCCTCTAGACAGATTCAAGTTCTCTCCTGAACTGTGGCGCCCAGAACTGGACACAGTATTCTGATAAAGTGTAAGAAGTCAACTGATATAACAGTAATGCTACTCTACCTGTTTAGAGCATATCTGTCTCCCTTATCCCCATGCGTGTGTATGTGCACGTGCATGTGTGCATGTGTGTAGGTCTGTATTTGTAAAGAAAACATTTTACTGCCTTGTTTCAACTTAGGAGGATATGCGGCTTTTTTCTATATGGTACTAATTAGTAATTTAATAAGATGCTAATGAAGTTTGTGCAAGGAATGCTGGCGTATATTCTAAAATGCTCATACCTTATGAGAGATATTGGAGATTGTTGCATTTAAAATCACATTACCTGCACTAATAACTTGTTTCCAGGAAGGCTTACTGAATGGAAATTGCTGAAAGCGTATGATAATGCAGCACTTAAAGCACTGGATTCCCAACGTGAATATAACTTTTAAAAAAATATTGCTATAGTTTTCATTAGTTTGGAAGGGGCCTATAAAAATGAAATAGGATTGTCTTGCTTCTATATAAAAAACAATTTAGGATTTGCCAGGAAGTTAATATTCTCAAATGACATCCATAGGGATTTAATTATCTCAATACTTAAATCCTCATTCCACAAACAATCAGGGTAAGAAATGAAGAATCTTGCAGGGATTCACTATGGCAATAAGGGTAGAGAGGAAAGAATAAGAAAATCAAAACATGGAACTAAGGCATTCTGATAAAAGGCCTTTTTATCTAAACTTTATATTTTTGGTAGGGCACTTTGGGGGATGCAATGACTCCCCCCCCCGTTTTTGTATTATTACAGCTGTCAACCATGCATGCTAGTGTATCTTAAATTATACTATATTTTCATGAAAAACAATTATAATTAAACAATAGCTTAATATTCAACAGGAAGGCCAGGATGGGAGGGTGGATAGGCAACCTCTCCAAATATGCCCCTTTATTTTGACATTTTTTCCCACTTAGTGATTTTTGATATCTGTTGAAATTCAACAGAATCTATAATGCAACAATACTTTTATGAATTATGAGTGTAAATTGGACACCCATTTAAACGAGGATTTGGTCTACTGACTGTACATTTGACACAGTGTTGAACCATTGGCATTTGAGTTGTGGCATTAGACAGTGTCAAACCTCCTTTGAAGAAATCTTGCCAAGAAAATCTCATTATTGGTTTGCCTTGGGGCTGCCATAAATTGGAAATGACTTGAAGGCACTCAGGAAGATTTCTACAGGGTACAATCTTCCCCCAGTGTTTGTTTGTGTGTGTGTGTGTGTGTAGTCACTGGGAGCTATAATTAGACATTTTGGAACAAGGTGTCCAAGGCTGGCCTGGATGGCCTGAAGGATTTACATTCACAGTTTATCAACCTGGTACCAACCTAGGTTGAAGTTTCTGGTATAGAAAGCCCAAAACAACTTGGGACCAGGATATTTGAGGACACACCTTTTCCCTCATCATTCTCAATGATGATGAAGTAATCTGATGAGGTATTCTTAATAGTTTCATATGGATCTGAGTGACATCTACTTGGAGACTATGAGGAGTATTGTTTTTAGTACATTTGCTCCCATCTTGAAGAACGCTCTTCCAGTTAATATTAGAAATGCAACTGCTATTTTATTTTATTGTTTTAATTTATTTTGCTTTTAGTCTTTATCATTTCAAACAAATGTTTCATTTTGGACTGATAAATATCATGCAGTTTTATTAACAGATATGTTTTATTGATTTTATTGAGTTTTACTGATGTTGAGCTGAAGAGTCCTTTGATCTGATCCAGTCAACTTTTCTTGTGTTATCTCCAAACCTTGGAGAAAGCCAACAGATGGCATTTCAATGAGATCTGGCAGATCTGGTGAATTCCTGAAAATAAAAATTCATTTTACATATTTAATCAACATATACAGTTGAAGGTGTATAATCTTATCCAGGTTCATTGTTAACATTCCCTTGATGTGTCTTGAAGTATCTTGGGATTGTTAACATTCATGTCTGAATATCAACCATTGTTAGATTTCACATCATTAACTGAAATATACTTAAGCTTGTATTTATGAAAGAAGTGAACAGCTAGGCAATCCAGCAACTCTTTATGACTTCAATAAATATGGATAGGAAATCACAACTGTCAATATTTAGCAGAGGAAACACAGTACAAAAAAGAAAAAAGGAAGGAAGGAAGGAAGGAAGGAAGGAAGGAAGGAAGGAAGGAAGGAAGGAACACACACAGAAGATTGGGACAGAGAATTGGCTAAGTAACCCATTCATAAGCACTTTGACTCAATCATTCTATCCACTGGATATATTTACTTTATGTTATTCCAATAAGTTCTATATTTCCCTGTAACAGTGCTGCCCCAATTTATCTGAAGAGTTCAGAAAATATAACTGAGCTGCTGTGATAAACTAGGAACTGTTTGACCAGGTGAGTGGCTTTTCGGAAATTCTAAAATGCTTGTCAGCTGAAGTGCTTATTCAGCTGCACTGAAATCCTAGGTACAGAATGTTAAAATGTTAGCACAGTACTCAAAAAATTTATTTTTACTCTCTTTCCTATAATTACAAAACAAATCTATAGAATCTGAACACTTCACTTTGATGTTCCAGTTCCTATGATGGATCATGGGTACATTCATGTTTATTTGCACATACATTTACAAAATAGGGTTATATTTAATATCGTTCATGATTCCAATTATTCTTAGCAGTAGGAAAGCCTAGGACAGCTTCACTGGGTTAGTGTGTAGCATTCTTGTAATATTACTTGTTGTTGTGTGCCTTCAAGTTATTACTCATCTATTGTGGCTCTAAGGCAAACCTATCACAGGGTTTTCTTGGCAAGATTTTTTCGGGGTGTGTATGTGTGCTTTTGAAGCCGACCTCGTGTGACTTGCATAAGAACACCCAGTGGGTTTCCTTAACCAAGCAAAGATTTGAACCTTGGTCCCTGGAATTCTCGTCCAGCTCTCAAAGCACTATACCACATTAGGTGTCCATATTAATTATAAATGTAAAAAGTTAGCAGTTAGGAAGCAATGAAAACAATCAGCCATCATATGAACAATTCGTACATTTTATGTACAACAACTGACAATGGGAAACATAAAATAGTACTCACTTGACTACAAATACATTTTGAATAAAGTGGGGTTGGCTTTTGGTTTGTTTGTATTTATAGACATGCTGTTCATCTGGCCTGTATTCACTGAGAGTTACTTGATTTCTCTTCCCAGGTCAAAGAGTCATTAGTTTTTAGTTTTTTAGAATTATCTTGGCAGATCTTTCACAACTCACTTCCTGGCTGGCAGGAAAACTGGCCAATCAGAAGACACCTTGATTGGTCTCTCCTCAAAGGTCTTGATGTTCTCACACAGTCTATGGGAGGCATAAAAATGTTTCCCCAGCCCACAGTCCATGTTTGGTTTTTTACCTTTATCTCATTGACCCTCTATTAAGCTATTATATTGGTTTATGCTATTGGTTTTGTGATCAGTTTTTCTGATTCTTGGTTGATTAAATTACTTGTTTATGTTTTGCCACATCTTTTGGGCCATATTGCATTGAAATCACATCCAATTTGAGGAGATAGGAGGCCTCAGGCCCATCATATCCAGTTAAGGGTCTTTTATAGAACCTTAGGAGTGAAGGAAACGGGGGTCATGTCCAACTCACAATCAGGCAGCCATTCATTGTTCTTGGTGGCAGAAAAGTCACAGTGGGCTCCGACTATGTAAAATCCCACCTCTGCCAAACTGGATCATTGGTTGACAGGTCACCCAACGTCTGGATCAGAGCCAATGTGTGGCCAAACTTCTGTACCTGTAACCAATAAAGTTGTGGTCTTTTCCCTTTTCCAGCATTATATTGTGTTGATGCAAATGCTCCTTTTGTTATTGTTGCTGGACTTGCAATATTTGTGTTCCTCAGCAACTGGCGTATAGATAAATATACAGCTATTATGGCTAGTAGCCATGAATTTATCTAATCCCCATTCAGAGCTGTCCAATTTGGCAGCCACCACTTGAGCCATATTGAGGTAATGAATTCCACAGTGTAACTATGTGCTTCCAAGTTCTCCTTTTTTCAGATAGTTTTATTTCATGGGCATATGGTTAGTTGAAAAACAACTATGTGGAAAAGTGATTCCTTTTATCTGTGGTGAATCTCCCAGCATTTTGCTTCATTGAGTTCTATTGTTAAGAGAAAGACAGAGAGAGAGAGAGAGAGATCCCCATTGTTATTATTGCAATGATCTGACTTGATGCAAATAAAATTTGAATTAACTTCTCCCTATCCACATACTGAACACCAAGCATAAGACTTATCTAGAATGTATCTTTCTTCACCTCCTTGCTAAAAAAGCCCCAAACATTCTAACCTTTGCTCATAGAGGAATTGTACTAGCCCCTTGACCATTTTGGTAATTCTTCTCTAAGACTTTGCAAGTCTTCAACAGTACTATACATTGGGAGCATGGTAACAATCAGTCAAGGAAACTGCTGACTGGAAAAAAAAAAGCTTTGATCTGAGATGTCAAATTAGTTAAGGATCTCTTGACCAGAAAGTACAGCCTAATCCACCTGTCAAGCTTCATTATCCCATTTTATTCATTTCATAAGCTTGTTCATAGCCAGGACATAGAGTATGCCTCTTCAACTTGGTCCAAAAGCATATCAAGTCTGGTCTTGACAGCCATGAGTGGACAAACTGAAATAAGGATTAGGGGATGCCTGAGGGCTTGCCAAAGTGTCAGTCTGGCAATATGACCTCTGTGTTTGTTTGTGTAACCCACCCAAAACACTTCAAAGGGAATAATAACAGAGGTGGATGGGGTGCAAAAAGAAAATGCACAGAGCTTTAGCCACACTATATACTCCTTAAAGGAACTAAAATGTCTCTCTATTCTGCTTCACTTGTTTAATCCCACAATTTTCTAGTTTTGTCACATTCTTAGGAGAGACTTTAGCTAGTGTAACTAAATGGGACAATTTGTTAGTTTCTTTTGTTGACATCAGGACTTTGGGGATTTTCCCATTGGTTATGAAAACTGGACTTCCTGGGATATTTGCTTCCCCTGCTTCAGTCACTGATATTCAATGCAGTACGTTCAGATGGTACTTCAGAATTTTTTGGGGGTGGGGGTGGTATTAGAAAAGAAATGCTTGTTTGGTTCCTTTAATGAACAAGGAATATAAATATAGGGATGCATGAACTGGAAAGACCCTCTCGAGTCCTCTGTACAGACAGTTCATAAGTAAATAAAAAAAAATTAGCCAGATATGATATTTTTTCCATAGGACTGCATATACATTTGGCTTATATCCTCTTTAGCATCTTTAGTACATCATAAGCAGAAGCAGTATACATCCTGTTATTCCATACCCATTTTGTTGTTATTCAAAGTGTTGGCAATTATCTTTAAAACTCTAAATTGCCAGGGTCTGAGATACTTGAGAGCCTGCCGGCTTCCATAGCAGCTTATCCACTCACAATCTGAGAGGCTCTTTTCTGTCACACTGGTGGTAGAAGCATGATCATTTGGGGCACCAGACAGGACGTTCTCATTGGCTACACTAATATAATAGAACTACTTGTCCTGTGAAACTCAAGTGATCGCCTATTTTACTAAAGGGTGTAGTTATGGGCAGAATGAGGACATTTTCCCCCAGATAAGAATTCTGCCCTCCCCAATAAAGATGTTCTTTCACTCCCCAAATTTCTAGCATTGCAATGACTTAAAATTTTAGCTGAGCAGTTACAAATATAGTCTAGATATCCAAAAAGAAGAGGCACGGTTACCAGAGAATGAGAACACAGGAAATATAGACATGAAAGATTTTCAGTATCTCATTCCCTAGAATGCTAGGAATTTGAGGAGTAAAGGAAAATTTCATTCTGGAGGACATGATTCTTATTTGGAAGGGCAATATCCTAATTTTGCCCCCCCCCAAAGTTATACCCCTGATTCTTACTGACTTTCATTAAATGAAGACTTTTAAAAAATATATTTAGCAGGCTCTTATCCTACTTGAAAGATTATGTACATCTCACATGTGCAATATACCCAGCTGGTCTGTAACAGCAACAGCAGTAGCACCATAGTATAAATATAATACATAAATACAATATAAATATAATACAAATTAAATAAATAAATAAATAAATAAAAAGTACAATGCAAATTAAATAAATAAATATACATTAGTAAAGAAATACAAAATGTAATTATACAACATAACCAACAGGCTATAAATTAAAAATGGCAACATCACACGCCAAAGGACAAATGAATATTGAATTGTATACAGATGTTTACAACATGTGCCTAAACTGCAACGAAGTTAGCACCTGTTTGATTTTTGGGAAAAGAGTATTTCAGAAAGTGGGTGCTTACGTGGGAAAGGTACTAACACAGATCTTTTCCTAGTGGTTTATGGCATTTTAGGGCACAGAGAGTACATCTGTGCAGCAACAGTAGACTAGAAGCACACATTACATTTTCTCTGAAGCTGACACAATTCATGTGCATGGTTTTGTTATATAAATTGCGACAGTATAGAGGCCTGATCCAATGGAGTATAGGGAAGGCCACTTTAACTGTTTCTCCTTCCCATAAAAATCATCTCTCCAAAGATACTATTAATGTCTTAAGAGAATCTCCTATTAAGGTCACTTCTGCTAAGTCAAGAAAAATCGTAATTGTGCAGTATAGAGCATTGAAAATATTTGTATAAATAAATGCAGTGCACTGTGTCCATGGATGTCATTTCGCTACTGTAGCATAAAAGCTTCACATTGCTTCAGAAACCCCTTGTGCTAGCTGTTTTGTCAGCATAATGCCACCTTGTCTTAGTTTTCCATTACAGTTGCATTGGAAAGAAAATGAGGGGATAAGCAAACAGTATTTTAGATGAAGAATAAATATGTGCCTGAAAATCTAGCATACCACATAGACCTCCATGTAAAAGAACACAACTCAACAGCTCCCAATGTGTTGTTTTGGATAATTTATATGGACTGCTCATTTCCACCCATATTTCTAAACATTTGTTCAGGGCCAGATGTTCAACTGATTTCCTTTTCGAATATGTCAGCTGAAGCTATACTCAGTTTAAACTCTATAAATTTTACACATTTCCTGTCTCTTTATATAACTAATGACCATTTACCAAATTGGAGTTAATTGTTCTTACTTATTTCATTGAAATATTTATATGGCTGCATTATCTCACAAGATCTCAAAATGGGGTACACACAAAATCAGTTTAAAACAATTTACAAACATTTAAAGTTAAAACAACAAAGAGCAACTTAAGCAGTCAACAAAGCACATTAAGCAATTAGAACACATTAAAACAGATTAAAACAGTTTTAAATCTATACAGATATGTGCATGATTATTAGCCCTCCAAGCCTTTCATAAAAAGTGGTATTTTAACATGGCACAGAAAGATGCCAGCATGACAGTAAACATGCCTTCAAGGGGAGGGCATTCCACAACTGGGGTGCTTTTTCTGTGGCCTTCTATTGCTCTCTTTGTCCCAGTAGTAAGACACGAAGGAGGACACCCTCCAGGAAACTTGAGCAGGTTTATATGCAGAGAACTGCTCCTTCAATTGCTTGTTTCCCAAGCCATTTGCAGCATTAAAAGTCATCTTCAGAACCATTAACTGATACTGGAATTGCAGTGGCAGCCAGTGCAATTCCTTTAAAGTCTGTGCTATATGATTTCTGTAAGATGTTCCAGTCAGCATCTCCAGAAGTCTTCACTATCTGCAGCTTCCAAATAATTTTCAAGGGCAGAATTACACAGAACACATTGTGATAGCCTGAGGTCATTTCTGCACTACACTGTTATAGTGCAATTATTCCACTTTTCAACTTCTTGTGGAATTCTGGGGTTTGTAGTTTATTGTGTCCAAAGAACTCTCTTGCTGAAAATTCTAAATGCTTCTAACTAAACTACAAACCCCAGGATTCCATAGAATGTTGGAAGTGGAATAGTAGCACTGTAACAGTGTAGTGTAGAAAAGGCCTGAGTGGAAACTTACCGGCATATGACCTACCATGGCTAGGTTATCCTTGTACAGGAAATGCTGCAGCTGGCATACTATCTGAAACAATACTACAAGCAACAGAGTCCGCCTGGGCCTCCAATAATAGAGATGGATTGAGAAGTGCACCCAAGCTCCATACTTATTCCTTCAAGAGGAATCCAACTCCATCCATAGCAGGACACTTACCCAATTCTCAGACTTAGGCCCTTTTTGCACTGCATTTTGTACTGCAAAGGGCACCTGGAGTGTTGCGCGATTGTGAGGAGTGATCCGCATGACACACTCACAATTGCGCAACACTCCAGGGTAAGGCAGGCACCACTTGCACACTTTTTCATTTTCAGCTGTTAGCCGAACATGGTGTGCAATTGCGCATTGTTACAGGGCCCCACGTGCACTTGAGGTGCGTGCGGAACCTCTGGAGCCACAGCAGTCGCACTTCCTGCCCCAGGCTGCACTGCAGAAGGAAGAGGCGGGGCTCTCATGCTACCTGCTCAGGCAGCTTGTGTGGAGCTGAAGCAGCAGGGATCCGAGAGCCTCTCGCTGGAGGCTGCTCACGCGATCCCTGCACCTCAGTGCCGAAAAAAGGTAAGGTGCAGAAAGGGCCTGAGTAACTACCAATCTACAGAGTCCTGCAATAATACAGAAAACATATTAAGCAGCGTTTGATCTCTCATGACTGTTTCATAAATGTAAATAATCACTTAAAGTGGCAGTGATTAATGTTATTAATATGCATTCATAAACTTAATTCATATTGATCACCCTCTTTGTTTCTACCTGGCCATTCACTCTCAGATGATTAATCCTGCTCCTTTTCTACCTTTTATTTTGGAGGTGAGGGGACAAGATATTATGCATCTGTGCACAACACATTCATGGTAAGATTTTAGAGACTCTGATTAAACAACTATATATGAAGAAGACTCTCTTTCAAAAGGAAGGTTTCCCAAGCAAAAGGGGAGATCTTCACATGTACACTTTACTTATTATTTACTTAACTGCATTTTTGTCTGTCTCTCCAGCCAGAGAAAGGCTCTTAGGGTTGTTTACAAAGATCAATAATAAAATCGTTCTTGTCCTTAGGTTTATAATCTATATATATATACATATACATATACACACACACACACACACACACACACACACACACAAGGAAAAGGGGTTGGAAGATAAAGGTAAAACTCATGTTCCAGAAATTCTTTGTAAGAAATGGTTCCAGACATTCTTTGTAAACAAAGAGAAAAAGAAACACATAACTTATGGAACTGCAGCTGGTAACTAACCCTGCAGCAGAGGTGAGTACTCCAGCTAGCCTGTTCTGACAGTGATCCCCCCCCACAATTATATCCCAGCACACTTGCATACACTAATTACATGATTTAATTTTGCACTAAATTTACTGCTGTTTCATTCATCGAGAAACCAGTGCATGAAGAGTACACACCCTGTTTCCATGGAGAAAAGTGGGTTATTTGATGCCACCAGATCACCAAATTTCAGTGGCCTTTAGCAGATTCAGAAAAGGCACTATAAGCCCCTAACCCACAGAAGTTGCCAACTGTCGCCTTACAAGGAGCATGCTCAAGTCATTCCATATGTCCATATAACATCTGTAGATGAGTAAACTAGAATACTATGCCAAGTGTGGAATGGGGGAGGCATCCCTGTCCTCTGCAAGTCACTGAGAAACCCCTTTTTAAGGAATCACATCGTGAAAGGAACATATCAACTGTAAACTGAACATTAATCTTGCAAGAGAAAGCAGTGCAACTGTGAAAAACATCCAGCATTTCATTCAGCAGTTACTGGGTGTCTTGTATTATGGTCTATTTACTGAGTGTCCTCTGATAATGAAAACCATTTACAATATACAAACTGACTCTACATATTAAAAAGGAGACATTTTAAATATTTCTTCCCAAATTCTCTAATTATGCTGCATTAACACATTTCTAGTATGAATAGAAGTTTTCCAGAAATTATTTGGGAATTTTTGAAGTTGGTTTCTCAGTAATCTTTTATGAAGACACTGTAATGGTTGGCACTTGGATCTCTTATGCACCCAATTATTTACAGTTGAACATTCTTTCCAACGGAACAAAAACGGAAGATAAAACTGTCATAAAATGATCAGGTGTGCTAAGAATTATCTCAGTGTTTAAAATACTTTGTCAACACTTAACGGCAAGCAACTACACTGCATGCAGGAGTGAAGAAAAGAAAGGCTGATCACAGAGTTTCAGAAAGAGCTGCAGAAGCTGAAACAACCAAGTAATTGGGGTTTGCTGGTTCCCAAAATGTCTGAGGTTTTTTCATTGAGAGAAAGCAGCTGCTCATCCAAACTGGTTTAATCACATTGCCACTGCTTTCCATGTTAAAGCAAAATATGCCATTGTGCATTTTTGTACTTGGAGAAGGGCAATTAAGAAAACATTGCCAGAATAGGATGTAACATGACAAGCTCAGCAAATACAGCTAATACATCTGCAGCTTCTTCCCTCTGCAAATCACATTAGGAACTAAATTGTTTCAGAAGCTATTATTGTCCCTGTTATGTTTACAGTATGACTACAATATTTTCTAGTTTTCCACAAACTTTAGAAAGTATGTTTTATTTATTTGCTGGATTAAATATCATACACATCGCCCTTGATCTACTACTATAAGGACAATCTACAAAATGCAATAAAGCATTCAAAATCCTTTGAAAATCAATGCAAATTGCAAGGAAAAGCAGAATGTAACAAAAGAAGATAGCTGTATAATCTGGCTTCATGAAGCAATCTAAAATGCTTGCGCAAACAAGTAGGCCAGGTGTGGAGAAACTATTTTGGATGATGCTTGGCTGGAAAATAAGTCCCAAACTCTCATAAATGTGGTGATTTACCTTCTCCTCCACCCTAAACCCTCCATGTGATAGAACCTCTATCCAAGTTGGTTCCACAGTTCCAATTCTGGCCTCCCAGGACTCACATCACCCTTTTACACTCAGAATCCTTTCCTGGATGTGGTACTCAGGCTTCAAGGTGATCGCTGTACTGAAAAAGTGTATTTGTTGGGTGCTAGCTTCACATTAGTAAAATGTAACCAGTTTTCCTTGTTAATTGTTAACATAAAACATAGACATAGATGTAGAAAATAAAAAAGTAAAAAATTTATTATGAAAACTAATATATAAATATATAAAACTAGCGTATATACCTGGTGTTGTCGGGATTTTATTTTCTCATAGGTAATACTTGTTAGAAAGATTTGAGATCCTCTGCCTCTAATTCCTCAAATTATCTTGTCCAGTACCTGTAACTTTTCCCCACATTCCCCAAGCCAACCTATATTCAGAGTTGTTAACATACAGAGGTTGATTTCCTCAGGGAATACAGTGCCCTCCTCCTTCTTGCTGCTAAGCTTCATCTCCATAGCGACCAGGGCTGGTTAGAAATAGAGGCCACTTCCGCACTAGGCTGTTATAGCGCTATGATTCCACTTTCAACCTCCTATGAAATCCTGGGGTTGGCAGTTTTGGGAGGGGCCGGCCAGCCCCTCCCAAAACTACAAACCCGAGGATTCCATAGGCAGTTGAAAGTGGAATCATAGTGCTATAACAGCCTAGTGCGGAAGTGGTCTCTATTTCTAACCAGCCCTCTTTCTATTTCTGCCTAGCCCTATCTGAATGTTTACAGACAAGTGTATGGTTTTATAGTCCTCCCATAGTCCTCCCATGAGCATTCTGTGAACTGTGATTGGCTGGATCTACCCAGGCTTGCCAGTTTTCTTTCTTCCCACTCAGGAAAAAATCTTGAATTTCATCTGTATGCTGAGTGAAGGGAGAATATTCTGGTGAAGCCCTTAGGAGAAAGGCCAAAAATTGGCCAATCATGAAGTAGGCTTTGACCTGGCAGCAAAAATTAATATGCTATCATGATACCATGGGGAAATTTCATAATCATGACACCACAACAAAGTTTCCTCTCTCACTTGTTTTCACATGCAATGACTACCAAGAGAAGCATGGCCTGAGAAGATCTCCCAGCACAGGAAAATTGATAAGACGAAGAGATATTCCTTTAGAAATTTGGTCCCAAACCATTTAGGCCTTTACAGTAAGCATCAACATCTAAAAATGGGCTTGGAAACAAACGGACAGCTAATGCAGTTCTTTAAGGACTGGCGTATTGTGACACTAGCTGGCTGTACCAGTTGCTTGTACTTTACACTACTTAAATTTCCCAGCCATCTCAGGTAGGGATGGAAATAATATTTGAAAATAAATAAATAAAAATTATTGAAAAACCTATAGAATCATAGAGTTGGAGGAGACCATAGGGGCCATCCAGTTCAACTCTCTGCCATGCAGGAACCCACATCAAAGCACTCCTGACAGATCACCATCCAGTGTCTGCTTAAAAATCTCCAAAGAAGGAGACTCCACCACACTCTGAGGCCGCATATTCTAGTGTCAAGAAACCCTACAAGAAGAACTCTGGACCAAGGAGAATATTTATAGTTCAGGACTTATTGCAAAATTCACACATTTGCTTTGCAAAAATCCTCAGCTCTTTCTGCACGTATTTTTGCACAGAAATATTCTTTTCTGTAGAGAAAATGCTGTTTTCTGTGCTGAAAACACTATTTTCTCTGTGTATCAACCATATGCAAATTTTGCACAAAGTCCAAATTGCAAATGGGCTTCAAAAACTTTGTACTTTTCAAAGATTAAAGCATTAATTGCTCCCTTTGAGAAGAAAATTAGGAAAAAATACTGTCCTAGTGCAACACATGCAATAAACACATTGGAATGCGGTCAAAGCATGAACTACTGTAAACAGGCTTTCCCTCTCCAGGTAGTAGCTGTCGAATCAGACAAAGCTGATAAAAGGGATTTCTAGCCACTGAGACCAGCTTCAAGGGATTCAAACGACAAGACTGGATCAAGATGTAAGGCTAAGGTACAGAAGCTATTCTTTCAGGGGAAGTACAATTAATCTGAAGCAAAGTTAATATGTTCTTGTATATTGGTGTGACATTCCAAAGTGGCATTTTACACAAAAAAGGTAGATTTCAGTACTCCCTTTCCTATATCAGCATATGAAGATGTATCTATGTTTTGCACAACAGATATACAGGAGTACATTAATGTAAATAAACTGCAACTGTCTTGGTGTGCTAAAAAATAAATCATGCACAGACCTGAATAGAACCGAGAAGACAAAGGTTCTTTTGAATGAGCAGGGTAGAAAGAGTGGGGAGCAAAGAAATGACTGTGTATGAAATGTTTTGAAAGAGAGAGAAGGGAGAGAGATTTACCTAGAAGAAGATAGGAAGCAGCCAGAGTAGAGAGCCTTGCATCTATATTTCATATAAGCAATAGGGAGGCTAGACAAGAGAGAAACTGCACAGGCTGGGCTAGGTAATAACGTTAGGGTAGAGATGGAATTTTATCTGAGCTCTCCTCCCAGTCCAGGCTCAAATCCTTTGATCTTTATCTTTTGGAAGTACTCCCCTTTGTCAAAACTAATAGAAGTGTTGCTACTCTTGAAGTGACATTCCATTCTAACCTGGATTATTAAAACAGACTGTCCTTTGGTTGGCCTAAGCTTTTCTTTTCTTTTCTTTAGAAATGCAAAGCATACTCCCATAGGAAAGAAATACATTCTTTGTGACTTTTACAATGCTCCAGTGTTTTCTTTCTTTCAAAGCAAGAGTTCCAACACTGGCATTGCCCACTCCTTAAGAAACCTGTCCTTTCCATCTATTTTATGAACATTTAAGCATGTTTGAAGACCTCATAAGTTATGATATATGTCATTTTTCTTACAGACATACATACACATATTGGATTTATGGATTACAGCAGAATTATTATAAATAAAAGCATGGTTATGCTCCAGTAACATTAAGGCTGAAATACTCTGTACACATACATGAGAACAAGATATATTGAACTCAATAGGGTTTCTGAATTAACCTATACAGGATCAGGCTGCTAATCTTACTTATTTCAGTGGGACTGAACTCTCTCCCATTGAATCAGAGGGGGCTTAAAAGAGATAAGCTTTAAATAGTTCCATTGTCCTAGACAAGTGATTACTAAAGTGAGCTCCAAATAAAATTAAAACTGTAAAGCATAATTGCCATTTTTTTTCTCAGTGGGATGGCCACTTTGAGTCTGCCAAATTGCAGACAAGATGATTTTCTAATGGATGGAGTGTATGGTTCAAGACCAGTTGAAAATGTGTTGTGGAGGAGCGTAAGAGATGGGGTGCCAAGCACCTCATCATATTGTCTTGACTCATGAGCATAACAGTCATATCACTTATGCAACATCAGCAAAAGTACATACATCCATTTTCATCACTGGTGATACGTGAGGTAGAGTCTCTGGTTTTCCATTTTCCGTAGCTTATAATATATATCTTGCCTCTTCTGAAGTTCACGGTGATTCTAGAATTAAATTCTATCAAACAATCAACACAAACTCAACAAAACCAGCACCTACAATCAGGAAGAAATGGTTAACCCAATGTTGTCAATATAATGTAAAATGTCAGTTCAAATTATATGCTATTTAGCACCTGATGTATTTTCTTCGAGAAATCACTCCAAAATCCAGCGACAATGGCAGAAAAGGTCTCATGTCTTATATATTTTCTAAATCTCTCCATTATGGAGATTCTTAACCACATAGCAGTAGCTGCAAGTGTTTCACTTGTCTTGAATTTTGTAAATTGTTCACGCTGGCAAATTCCTGGTGGGCACTGCTATGCCTTTTAATAAGGTAAGTAGAGATACAGTGTGGGCAAATTCTCTACATCTGCTGTTTAATAGTGCTCATAAATAGGCACTATCAGTTGGTGCTCCTCAAGATAGGAATATAATTCACAGTTACATGATGTGCAGGTTGGAGACAGTTTTGGCATTATGAATTGTGGCTAGAGAAGGAGCCCAGCCAAGGGAGTTTGCAGGACTGATTCGCAGTGTCCAGCTGGGGAAAACTGATGAGATTATGTGGCCTGAGTAACTTTTTGCTCTCTTCCTATCCGAGCATACACCTGCATTTCACAAGCTAAATAGTCTCTTGCAAAAATTTCAGTGGCAGAATCTACACTTCCATGAAGAACTCTGGAGTATGTGACTATTGATTCTATTTTTACTCAAGGTCTACCATACTTTTCTTTTCTTTTTTTAAATACTTATTTGTAGGATTATCAAGCTCCCTAAATCTTCAGGGAAACCTATCCACATCTACTTAATTGCTGTAGAATAGCAACAGAACTCCTCAATATTACAATGAGTTTTGGAGAGGGTTTAGATTATAAGGGGGACTTACCACTTCCAAAAACTGAGAGCATGCCCTAAAACAAACCTATCACTTTCCTGTAGCTAAATATTACAGGGACAATTGGTAATGTCTTTGAGGGAAACTTATTTGCCTATCCAGATTTCTTTTGGATTTTCCTAAAATGTAGCAAAAAACTAGCAAGATCTAAAATTCCATTTTTGGCAATTGGCAAAAAATATATCAAATAAAAGAGGTAAGAAGTGAAGGAAATAATGACCTTGCATTTTCCACTTTCTGGCATTTCGTCACCAACACACCCAGATGTCAGATAAAACTTCTCCACATAAACACCACATGTATTCTGGTTTTGATTTTAAGTCATGTTGTTCAGAAGAAAAGAATAAATACACAGTGCAAAGTTGATTTCCCCCTTGGCAAGCACCAAATGAAAACTACTCAAATTGTTCCTTAAGCAAAAACTGCTTTTCCTAAGTGGCATAACTTAGAGGTGATTCACATTGTGCATTTTCATACTGGGAATTCAAGGAATGATTTGTGAATGCTATGTTATGGAACTGATATGGTGAATGTTATATGTTCTATGTTCAGATTACAGGTCAGCCTGTTCTGGTGGAAGGGTGAATCTTTTTCCCCATCATATTTTCCTTTTAAAACTGTTTTTTTAAGCTGGTTTATCTTCAAGACCTAAAATACCCTGAAGGCAGCAGATCCCACCTGATTTTGGAAGCTAAGTAGGGTCACCCCTGATTAGCTCTTGGAAGGTGGACCACCAAGGAATACCAAGTGCTGTAGGTTGTATTTCAGAGCAAGGCAATGACAAACCTGAGTATTCTTTGTCCAAGAAAATACTGTGAAATTCGTAGAGTTGCTATAACTCAATTGGTGACTTGAAAGGATGTAGACATACAGAGAGAGCTTCTGCATCAAAGGTAGCTCATGCTATAAGAAGAACAGCCAAAAAGCTAGTTTCAGGTGGGAAAGTAATTGTAAGAAGAATGGTTCTCTCTCTCATGTATCCCACTACATTTAAATCTATCACATCATATTCCTTCATGAGGAATTAGAAAAATCCAGGTGTCCAGCCGTCATGATGGCTATTTGATCCCCAATGCCCCAATGTAACACAACAACCATTGTAGTTCTCCCTGGAAATATTCAGCCCCATGAAAGTCACAATAAGGAGACTGTGATGGGCATTGCAGCTGAACACCCAGATGGAACTCTCCATCTGCACTGATGGCATGCATACTTCGAAGACTGCTTCCATACATACCTCCTTTTTCCTTAGGAATTAGAACTATAATAGTTAGCATTTTCTTCTAAGTACTTAGTAAAGAAAGAAAAGTCCTTTCCCCATTGTTAGTTTTTGGTGCTTCAGAGGAACTGCTTAAATTTGTCAGTGATTAAAGCAGGCAGTTAGTAGCAAGGAAAATGAGGTGGTGAAAATAGAAAGGAGCACCTGTTAGGATTGCAAATAAACAACTGGTGCCTATTAAACAAATCTGTTGAGCAGTGGATCTAAAGTGCAGCTTTAGGATACATTATAACAATAGAGAAATGGAGAAGATATGTTGTGGGAGGAAATGTGACAGAAGGCTTGGAAGACTGCCTCTTTGAACTATCAACTCTATATACAGAAAGCAGGCGAAGAGAGAAGGAAGACAGACTTCCTTCCTTTGAGACAAGGTTGAAACTCCAGCATATGCACCAAACTAATGAGGTTAGGTGTTCATCTTTTGGTCTTAACTCACCCCACCTCTGTTTCTTAAGAAAAGAAAGATGTGTATGTGGGGAAGGAGCTCATGAAAGCCATTGGATTTATGAGCGATGATGTCTCTTTCAGAATTAGTTTAACTGTAGAGTGCCAGATACACTACAGTGCAGAATATTTTTGTGTAAGGCCCACTGCTCTGTGGAAGAACCTGTATATTGAATACATATGATTCCAAGTAATATGTAGGAGAGATGGGGTTAAGGATATTGAGATTGAAATATTACTAAATAGCAGAACTGGGACTGGGCATACTAAGTTTTGTTTGGCTCATTTATTGAAAAGAACTTTCCAGAATTCACACATTTATTTGCAAATTTGACAGAAAGAAGTGGAGATTTTTTTTTAAAAAAAAATGTGAGTGAGCAGGAAACTGGCAGGTTCATTCCTCCAGGGAGAGAGGCATTGAGTGTGTAGGTTTTAACAGACTGAGCTTGAATCCCTACATATTCAGAAATATTTAGGAAGCTGTATTAGAGTTGCCAACTGTTCTTCTTGACTGGCCCCTCATCTTTAACAACTACACAGTAGGCAATATATTCTACCATACTGAGAACAGCTGCATGCATTGACTTTGGCGAGTGCAGACAGTTGAAAATTCCATTAGTTTTATTTTGATAAGATATTGATGTCAGAGCTACTGGTGGTGAAGAACAGGGTCAGACTTTCCTTGATCACTGTTTCCGAGAAGGTGAGCGGGGCTGTGGGTGATGACAAAAGGGACACAGGGAGCATTGATAGGAATGAACAGAAAAGCTGATATCTGCAAGGATTACCAGCAAAATGTCCTTCCCAGTATTTAGTAAAGATAGGCTTCCAATATGCTTGGAGGTATAAGATAAGATGCTGTTGTAAGAGAGGCTCAGTACTGTTCTCAGACTTCCATTAGGAACAAACACAGGCTTTTACAAAGTAATTTAAGCCATTTGTTTGAATATAATACAGAAATGAGGCCTAGAATCCATAAGAACAACCAGCCATCTTAACGGCAACAACTAACCATGGCAGTGGGGTGTTCTTGTCATACAGTCTATGGGACACGGATGGTGCCACCTACAAATAATTCATTTCACTGCAGTTCTGCTACACATTTTACCACAGAACTTTCTCTAACTAGTGTCTCCACTCTACTATAAAAATTAATACTGTCGTTTAACATTTCTAAAGCACATTAGAACTTTCAAAATAATGGTTACATGCCATCTTGTTCTAATCCTTATAATAAACCAGGAAGATAGATCAGTATTATTACTTCCCACAGTGCAGATGCATTGCAGAGTGAGAAACAGTGGGCTGAAAAGCTATACAGTTCCTTAATCAGGATGAAGAGGGAAAGGAGGCAAATGTTCAGGATTCAGACAAATAAATATATTAAAGAATATTCATAGTGCATTCAAATTTTTAATAAAGATCAGTGTTAGCTATATGTAAACTGTAGCTGTACTTTCCAAATACAGGCACTTTTTAGTCTTATCCTAAACCATGGGTCATTAAAAAAAACAGTATTACTGTTAGTAGTGCAATGAAATTCATTTATATGGCAGCATGAAGTACCCTGTTCAGGTAGCAGATTTCAGATGTCATGAATCTGCCACTTTTTGTATTATGATATGTTTACTTCCAGGGTTGAGGAGTAGCATTTGTGGGGTGTTTTTTTTTGTCTCAGTTACCAAAATAATTTGACTGGTTTCCTATACTATGCACCTTGACTTGGGTGAGTATATAGGGAATATCTCTGGCTGTCCTGACTAAAGTAGCAATATGTCTTGTCTGTCTGTGCTTTGGACTGCTGTTGTTGGTCTTTGCTGCTACATCTTGCTGTTCTTCACTGCCAGAGGAATTCCTTCCACCGCTCTTGGGCAATAGACTCAAAAGCCCCTCCCTAAGCTGCAAACCCCAGGATTCCATAGGATGTTGAAAGTGGAATAATAGCACTATAGCAGTCTAGTGTGGAAATGGCCTCTCTCCTTTCTCTTAGAATCATAGAATCCTAGAATCATAGAAACTCAGAGTTGGAAGAGACCACACAGGCCATCCAGTCCAACCCCCTGCCATGCAGGAACACCCTCAAATCAATCCCGACAGATGGCCATCAAGCCTCTGCTTAAAAACCTCCAAGGAAGGAGACTCCACTACACTCCAAGGCAACAGATTCCACTGCCGGACAGCCCTGACTGTCAGGAAGTTCTTCCTGAGGTTCAGGTGGAATCTCCTTTCCTGCAGCTTGAATCCATTGCTCCTTGTCCTGGTCTCTGGAGCAGCAGAAAACAAGCCTTCTCCCTCCTCTATGTGGCATCCCTTCAAATATTTAAACATGGCTATCATGTCCCCTCTTAACCTCCTCTTCTGCAGACTAAACATACCCAGCTCTCGAAGTCTATCCTTATAGGGCATGGCTTCCAGGCCTCTCACCATTTTGGTCACCCTCCTCTGGACTTGCTCCAGCTTGTCAATATCCTTCTTGAATTGGGGTGCCCAGAACTGGACACAGTATTCAAGATGGGGTCTAACCAAAGCAGAGTAGAGTGGTACTAGTACCTCCCTCGATCTAGACACCATACTCCTATTGATGCAGCCAAGAATTGCATTGGCTTTCTTGGCTGCCGTATCACACTGCTGACTCATGTTCAGCTTGTGGTCTATGAAGACTCCTAGATCCCTTTCACATGTACTGCTATCCAGCCACGTGTCCCCCATCCTATATTTCTGTATTCTCTTAATTTTTCTCTCAGCATTTCCATTTTACTTTTTCTGCTCTGTGTTGCTTTTCCTCCCCAGTGTTCTCCCTCTTTGGCCTTCTTCACTTTACCACCAACACTTTTTTTCATTATATCATTACAACATACATCATTTTTAAAACTGATATCTACTTCCCCCACCTCAGCGTATTGCTACTTTTCACAGGTTGCCTTCTAAAATCTTCAGAAGAAGTTAGTACATTTACTAAGAATGTAATTCTTTGCTTATTTCATTCTTGAAGGAAGCGATGAGTAATTCTTCCCACTGTAAGGAAATGTTTTAAGGTATTTGAAAACTGCACAGTTTTCAGAGACTAATCACAGTTTGGAACTTATTTTTCACAAAATTGACATGTGAGATTTTTCTGGCACAGATAGCAGCTTTTTCTGTGCAGGAAAAGGCATTTTTTCCTGGTGCAGAAAACAATATTTATGTGCATTTATATAATATTATTTTCTGCGCAGACACAGCTCTTTGTTTTGTGGAAAATGCTCTAGTGGGGGAATTTTTCTGTGCAAAATTTGCACATTTTTTTTCTGTGAGTGTGAACAGAAAACAGTATCATCAAAGCAGGAAAAATATTTCTGTGCAAGAAAGAGCGTTTTCTGTGCAGAAACATTATTTTCTATGCAGAAAATGCTGTTTACTGCACACAAAGAATGTGTGAATTTGCATAGAAGTCCCAAACTGCAAATATTCCCATCATGTCAGAGTTGTCACAGTTTCCTGACACTTGAGAAACATTTGTGTCAGTATTTTCAAATATTCTTTCCATCCTTACAGGGCACTTGGTGCTTCCCCTCCCTTTTTTTTTTTTTTTTTGGTAAAGAGAAATTCTGTAACAAATCAGAAACTTCATGACTTAGGCTGATTGATGTGTGAGACTTTTAAGACATTTCCTAGGTTACCACACCAGACTCAACCACGTGTAAGCAGAGAAGAAGCACGTGATGTAAAATAGGGGTGAGAATTGTATGTTCCATAAAAACTATTAAGGTCCCTCCTGGATGAAGTTCTCACATTGGAGAACTGAATCCCCCTTGCATCCAGGGAGTACACTTTCCACGTTAAGGCTATTTTTGATCCTGATCTTGTCATTTTCCTTTTTCCTAAACCAAAAGTGCACACCACTTAGTAAATGAAAATGTGGCAGGTGAAAGTACATCCAATCCTGGATGTAGAGACCAATGTTCTCCATACCCCCTTCATATTACTTAAGTCAAAATCAGTTGGTTTAAGAGGTCTGCAGATCTTCAGCTTGCTTTTTCTGTTGCTATATGTTTGAAATTAGGGATAAGCCAACCGAATCCTTGAATCCTCAGCAAGGATTAGAAATTTGTGAATCCAAATCCCTGTACCAAAATAGGCAAACTGAATCTTTTGAATCCACCAACCAAATAGTTTGTGGGAGACCAGGACACCTGAAAACCTGGGAGACTGGGATGCCTAAAAACCTGGGCACCTAGATACACAAGGGGAGATGGCAAGTAGGTGAGTTTTTTCCCTTGGAGTAATAATGGCCTTTGCTAACAATTTCAGAAATTACATCTGTGGTTGTATTCGAATATATTTAAATTGAACATTTAATGTTTAAGTTCAGCACTATTTTCTGTGCTGAAAATCAATGGCATGTATCAATGCTGGGGTCAGTGGGCCTGACGCCTATCAGAAGTAGTGGGGCAGAGGGCAAAATCACACAGTCTCATCCAGTGATTGCCACATGTAGGCCAGTGTACCTCCTTCCACAAGACCAGTGCCTGGCTGTAAACCTATAGATAGAATAGGATGAGAAGTGAAATGTCTCTCATGGTTTCTCATGAGTCACATGACAAATCAAATGTAGCAGAAAGAAAAAATTGTTTTTAAAAATTGGCACCTCTGGGGCCCACCAAAGGCCTGATTGGCTGGAAGTCTTCTTGAGATTTCAAGGACAGCTAAAGGATTCCTTTGCATAGCTCCCTTGCAAAGCTCTTTCATACACAATTCTGGAGTTTGTAGTTTTACAAGGTGCCACAGCCTTCTCTGCCAAAGTGTGCTGGTGCATCACAAAACTACAAACCCCAGAAATATATTTTATATCTTCTTTCAAACCTTGTGAATGAGTGTGAACTGAAACTGAGGTTTGCACTTAAAACATAGAACTTTGTCCTGAATGTGTATACTACTTTCATTCGAATAGCTCTTCACGGTAAATACTGCATTGCAGTAACCGTTTACATCTTTCCTCTCCCCTTAATTTGAATATGAAAAAAAATTATATCCTGAGCATGCACAACAGATTTGAGCATTCTGATAACACAGTCTTTGAAAGTAAATATTCTATTTCCACACATGTCGTTTCCCATCTTTAAAAATAGCTAGGAGCTATAATTTAAACATGAAATGTATAATGTACAGGATGCATGTCCCTGATTCCATTCCAATATATCAATATTCAAAAATTGTTATTGTGCTACAGATGTACAAAATGTTCACTGCTCCAAAGGGCTAATTTTCCTTTCTCAAGAACTTTTAGAAATCAGATTTAAAGTTTCCAATATTCTATTATTGGCCAAACATGTATTTCATACATTTAGATACCATAATATTGTCTACATTTCACTGTATTTTGTTAATCTAGCTATCTTATATATACTTTTTAGAATGTCAGACCTGTTGGATCAGGAACAAAATCCAATAAAAGTGGTATTTGAGGGAAAATAATTTACATCTGGAGGATACACTCCATCATTAGCTTTACAAATCTGGCGGTACTTTCCATACATAATCTCAGCCAAAATGAGACGAATCAGCAGTGTGGAATTGTCTAATAGTAAGATCTGACAAAAACCTAAAGCTTTTGAATGTGGGAACTCCGGTTATTCTTAATATCAATGCTCTTTTAGCTCTGGAGAGGGTAGTAGTTAGATACTTATTGGTAGCTCTATGGTTGATATGCAGACCGGCAAACTTTTTCACTCCCAGTGCTTTGATAGCAGCAGCACAACAAAAGGTTACTTAATTCCTAAATTAGGCTGTTGAGATGAAGAAAGCTGGGTGTGGCAGTCTAGGGTACCACGTACAGTGTACTACAAATGGCTGGGGTTGAACTTAGGGTTTTTATACTCCATTTCACACCCTGAAGGGGTACATTGACAAAGCTGTAACAGGACTGACAAAGGGGTCCAGAATGAGCAAATTGCTTAACTTTGAAGTGACAAAACATTGATGGAACTCATGACAATCTCTTAATGTTTGGTCAGGGAAGGTGTATAGTGAAGATCTCTATAGGGTAAGATTGAGGGATGGTTTCTGATTGCTCACCAATCTGGGCAGTTCATCTTTCATTGTATTCACAAATGCCAAGAGCCTAAAGCGGTAAAGGGATTATCACAAATCCATCAGCATTGGGTTTTACACATAATGCTATGTGATTTTCATGATACCAAATACGTCTTCAGCCAGCATGGCCCTGAACGTCTCCAGTCGGCATAATCCAGATTGTGTTCCCCAGTCATTAATAAGTTCAATTTATGAAAAACTGCATATCTTGTAGGAGGGTTGGTAGATTATGGTAACAGTTATCAACTAATGAACTTACATAGGCATGTCAATGTAACTTATTTTGGTTCCAAGAAGAATGAGTATTATTAGTCATCTGTGCATAATATATATATATCAATGTATCAAAAAGAAGAAAATCATCATAATACATATTTTTAGAGATGGGCTGCTTCTTTTTTTCAAAATTTAACCGACTATATCAGACAACAAGCCTAAACCTTGATGAATCATCCCTCCACCCTGCCCATCCAGTCAGTGAAGTCTAAAACAAGTAAGAATCTCAAGTGAAATTCTAAAGTGACATCTAATCTCTGAGCAGACCATAGGGTTGAACCATTATTTTCTGAGTTGATGCTTAAATTGCATTTGAACCACTCACATGTTATACAGTTTAACTTTGATCAGTATTAATGGGGAAGGGAAAGGCAAGAGAAGAAAGCATTTCGGTGCAAATGATTCTCCTGACAGTTGTACAGCTTTATATTTCCATCACAAACCATATGAAACAAATAACCTTCTTCAAGGCCATAGACCTATTCACACTTATCTGAGAATATGCCCCACTGAATCCAATAAGATTTATTTCAGGGTAAATGCTCACAAGATTGTGTAGTAAATGTCACCTGTGAAACATTCTTCTTCCCTTTCTCCTTCATCCTTCAATTTCCTGAATATATTCAACTTCAATATGTAGTCAGATAAATACATTAATTTTGAGGCAGGTACACAAATGTACACACATATACCTGCCCAGAACAGGGTTGTTTGGAAAATCCAAACATTTCACCACATTTTCTATAAAAAAACTGGCCAAATATCAGTTTGAAACAAGGTATAGATCAATGCACTGTAGCATTAATTCCTTCATATATTATTCTGAATAGCTATGTGTTCAATATTATCAAGAAAGACGGTAGTTTAAAAAGAGGCATCTGGCCTTATTCAGGGTGGTGATTTAATCCATCTTACATCTTTTGGTTCATATAACAAGTTATAAGTTAAATGATATTAAATTGATGTGACAAACCATTTATTTCCCTATGCTGACATGTGAGACAGATGAAAATCAGTAGCAATGAAGACAACATAAATTGGATGGTCCTCAGTATTATTCCCCTCTCATGCTTTTTTTCTATATTGATGTAGTAAGCTATATTGGTGTTTGATATGCATATGAAGCACATCCCAATGTGAAATTAAATCCATGAATTATTTACCTCACCGAAATCAACACATATATACACATTATCTAAATTTGTCATGTTGGAATTTCTAACAATGAGGTCTTCTTTATAGATCTTCTTTCTGTATATGAAAGCATAAGTGACAGATTGGGTTTCTCTCCCATTGTAATAAAATATTAGATCTTTGGAGAGTTAACCAACTACTGCTTACCTACCACATTATGACACGGTGTCTTATTTCAAACTACTGTGACCCTTAAAATCAGATATGTGTGTCAGATACCTTTGGTGTACTCAACTTGCACTGCAGGGATAAAAAATTGAAACGATGGGGCACACAAGTGCTGTCAATCAAAATGTTTTCTTTTCTTTTTAAAAAATAATGTGCAGTATTGCAGTATTAGCTGAGAATAAAAATCAGAAGTAAGCTGCTTTTGAGAAACAGTGCTAGGAGAGCCAGGATGGTGTAGTGGTTTAATCCCAAGAGACCAGGGTTTGAACCTACTCAGCCATGGAAACTCACTGGTTGAGCTTGGGCTAGTCACACTCTCTCTGCTTCAGAGGAAGGCAAACACAAAGCACTTTTGAACAAATTTTGTCAAGAAAACCACATAGTAAATTCACATTAGGATTGTCATAAGTTGAAAATGACTTGAAGGAGTACCACCACTACCTTCTTCACCACCACCATATGGCAGCCACGAGGAACTATTCAAGCAGAATGGCCAAGGGGCTGGTCTGAAGATCAAATCTTATCTCAACTATCAACTCAGTAGGAGAACAGATGCAAGAACTACCATATGCTTGGTCTGGGATAGGGCCAGGACAGACAATTATCATCATCACCACCACCATCACCATCATCTACCAACCCATTTATACAATATATTCCACTACTTTTTTTTTTAAATCAGATCTCTTGGTGAAGAATAAGGTGGTTCATAGAAGGAATGGAAATAATTGCAACTCAATACAGCCAAAATGCACATGCTATGACCACTTTTAAGACATTTTGACCCCTGGGCAAAATATACATTTTGTTCACAAGGGTTACTTCTGTCTTGTGCAAAGGTGATTAAACAGTTTTGTTTCATCTGTTAAGATGATCATGCAAATGAAAGCTAGTGGTTTCCATTTTAGTGATATGGTGACTCTGTTCCAGGTTTGAAGAAGCTGAATCTATTTTGGGGGCAGCACCATGGATACTTCTTTTAAAGTCTGGATTAACATCTGGGGTGGATTCAGCATCCCACTGACAGCACTACCGGGCAGCACAAGAGCTTCGAACAGTAGGTTAGAAAATTAATGCAACAATATTAAATGTTAGAAATTGGCAAAAATAATTCCTTACTATTAATAGTAATAACTGAAATAGTTTAGCTTACCAAGTTATCATTATTTAACTGGTTATTAGTTTCGGGGCGGACCTGAGAATTTGCAGAGAATGGCACAGAATTAATCACAAAATGGACCTAAAGGCACATATATTGGCACTTTCAAAAGTGCTTCCACTCCTGCATTTTAAAATGGCTTTCCACCAATTTGGAATTACCCCCAGATGGACTACAAAGTCTATAATATAGTTATTGCCCAGATATTTTGGGACTTCAACATGTCTGGAAATTTCTAGATTACATGGAATCTCATGTTGTAACCTATTCCATTAAGTTTTCCCAGTAATCTGTATCTCTCTTCCTTTTTTCTACCCCACTTCTATCCTTACCAACATGTACATTTGGCAAACTAATCCCTTTGCATACTGATCAAGATTTGCATGGCTATGGCTTTGAATTCTCCCAACATGTGCTCGTTTGCCTTGTTTATTGAAAATTAATAAGGAGCGAAATTAAAATAGGTGTGAGAATTATTAGATGCAAGATCATTATGCCTAGCAACAGAGCCATGTCATCACATTTCTTCACATCCTAACCCTTCTTCCCCTTAGTCCTTTCTGTCTTACTGAATCTGCCAGAGGATAAGCCATCCACTCTAAAGAATTCCAATGTTCTAAAGTTAACTGATTTGTTAAAACATGGAATCAGCTTTGCTGTTAATCGAGAAACCGAGCTAGGGAAAAAAAAACTAGTAATGGGTCCATGACTTATCAGGTTAATTAGCTAGTTATTTTCATGTTCTGGGTAATACATATATAATGACTTGGAAAATGCCTATCAAGTTCACTTTATTCAAAACTTCTGGGGCTTCTTTATATGTGACATTTTATATCCTATATAGAATTAATTACAGGATTATGTAGTTGAAAATTAGACTGTTAGAATTTCATGCCATGTATGTATCTGTATTTGAGGAAGGGAAGGAGCCAGGCTCCATAGCAGGACTTGATCACATAATATGTAACAGAGGCACAGGATTGCCCACTTCTCTGGATCTTTTCTTCCATTAGACTTTTCAGCTATGCTGTTAGCCACCAGTGCATTTTCTGGATATGATGTCTTGGATATGTTTGGATTCATGTTTTCCCGAATGTGATCTCAGAGACTGTACCTGCAACCTACCACACCTTTACATGATCCCAGGAGCTTGCTTTGATGATTTTATAGGTCTGCATTACTCAAGGGCTTGCAGTAGTTGAATGCCTCTAAACTGTGAAGAAGAATTTGGAAAGCAACCCTCTAAACTATCTCAAAGGAGCCCTAGAGCACTTTTCTTCTCATTGTCAGCAGTTCTCATAAAATCATCTTCATATTTTTAATATAAAGCCACAATATGAACTTTCCAAAGCAAACATAACAACATCTTTGAATTGGAATGAAAAATATGTTTTCTAATAAAAAATAGTGCCGCCAGCTACCAAATGGTTTTTCTCTACTTCCCCAAGTTTAACCATGGATATCTTGTGTCCCATATGATAGCTGGAAATCTGTCTCATAACATGAAGCCACATCATGGACATAGCTTTGTTTTCTAAGTAGATTGTTTTGAAGTCAGGTGACAGTAATAAAATGAATCCCTTATTTCAAAGAAAGGTTTTCATTACTCAGTGAAATGACTAACATTGGACCACATTCAAAAATTGACAGGAAGAACTGCACTGATGGCAGTAATCTTCATTTTGAAGATGGCACAGGTAAATGTGTTTGCTTCTTATTTTCTGCCTCACTGAACAGTCAAGGCCATGCCAGATTTTACAAAGCAGATTGACTATTTTGTGCTTCCCGGAATAAAAATATATGTAAAAAGAAGAAAATTTGTTTCTGTAAACATCCTAGCACACATGATGAGCACACAGAGATCAGGAAGATACAATTAACTGTGGCTTCTTTGTGTATTTCCACTGAAGAATTGTGTATTTACTCCACACACATCCCACATCTGCCATTGGGATGCTAGTGGAAACTGGCTACCACAAATCCTACCTGCATCCATTTCCGCCCCTACATAGTTAACCAATGTGCTATGGAGATGGTTAGAGGAGAACCCTTTTTGCCCACTTTTTGCTATCTGTGTGTTTTTGAGGGTGACGAAATTGAGGAATATTCAACCATATGAGCTCCCATTTATAGTCTAAAGGAGCACAGCCCACACAGCTGTACCACCTCAGTAAGAACTAGACATCAGACATTTTGGGTGCTTTCAGCTCAAGCAGGAGCTGATTATACTCATTTAGACCATGAAGATTTCATCAATTTGCTTTAATTATAGATCTCTCACACCAAATTACTATTTCTCACAGATTCTAACTTTCATTATTAACCCTGCTTGGTACAATTAAGCTGGAAAATGACACTTTGATCAGATCAGAACTATATTTCATGCATTTAATTTTTAAAAGAAGTCTCACTTGCTATAATGTGTGAAGGGGAGGAACTATTATTTAGAGTACTTCAGAGATTCTTAGTGTATTAGAATAATTTCAATTTTAATCCATTTTCTTTTAAAACTACCATTCCCAAACACCATACAATGTGTTCCTTAGCACTTCTGGGAGCTTCAGTTTTATACCTGGAAAAATTATCTGCTGTATAACCAATGCCAGTCTTGTGAATGTGAACACACAGGATTCATATCATGGATGAGAAATACTATGAAGCCAGCATGGTGTAGCATTGGACAACAACAAGGAAACCAGAGATCAGATCCCTGATCAGCTATGGAAACCTACTGGATGGCCTTGGGCAAGTCACATACTCTCCACCTCAGAGGAAAGCAAAAGTAAACCTCCTCTGAACAAATCTTGCCAAGAAAACCCTATGATAGGTTCACCTTAGGGTTGCCATAAGTTGGAAACAACTTGAAGGCACATAAGAACAACAACAACAGCGGCAACAACAACAATGAAAATGAAACCAAAATAAGTGGAAGTATTTTCATATCATGGCTTTGGAATGATTGATAACTTACCCTTATTCAGGTTCACCATACCCTTCCCAAGAAATTGGTGATACCCAGCATCACAAGCTTTTGTCCTTTTTTCAGATAGTTTGACTCATAACAGACCCCAGGAATACATAGTTTAACCCTGCCCACTCTCTCGCTTTCATTCTCTTCTCATATTTTACCTCATTCTATCTCCATTGATCTCATGCGCATAGTTCTGTTGTTTCTGCTACCAAAGATCTGAAGAAATTGTCAAGCATCTGGTAGGCCTCCACAATACATAATTTAAAGCTACATTTAGTTGTGTACATTTAGTTCTGTAATCTAAGAATTGTGGAAGTTGTAAACTGCCTTAGCTGCATGAAAATTCTGAAAAGTGGAATCTAAATGGAAATACATATGTACATCCATCCATCCATTCATCCATCCATCCATCTATGACTTGAAAACTGCCAAGCTGATCACTGTCCCTGTAATATTAACTGAATTCTCCACTCTGCTTAACCCATTAGTGAACCTAATCAGTAGAACATGAGGAGTACTTATAAAATGTTCAATGGTGTGGACAAAATAAATAATTTCTACTCTTCTGTCTTAATACTAGAGCAGGAGATTTACACAACAAATTATTGATCAACAGTAGATTCCATACAAAACAAAGGATTTTTTTAACACACTGCCCAAGTTGATTTATGGAGTTCACTGCCGAACAGCATTGTCATGGTTGTAGATAGGAATCTTGTTGAAGCTAGACAGACCAGAGTCTGGCAAATATTTGATGAGACACCACAGAAGAATCCTATGCACTCTGTCTTATCTTTCACAATGGATGAAAGGAAGGAAATAAATAAAAGCATCAGTACAATTGGTTGTTGTTGTTAGTTGCCTTCGAGTCACCACCAACTAATGGTGACCTTTCAGCTGAACTTATCACATTTGGCAAGATTTGTCTGGGAATTCCTCTGAGGTTGAGAAAGTGTGACTTGCCCAAAGTCAGCCAGTGAGTCTCAGTGGCTGAGTGAGGATTTGAACCTTTGGTCTCCCGGAGTCCTGGTCCAAATTCAAACTGCTATACCCTGTTGGACTGGTATTAATAGAAATAGAGGTTTGTTAATTTATTAAAACATTTTACAACTATATCCTTGCAATAGTGACATTCAAAAGATTAAAGTTACATTAAATATTTTTTAAAAAATGTAACACAATTATAATCAAACTGATAGATAAATAAAATAAAATGTAGGGAATAAACCATACCTGTTAATTCAAGTGAAAATGTCTGAGTGGTGGAAATTTTTCTGAGCTGATGCACAGTTATTGAAATGTGGGCACCAGCCTCACCACCAGTGGGAAAGTATTCCACATAATTTCAAAACATATTCCAGGATGTGATGATAACCCCTTGTTTAGACGTCTTTAAAGAAGAATTAGATAGATTCATGGCAGATGGGTTTATCAGTAGAGTATAGCTTAAGACAATTGCAGAACATTCATGTCCATGTGTGTTGCTTGAGCAGGTGGGAGGATTAGAATCAATGGGCAAAACCTTGACTTCATGTGGTTTGACTACCTAGTGTATGCCATGCCGGTGTTAGAAGAGTATGCTGCAAGACAGGTGGGTGTCCTAATTCTACAGGACTCTTCTTACATTGACTACATTGAAGCCAAAGCTGCCAAGATTCTTCCTGTAGCTCACCTATGCCTGTTCACGTCCTGTATTTTATACTACTGTGGCCCTTTTCACATTGAGTCTTCTCGCGCGAGGGGGGAGGGTGGCTCGAGCGAGAAGCCTCCTCCGGGAGGCTGCCACTTCCCCCCTTGTTCCTTCCGCAGGCGCTTCCTGCTGGTGCGTCCGTCGCGCTAGCGCCCCTTCCTTCCTTCTGCAGGGGCCTGTGGGAGCTGTAGGCACCGCGGAGGGAAGGAAGCACGACCCGGTCGCCTCCCCGACACTCCGCACAGCAGGTAAGCACACATGGGCGCCGGGAGCGTTGCGCGAGCGTGGGTGATTTTCACTTCGAAGCAAAAATAAAAAAAAACGCGATCGCGCCACTGCAGCCCCGTGAGCGCGGCGGAAGTGGAAGTGCATCGTGCAGAGTGACGCTCCCACTCCTGCGAGGCTCACGGGGCTATTTCATGAGAGAAAGCCCGTGCGAAAAGGGCCTGTATCAAGGCAAGACTCGGAAATTAGAACACAGTGTCAAGTGGGGAGAAGAATCCCTGTCCCAGAGAAAAGAGAAAGAATTGACCAAAGGGCCCAGTTTTTGACCGAGTCTTCCAGGCAAAATAAACAAGGTAAGGATAAAGTTCTCTAGATCCTCTGTCTGTCTCCTGCTGTGAGCCCATGACAAGGAAGGAAGATACACAGATGTAATATATAAGTAGCTAAATTCTTCTTTTCATTCACACACTGATGTTATGACTGGGATAAAATGGACCCCATGAATACATGCTTTTATCCCTGGACGAAAAATGGAATACAAATGTCAGTAGCAAATAAAACTGAAAACACAGCACCAGACAAGAAGACTCACCAGTCCCAGGTAAAAAAGTAGGTGCTTTTTGCAGTTTGTTCATGGTTTGGCTTGATCACAATTCCTGTCATCAGCTAGTACTGGCATCTTAAATTTCCTTCTATCTGTTGGTAGTGCTTACTTCTGTTTCCACCTTTTGAGCCCCATTTCATATGCATTAAAAATTGCAAAGACTTTATTAAATTATCAGGTACATTTCTTGGCATGCCCATGATTGTCCACCAGAGGTAACATCCTAGCTTTTTTTCCAGCAAGTCTTGTATGAAGGAATAAATCAGTGTCACCTTTGGCAATATATCTGTCATTTTAAAATTGTACTGTCAGAAGGATTTGACTCAAACATTATCTAGCAGTCCACGTTATTTTAATCCCATGATTCAGGGCCAAACTAGAATTTATCATGAGACACATACACAGTTTCCATCATTGTCATCATTACTGGAAAAGAACAGAGGGGAAGGTTTGCAACCAGAAGTAGAATAACCGGACAGTGGGATGATTTCATCCTCCCCTTTTCCTTCCCTTCTTGCCATTTGTCACCAAAAACCACTCTCCTCATCCTGCTTTTCTTTGGTCATTGCAGTAGTCCTTGGGAAGACTACGAGTTCCAAGAGCCACATGACTCATTTTCCTCTTTCAGGAGGAATGACACAGAAAGCTCTTTCACATCACACAATTATAGCACTTTGATTCCCCTTTAACTGCCATGGATCCATCCTATGGAATCCTGGGATCTGCAGTTTAGGAAGGGGCGTTTAGACTTTCCAGCCATAATTCAATAGTGCTTAATCAAATTACAAGTCTCAGGATTTCATCAAATGTAGCTATGCTAATTATAGGAGAATCAAAGTGCTGTAACTGTAAAGTGTGACAGGGCCCACAGTCTGGAATGTTTGCGGGAAAAATAAAATGGCAGTTGCAGTGCTGAACAAATAGCCTTGCACTTGTTGCTATCATCATTGCTGTTATAAAAAGTGAGTCCTGACAGGGAAAATGTTCTTGTGGGAGCATTTTAAGGAGAAAATCAGCTGATGCCCGTCCCCACCCAGCAAACTCACTGCAGCAGCCCCTTCCCTGCATCCCTATTATCTCAGCAAAAGATGGGGATTATGCTTAGTTGAGTTAATATCTTATTTTGTACTTAAAATGTCAAGTTTAATATTTTGATATTTTGTTGCCACTTGTAGGGAAGAGAAAATATGCACCAGGAATAGGACTGAATAGGCCTGAAATGATTTTTCAGAGGCTACTCAACTCCCCCCTTTTTTTCAAGCAAACACAGCCAAGTTTCTCATCTTTACTCTTTGACTCTGTTTACTAGTGGCTTATTTTTGAGGAATTCTCTTTCTTCAACAGATTGGTTTGATTATTTTCTTCTTAGGTGGATGAGAAAATTGCAGTATATTCTTCTCCAAGCAAAACAGACAGAAAAATGTAATTTTAAAACCTCCCTCTCTCCCTCCCCATTTTAACAAAGGGACTGAACTAAACAAATATTAGTGTAACAGAGCTGGTTTTTCTTCCGTTGTGGCTTTAAGTAAAAGCTGGATTTTATTTTAAACTTGCTTCTCTAAGCCAATGCTCATTTCCCAGACCATTTTTTATGTCGAGAGGCTGCTGCTGTGAGGCAACTGTGCAAGAAGGAGTTGTTTATTTTCCTAGTTTCTAACTAGAAGTTACAGTTTTCATGGAGGAAAAGAATTTCTTTAGGATAATCAAGAAATGACAATGTTATAAAACAGGAGGATAACTGTGGCTCTTACTGTTACTGTTAATGTTACTGGGCTATATTTTAAAGATATATTAGTAGTCTAAATAATATTTTAAGGATTTTTATTAATATTCTTCTTCCTTTTCTTAATAGAGCATATATGAAATTTAATGCATATATTATTATAAAATGTAAATATTATGAACTATCGTGTTTTATGAGGGTTATGAAAAGGAATGTAACGTATCATGTAATAATAAATATTAATGATATAAAAAGAAAAATCAAGAGATGTTTAGATGAATGATAATTGTATAGATTCATGCAGCACTTTTAAACAAGAATCAGTATAAGTATAAGGCCATTTCCACACTACACTGTTATTCCACTTTTCCATTATTCTACTTTCAACATCCTGTGGAATCCTGGGATTTGCAGTTTAGGGAGGGGGATTTAGAGTTCTCAGCCAGCGGGCTCTTTGGCCTCATTAACTGCAAACCCCAGAGTTCCACTGGATGTTGAAAGTGGAATAACAACACTATAACAGTGTAGTGCGGAAATGACCTCTGTTCTTCCATATTCTATCCTGACAGTGGTTTCTTGTCCAGTATGTACACATCAAAACAATCAAATGGTGCTGCATTGCTGTTTATTTTAAGAACAGTCCATCATTTTCCATGACCTACACAGTGAAATGTTTTGTTATAATCTAAAATGCAAAGGATGATTTTCTTCGGAAATTCTTTCATGTGATCCCTTAGCCAATATATGTTTGCAGTGTGATCACTGGTCCTTCTTCCCTTTCTGAATTGAGTTTGGACATCCGACATTTCTTGCTCCATAAAAGATAAAAGTCTTTGTTGTATAACTTGAGCATCAGTTCGATTGTACGAGATATTAATGTAATGGCCTCATGGTCACTATAATCTCTGGTTCCCCTTTTCTTGATGATTGGAATGCAAATTGAGAGTCTCCAATCTGCAGGCTGTTTTTTCATTTTTCATATGTGTTGGCAGATTTTTGTTAGCATTTGAATGGATTCTCTCTAAGTTGGAAACACCTTTATTGGTATATCCTCTTTTCCTGATCACTAATTGTAGTTTGAATTCCCCTTTCATTTCTTGGACCTTGTGGAAGAGAATTTTTGCTTTAACTTTTTGTTGTTATAGTCTTCTCTTTTCTTTGCATTGCTTATTGTAACAGTTTTCATAGTCCCTACGCACATATCACTGAACAGTTGCATTCAGGCATCTCACCCTGTTTCTATCCCCTTTTACTTTTGCTTCTTGCATACCTTTAACTGCTGAAAGAGTTTCATTAGTCATTCAACTAGGCTTCAGTTTCTTTTTGGTGACAGCTTGTTTCTTTTCACATTATTTTCTGATAATGTCCTCAGTTATGGTCCAAAGTTCTTCAGGATCTGATCAATTAGGCTTGGGATTGCAAATCTGTTCTGTACATGGTCCTCAAATTCTACAGAGATATTCTTTGAATTGTATTTTGGCACTATGATTGATTTAATGTATTTCTTCAACTTTAGCCTTTATATATGTATAGTGAAAGTTCATTGCCTGTGCAAGAATGTGCCCCTGGTCTTACAGAGAGAATAGAATTTCTTACCCCCTGCTTCCAATTGCTACAGACAATACATTGTTGTTGTGTGTCTTCAAGTCATTTCCACTTATGGTAAACCTAAGATGAACATATCATGGGTTTTTCTGTCAAGACTAGTTCAAAAGGGGTTTGCAATTGCCTTCCTCCAAGGCTGAAAGAGTGTGACTTGCTCAAGGTCACTCAGTGGGATTTCACGACTGAGTGGAAATTTGAACCTTGGTCTCTAGAGTCCTAGTCCAAAACTTAAACCATTACACCATGCTTATGCTAAATTATTATGTATAATGCACATTCTCAATGATACACTATGCTCTTTCTTTCTGATAGGCAATGGGGTGGATGGTACACTAACAGAATCCCCAGTCTACTCCTGGTTTTCAAACTCAGGTATACACACTCCATGTGTCACTAATAGGTATTCTACTCAGGTTAAGATGGTTTTTACAGACCACAGCTACCACCTGCCCACATTCCTCACCTGCTCACTAACGCAGTACTCAGTGGGAGAGCCTGATCCCATATCGGGACAACATCCTCCTCCAACCAAGTTTCTGTGAAGCATGCCATATCAGCAAAATCATCTTCAAAGAGATAATAGATTGTGTGTGCTTTGTTCTTAACTGACCTGGCACTGCATATGAGAAGGTGAGGTTTTCTAGATGGTCTGGTTCAATCCCCAAGTTCCCAAGGTTGGCAGGATAAGTGGAAGGTGAGATAAGTATTAATCATCTCTTCTCCTTCCTCTATAAGAGCATGTCATCCTGCCATCACCATACGTCCCTCAGCCCTGTAAAGTATAAACAGATATTTAGAGCCAAATTCTATACTATAGGAAATTATTCTCCACTGTTTAAATGGCACCCAACTTACCACAAGAATTAAAATTAAAGGAACACCTCAAATATCGAAAAGCTTTGATTAGATTGAATAATATCTAATAATGCCATAGTCCCAAGAATAGACAATTTCATGCCATGTTCCAAGGTAAACATGTGTGCATGTAAGAAAAATAAAATTAAAACTCTATTTGGCCATAATGAAGTAGTGAAGAAGAACAAACCTTCTCAGAGAGTGACAGGGAGAGAGAGAGAGAGAGAGAGAGAGAGAGTGTGACCTGATGTTTTCCTAATTTTTTAAGAGGTAATTGCTCTGTAGTTCATACTGCAGTGCTTGGAAATTTAGCTTTTTAAATCCCAGCTTCCAAAAAGTTCCTTAGCCAGCAGTGCTGGCTTGGAGATTCTGGGATTTGTAGTTCAAAAAATTGCTTTTCCAAGCTCTGTCATGCATTCCTGTTCTTTTACTCTGTCTTTCTTTCTGCCTAATTCAGATTTCCTGACTACCTAGTTATGAAAGGCTTACAAAGGTCTACAGTGTTCAGAGGTACAGAATTGCCACACTGTCCCCTTTGACTCCATGCATGTTTGGCACAACATTGAAAGGAGTATACATGGGTAATACCTATATCTTCCAGCTTGGCCAAAGAAAAAGTTTTGAGGCACTTCATCCAATCATCTGGAGGATCAAAAACATCCCAAATGCAGGATTTTTCAGATGTTATGCTGAATGGGCATAGTGAGCACATAGGATGGGTCTTTATCCTGTACTGTCCATGTTTAGAGTCCTAGCTAACCAAAGCTGATATCTCTTATTAGTTTTCTGAAAGATGATCATAATTATATATGAAAAATGAGAGAGATATCATTTTAGATGATGGCTTCTTCCCCATTATATGAAAACATTCTCAACCTTCCAAAGTTTTATCTTATTTAACATTGCCTACATGTTATAGTTAAAATCAGTGGTCCTGAACATGTTTTGGTTCATGGATCCTTCTGAGAATTTGATGAAACCTGTGTGCCATCTTCCTATAACATGGTGTCATTGACAATTATATGTTAACTTGACTATGTGCAATAATGTCTAATGCCACTCCGTACTTGTTTAGGGTGAAATAATACCTTAATAACATTATGTACTATTACACAAAGACCATTTTGAAGCAACAGGAAGGAAATTTAAAGGGGGGGGGAATCAGTCTGATGGCCTTATGGATACAAGTTAAGAACCACAGCTCTAAATGATGCTGCTTATAAAGTTTGTGTCAGATCTATATGAGTTAGAGCAAGTTTGTTAGAATGTTCTGGACTAAGTACAAAATTCATCCTGAGTTTTCTTCTTGAGTTTTAGAAGGCAAATACAATGGACCTGCCGTCTTTCTCAGGAAAGGGGCTATTGAACAAGAAAGTCTGCATTTTTTAAGCTTTGTGTGATTCTGAATATTTACTTGGAAAAGTACTAGGGCTCTAAACATGAACACTGGTTTCATCAGTTACTAACAAACATTTGTGAAAAAAGCTGAAACAAACTGTACACCAAAGGTTGTTTTTGACTTACTTTAATAAGAGTGCCAAAGAGGAAACGATGAAATTTAAACTTCCCAGTGCAATTTAAGAAGGATTTAAAACCAAGCAGACAGGGATCTAAATATATTTGCTGAGAAGGCTTTGTCATTTCTGTGATATTAGAGATTCATCTTCAAGCTTCCTTCAGCCTGCTTAGTGGTGCTCCAGTGAGAATTGCTGCCATAAATCAGATTTACTTAGAACTTAGACAGTGTTTTCCTGAGAATGATCCTTGTTTAAGCAGCTTGGCAAAACACTCCTTGGCCTCTCAAAATTATCACTATTTCTTAGCATACCCCAGTTCTGAGGAATGATTTTGCTATATCATCTACAGATCCTACAGTCAGTTTTTTTTGTTTTGTTAAGATAACCACCCACTGTGCATGTGGTACTTGCATTACAATGTGTGTGAAGCTCTCCTAAACTGGAGAATAAGCAAGTGTTGCAGAGAGAAAACACTTATACTTATTTAACAACTAACTTTTAGGCACATCTTCAGTTCTGCTTGGGCAAGCATACAATTAAAATAAAGAAGCAAGCCTGGAGTGGACATGAAGCCCCCAACCTCAAGCTCATAAAGACATCCACACATACTGTGTGAGGGTAATCTCTGCAATGAGGGATTGTATTTGAACTCCTATACTGCAAAGACAAAGAGAATGAAAGCAACAAGAACGAGAGAAAGAGATGGAGAAGGAGTTGAGGGACAGAGAGTATGTTAAAGACTGGTAATATTCTTTTGTCTTGGACTTAAAAGTAAAAAGGTTACTTGCTGTCTAGAAAAGTCTAATTTAACTTTGGCCATTTCCACACCTTACTGGTTCCCGTCATGGTTCCAGTATCATCCTAGCAGTACCTTTGTTGGCAAGGGAGCACAATGCGAATGCTGCCCTCTGCATCCAGCTGTCTGTCTGTGGATGGGAGCATGAGCGATACACTCCTTCCTTCCACAGTGCAGCCAGCTTATGTCCTGTGCTGCAATGTAGATTGCACTTTCACCCATTGCACATAGCCAGCAGTGACAGGAGCATCACACGATTGCAGGTGCTTAATGGATTTTTTCTGTTAATTGAATGTCCTGCAATTGTGATGGGTGGGGATGCACTGGCTGTGGGACTGTGACAACATTGTGAGAAAACATGACTCACAGGCCCTTGCCAATGTGTCCCCATTGCAGGATAGCAATGCCATGTGGAAATGGCCTTTGTTTCTTCAAAATAAATATATTATTATTATTATTATTATTATTATTATTATTATTATTATCATTATTATTTTAAAAAAACCTGTGCTTCCTCTTCTATTGAGTCCAACTGATGTGGACTTCCAATAAGGCTCTTTAAGAGTCTTAAATAGCTAACGTGCTCTCTCATGTTTGCTAGTTGGTCAAAAAATCCCATTCCCATGTTGCTGCAGTCTCTTGTCTCCAGGGCCATTTCACACTACATAGTTATGGTGTTGTGATTCCATATTAACTGCCATAGTTCCATCCTATGGAATCCTGGGGTTGGAAGTTTAGGGAGGGATATTTAGAATTCTCTGCCAGAAAACTATCCTAATGCCTCACCAACTGTAACCTCCAGAACTCCATAGAATGCAGCGAGGGCAGTCAAAATGGAATCAGAGTGCTGTTAATTGTCCAGTGTGAAAGAGCTCCGTAGGGATGAAATTATTCATTAAGTTTCTTCTTGAAGATAGCAATGAGTTATTTTAGCGATTTTTTTTCCCTAAGCAAGAAAAATAATAAAAAACATACAGTTTTTGAAGGCTATTTGCAATTTGGAATTCATCTTCACAAAATCTATATGTGGATGTTTAGCACAAGCAAAAGCATCTTCTGTGCGCAAAACAAAACTTTCTGCACAGGAAATAATATTTCAGTGCATAAATTGCCATTTTCTGCATAAAACAAGCATGTGCCAATTTTGCACAGAATAAGTCCTGAACTGTAAAGATTTTCACCAGTCCATGAGTCTTCTTGACAGACTTTCTTAACAGTCAGAAAACGTGTTTTTTGACCATTCTTAATATATTCTTTCCATTCTTATCCTGATCTGATGAAGGAGGCTTTGACATTCTCTCATGTTCATTGTACACAATTTGTTATCATACAGGATTTTGACATCACTCTTTTTCTTGTCTTTTTTCTCCACTGTACTTCACCACACTTGAGATTTTTTGATGCCTTATGATGCTCTTTTGTTGACTCTCATTCTATGATTGCTGGTAATAATCACTGCCTTTGCTCTGTGATTTTCCTTCACATTTCTCATTCCTCAAACTAGTTAATAACTGCAACTCAGTTGTCTTGGCAGAGGACTCTCCAACAGAGCTTCCCCCTATAGTCAAAAGCAGTAAATGTGGCAGCAGATAAGGCAGATATGGGAGTATGAACCTGCACTGAATTAAATAGTGCTTGTCTAAAACCAGCTTTAATTGCATTATCTTCTGTTTCTGCAGGAGATTCTAATGGCCTTGACACATATAGTGGAGAGACAGAGAGTGCTTTGGATTTATTGGTTGTTGTTTAACATGCTGCCTAGTTCTAACTAGCCTGTTGCCTCAATGCTATTGGTTGCATTCTTCATCTCTCTGCTGTATTGCCTGATTTGACATTCCTTCCGATGATCCTTCCCACAAGAAAAGGAGACACTGTCTTTTCAGTGGAACATCTGACGAATTATACAAGTGATGGCAATCTCTAGTTTAGTTTCTTCAGGAATGAGATTGCTTCCCTTCAGCTGAATTCACTGCCACTGTCTGACATGCTTTATCTTTAACAAGGGTGAGTGAACCTGTTTTCTTTACAATGGAGAAAAAAAGGAAAGAAAACCCAGGCTGCAATGAATGCTTGACATCTGCTGATCAAAATCAATGCTAGGTTAACCTTTCCCTTGATCTGAAAATGAAATTATGCAGATGTCAGCCAGTTTATTACATCAAACTGATGTGCTTTCTTGGGCTCGTGTTATACACTCTCACTTCTAGTGACATACCCTTCTTTCTTGTAGACTCAGGACATGGCAAATGGTATACTTTCCAAACACAAAATAGTGTATGAAGGCCATTGTACCAAATGTTTAAGGATGGACTGCTAGGCACACTAATTTAATTCACAATGGTTTCTACTCATACCCATGACACCTTTGAGCTTATTTAGCAGTGAGATGCAGATGACTGAACATGTGGCTTGCAGTCCTATGCACAAATAATTAACACTCAGTTCTCAATGGAATGTGTCCCTGAGTACACATGTATAGATAGATGTATAGATGTATATATAGTATTGAACAGAAGATGTTCCTGGTAATCTTAACAGAACAAGTGAATCCAAATGGCCTCAAAACTGGGGAAATTTAGATGTTGAACTGTTTTAAAAGAAAGTGCCTCTGTTTTACCTGTTTTACTACTTCAGTCATACTTTGTGGGTATATTTATTATGATAGATAGATAGATAGATAGATAGATAGATAGATAGATAGATAGATGATAGATAAATAGATAGATAGATAATATATTGTACTCTGAACCCATAATGTCTTATATCTGAGACAGAGATGTAAATCTTTGACAATTTCATCCTTGAACACATAGGAAATGGTGTTTCTGTATCCATTTTCTGCATAGAAAACAGGGTTTTGTGCAAAAAAGTATATTTTTCTCTGTAGAATAGTTCCTGTACAGCACTATGGGATGGACCAATACCAGGAGAAAACTGCACAAAATTCTTACTGGTCTATTATTGACCCATCTGGGAGTTCTGACTGTCAGGAAACGTGTTTTTCAAATTGAGAGAAAAGTAATTATGAACATTATTTCCATCTCTGCTCATGAGTAATAAAAGGTCCTACTCACCAGGTTTATGGCTATGAATATGATAATACAGGCAATAATCCATCACCTTATTCAAACTTAGTATCTTAACTCTGGTGCTCATGCAGAGATATAGCAGACAGTTTCCATTTCCGACTGTGCTCATACTGGGCAGATTAGGGCTGTTCCATTGCCCTCATCAGTTTGGCAACTTCTTCAACATGTGGTTTTGGCACTAGGCTTTAAACTTGGGTTGGGCCATTGGTCAGTGATGTCAAAACAGCATCTCAACTCATCCTGTTCTCTGGTGTGGACAGTTAGGCAATAATTTCCCACATCTATGCCAGCTGATGTGCCCAACTCATACAGTCTCACTTTCCATGGATGTCATCAGTGCTTTCTACGGAGGCTTGGAAATTCCCCTTGAAGCCCCAGTGAGAACTCACTCTTCTTTTACAAATCTGTGTTAAAAGCAACAGAAAAACATATTCACAAACATACACACTATCTTCATTTTCTGATGGTCATTTCTAAAAATTATTTGTCACTGAAACAGTCATTCTTTCAATATACACCAGTCTTTTAATCACTGTGGAATTAGTTAGAAATAAACCTCATTCACTAAAAGCCAAAATGACTAAGCTAAACTCAGGATATTATAATTAGGACACGTCATGAAATCATGACATTAGAAAAGGATAAGAATGTTGGACTTTGGAGAACAGGGTCTGAATCTTTACTCAGCCATAGAAATATACTGGGTGACCTTGGGCAAGTCACATTCTCTCAACTCAGAGGAAGGCAAAGGCAAACCCTCACTGAACAAATCTTGCCAGGAAAACCCCATAATGTATAGTTTCACCTTAAGTTCTCCATAAGTTGAAACTGACTTGAAGGCAACAACTGGCAAAAGTGGAAGACCATAAGAAAAGAAGAAAACCACATTGTGTGTATTGATTCCATGAAGGAAGCCATGGACCTAATTTTCAAGATCTGGGCTGGACTGTTGATCACTAGAGATCTTAGACATTTCTTATTCATTAGGTTGCCCTAAATCAAAAAGCTGACCTGATAGCAAATAGCAATAAACTTCATTCATTCATCCTATAGCCATCATTAATGCTTGCACAACTTGAGATCCACCAAGAAGGACAGAGCTGATCAGTATCATATTGTGGACATGGAATCAAGTATTATGCATGTACGTGTTGAAACATGCTACCTACTAATTTAAAAAATACATACCACATAATAGTTCCATATGTACATAGTTGTGTGTATGTTTGTACAGTTTTATGCTCATCATACCAGTTCTACCATGAGAAACCCATTAGAACATTTGAACCCAAAGTATAAGATTGCAGTAAAATTGCAAGCCACATCCAGTTGTAGTAAAAGTTGCAAGCCACTTGTAAAACCAAGATAAACTTACAGACACAGCAAATTTCAAGTAATGAGGTAGAGCAAACTCAGTTGTGCTTGGCTAACTCTGACTTTGAATGACTTTAGCGTGACTTGGTAACATTAGAACTACATAGGGAGATCTTGAGAGTTGTGTGAAAGGTGTCTAAGTAAGCACAGGCCTTATGTTTCTAAGTGGATGGGTATAATTAATGCAGGATATCAAATGGAAGCAAATCAAGAATTCAGTATAGTAAACATCTAGAGGCTGCTTTAGTCATTCAACTGTTTTAATAACTTCACTTGTGCTTTTGTGGGTCACAGATCACTCCTTCAGCTGTTATTTGTGGAGCTGGAGGCTCTGAATATGCAGCAAACATTATATCCTCCTTAACATAGGCAGGGAAAGCTCAGAACAATGATATCATGGAAAAGGAGGTATTTGAGGAACTGCAGAGAGCTGAGTGGGGACCCAGGAAGGCCAAGAGAGAGGCCATAGGTTGTCTAAAATATCTAGAATAAATAGCTAAAAAAAAGTTTTTAAATTAGACAAAAAAGTTTATTTTCTTATTGTTGTGAGTCTTCCTATTGTTGTGTATGCACTTCCAATATGTTTTCTGTAAGAGGTTTAAGAGCAAATTATTGGATTGCTTGCAGAAAGGGGACTTTACTTTTGGAACTGCTCCAGGGTCCCATACCCTTTAACTGACTCTGTAAATGTTGTTAGCCCAAATGAACTACTGCTACCTGTAGCTCAAGATTCATTGACTCTGTCATGCAACTACAGAGGACTGTCAGTGGTAATCCTTCCGTCATTCCACTCCCACCCTCCCAACCCACCATAGGGACAGAAAAAGGACAGGACATGATGATGCTTATGCACAATGTCATCATGGTCCCATTCCTTTTCTGTTCCCAGGCAGCACAATCATGCCACAAGTTATTGACAGGTTTTGCCTATCAATGACCAGTGATCACGCCACTGTCCCATTGTGCGCCTGCACTTACCTTACCTGCAGAGGCCCTGGAAGCACAATGGCTATGCTTCTTGTCCCAGTGTAGCCTAGGACAGTACCTGACTACATTGCTGCAGCAAGAGGTGGGGCCATCATGCTTCCTTCTGCAGTGAGTGAGCCAGTACAGAGGGGAGCATTGGCGTCAGCATGCCCATCCTGTCAAAGACGCTGCTGGGATGATGTTGGGACAACCACGGACCCAGGTAAGCTGTGGAAAAGGCCTTTGTCTCCACTTTTAGCTCTTTGGCTAGTGCTTTGCTTTGCTTTTTGTGGTATGAAGTGCCATCATAATCTTTTTTCTTCTCAGTATAGTTGTCTTTGATCTTTTCCCTGCTGGGCTTTTTCTGCTAGGCTTTTCTGAAGGCTGTCCCACCTTGAGCCTTACCTCAGTTGTCCATACAGACAGTTCTGTGTCTTTGGCATCTGGCATGGCTGCAGAAAGGCAAGTTATTACAGCATGAACTTGCTCTGTTTGAGATGCTGCCTGAGCAATACCTACTGGGGCCTGACTTGCCATTCCTTCCCACTGCATCTCATTAGGTGATGGGGGAGTCTGTCATTGGAAGTGAAAAACGTTGGAGAAAGTAAATATATGTTGTGCATTTTCTAGTTATTTCTCTCTGGAAACAGAGTGTGTAAGATCTGTTCTCTGCCAGTGTCTGGCTGGTATTCTTCAAATGAAAAGAAAGCTTGTGTTCTCTTAAAGTCAGTGGATAAGGCAATTTGAGTTTTAATGGGCAGACCTGTTATAATGACCTGGTAACATTATGGATACATGACAATGGAGGAATCGCTTTATTCTAAAATTTTAAGTACATCAATTCAACCCATCATTTCTGGATGGTCCTTAAAGCCACCTGGTAGCAGCCAATCACCATCGATTCAGTGCACTCTAGTGGATGTTTGTAACAAATGAATATATTTTCAGGAAACATATTCAGGATAGCCATGTTGGCCATGCAGCCAAGTACAACAAAATCTAAAATCCACAAAATTAACATTTAATTGCTAATGGAGTTGACATTTTATGACCTTTGTCCCTAGTTCCCACATGGTCAAGAAGGAGAGTGGCCCCTATCTGTACTGGGATCTCTCTAGACCATCTTAACTGATAAGAGAAGTAATATCCAAGACAGTATGTAGGCCTATGACTCAAATGTTGTCACTTTACATCTCCTGTATGACATTTAACATCTTTGCCTAATGAAAGCTTGGAAGATTTATTTTGTGCATTTTGATTGGCTCCTTTGTATCATTCTTTTGGTATTGTTGTTTTGTGGATTTTGGACTGAATACATTTTCAATCATTGTTCTCTATCAATAGATCAGACCTGATAGCAGGGTCTGTTAATGAGGGGAATGAGAGTATAATCCTAAAGTAAGGGTGGGGATTCTGTATCCAGTGTGCTGCAGGTGGTCCTCTAAGTCATTCTGAGGTCCCCATGGTCTCCATATAATTCCCCCAAATGTATTGAAGAGGCACAATCTGCAACATAAGGTACATCCAGACTTATTAAAAAGATTCAGATTTTATTTCTGTTATTTCCAATTTTATTTTGGAGAGCCATACATGTTTTGTTTATCTCGGAATATTTTCTGTCTGCTCTCAGAATAATCAGAGACCTTTTATCCCAGCTCTCCAGGTTGGTTTATTTTAACCCAGTATAAACTCAGAAAGAATAGAAAGAATGGAGACTAAAATCTATGACTTTTCAATCAGGCTGTCTGCTTTGTTGTGTTAGCAAAGACAACCAATTTTATCCCAGTTGCAGGGGTCATCTCTTCACTTATATTCACTGGGGCCGAACCAGCAAGCGAAAGGAGCTTCAACCCACCAGCTGACCTCCTTTTCCCACAGTTCACAGGCAGCCCTTGTGCTTCACTATACCTCCTCCTTTGATCCTCCCCAGATCAAGGGAAATTCTCTCTGACACATGAGAAACAATCAAGAAGTTAGAGTACTATATAAATCTCTCTCACACACATATGTTTACTGAATAAGTCTTCAGACTGTTTCAAACAGATAAAAAATAAGAGTAAAAACAAAAACAATAGCAAACAGGTACATTGACAATTGCTAAAATGATAAAATACCAAATAATATATGCATTTAAAGTAACAATTTTTCAGGTTAGAAAAGACCAGCCCTTCAAAATCACTAATAAAACCCCTCTAATAATAAAAATATCACATGAGACAACTAGGCAGACCCTTATCTGCTTCTTGCTTCCTCAGTCTCACTGCTTTGACTGCAAAAAGGACAATCTTGAGAGTCACAAAGGGATTGACCCGCTGCAGCAGAAAAGTCAATTTAGACTCATCATTCCACTCCCTCCACCTAACTTGGAATGGGTCAAAATAATGCGCTGTAATGTTATCATATAACTAGCAATGCAATATATAATGGGCATGATCTTCAAAATTAGATGCTCCACATATACAAATTCTGTCTTGAATAGGAATGCCCTGATAACGTCCTTGTAACATCCTAGTATCCATTCACTCAAAGATATGTCTTCTATGGTCTTTCTTCTCTGACTCAGATCTAGTAATCTCTCTCTCACTGGATGCTGATCTCTCTGGTCCACATCCTCCTCCTGCTTGCCAGTGTCCCAAGACAGAGTTCCTCAGTGCTCTTCTCCACTCTTCCCCCTCCCAAAATAAGAGCTGTAGCCCCTCTCATGCTCAGAAGTCCTACATCAAGAAAAAAAAAAATCTGAGGACTACAAAAAGAGAAACCAGATTGATCTGGAAAGACAGTCAGAAGTCCAGTTCAACAGCAACAGTTCTAGGAAGAAAGGTCTCTTCTTTCTCTCTTCTAAAGGCCTTGTGGGCCTGACAGGATTTAGAGACCTGACAGGTGACAGCAGTGCTCTCAAAAAGAGGGAGAAAAAGAACAAAATTCTAATGGAATGGCTGTCTGCTGATTAGTGGTTGCCAGGAAGCTGGCTTTAATTTCATGGTACAGTCTTCCAATGGGGCACACTTCAGTGTCTCTCCAGGATTGCAGCTGTTGGCTAATAAAACAAAACAGAACAATCTATTTTTTTTAAATGAAACAATAATAGTTAAAGATTCAAAAACTGACTTCTACTAGTGGAAGGACTCTGCTCATGGAAGATCCCCCACTGATTTTAGAGGATTGTACTTGCCCTCTCTACACAGCACATCTCATCCTCTTTAGCAGTGTCACCTGATCTTCAGTGTATCATATCTAGGAATCTGGAGATGAAGGGGAAGCCATGAGAAGAAAGACCTGGGAAAGTCTGCTTCCATCAGCAGAGTTATATATGTCTAAGTCTGTGTACAGCCCATAACACTTTTGACTGTAGCTGTTGACTGAGTAACTGCCGACAACACACTTCATTTTTGACTTTAGAAGAGATTTCTATTGATTGTGAATAGACTAAGTGTGTTGGTCTATAAAGTTAGTCTATTTTAAAAGCAGGGCTGTATGTATTTTAGGGCCAGATTATTCACTAAGGAAATTATATTCCATGCATTTGTCAAAAAAAAAAATGCACTTTGTAATTTGGAAAATCTGAACAGGCACATTAATAATAGCTAAAATTATAAAATACCAAATAATATGGTAAGTGAGTCCAGGAGCAAAGAAGCATCTGGACCTATTATTATTATTAGTAGTAGTATTTGTATTGCTATTATTATATTCATTTATATCCTGCCTCAAGGTGCCTAACAACACATTTAAAACAATACAAATAAAAACTATATAAGAGCATTAATATAAGTATAAATATAAGAGTTAAAAAAAATTAACCATTTATAAAGTTGAAACATTAAACATTAAAAATATTAGAATACATTAAAATATGATATACAAACCTTAAAAACAGCATTAAAAGCCCAACCAATGCCCAAAGCCCATACAACATTAAAAGTCCAACCCTATCGGTTTGTAAAAGCCTAATGCCATAGAAACATTTTCACCTGCCAATGGGAGGAGAGCAAGGACCAGGCCACCCTGATCTCCTTAGGTAGGGAGTTCCAATATCTGGGAGTAGTCACCAAAAGGACCCTCTCCTTTGTTCCCAGCAAATGAACCTGAGAAAGTGATGGGACAGAATAAAGGACATCTCCAGACCTTAGACTTCTAATGAGTTCATAAAAGGAAATTTGTCATGTTATTAACTGCTGTCAAGTTGACTTAAACTTACAGCGACTCTGTGAATGAGAAACATTCAAGTCATCCTATCACCATTCACCCTGCTCAGGTCTTGCAGATTCAGGGACGTGTCTTCCTTGATTGAATCTATCCATCTGTAATGTGGTCTTCCTCTTTTCTTACTACATTCCAACCTATCAAACATTATTTTCTTTTTTAATGAGTCATGTCTTTTCATGATATGGCCAAAGTGTGACAGCCTAAGTTTAGTCATCTTGGTTTCTAGGGAGAGTTCAGGCTTAATTTGCTCTAGGACCCATTTATTTGTCTTTCAAGCAGTCCAGGGTATCTGTAGAACTCTTCTCCAGCACCACATTTCAAAGGAATTGAATTTTTTCCCTATCAACTTTTTTCGCTGTCCAGCTTTCACAATCATACAGAGAAACTGGAAATACAATGGCATGGACAATCCTAACTTTAGTATTCAATGATATATCTTTACCCTCCAGGATCTTGTCTAACTCCTTCATAGCTACCCTTTCAAGTTCTAGTCTTTTTCTGATTTCTTGATCGTAGGCTCTATTCTGATTCATGACAGAATCAAGGTATGGAAAATCTTGAACTATTTCAATTTCTTCATCTTCTGCTTTAAGGTTACAAAAATCATCTGTTATTGTTATTTTTCTTCTCTTAATGTTCAACTGTAAACCTGCCTTTGCACTTTCTTCTTTGACTTTCTTCAGTAATCATTCTGAGTCTTTGCTGTTTTCTGCTAGCAGTATGGTATTATCTTAAATTGTTGATGTTCCTTCCTCCAGTTTTCACTCCTCCTTTCTCCAAGTCTAATCCTTCTTTATGTATGTATTCATCATACAATTTAAACAGATTGGGTGATAAAAGGGAGATACATTCCTTCAAATAACCTGGACCCAAGCCATATAGGGCTTTATAAGTCAAAACCAGCACTTTGAATTGTGCCTGGAAACAGATAGGCAGCCAGTGGAGCCATTGTAACAAGAGGGTTACATGCTGTCTGTAGTTATCCCCGGTTAACAACCTGGCTGTGGCTCTTTGGGCCAAGTAAAGTTTCTGAGCACTTTTCAAAGGCAGCCCCATGTAAAGCACATTACAGTAATCCAAAGAGGATGGAACCAAGGCATATGCCATCATGGCCAGATCCAACTTCTCCAGGAACATGTATAGTTGGCGCACTAGCTTTAACAAAAGCATTCCTCGTCACTGCTGAAACCTGGACCTCCATGCTTAGAGCTGAATCCAGGACAACTTCCAAACTGTGAACCTGCATTTTCCTGGCTTGTTTGTTCTTCCTCAATAATAACTTTTGCTATCTTGATCACATTCTGATGTGACTTGGTCATGTCCCAGCTCTGACCTGTGAAATATTGGAGAGTATGTGAGCTGGCTTTTGGAGATCATGCTTAAAGCATCAGAACATTGGGGGATTTAAGTTGTTTAGTATGGTTGACAAAAATTCTATTGGATTTTTTAAAAAATTCTGTTTGCCTGCCTTTTTATATGTTCTCCTGAATTTGTGTATTCCAACCACTAACAGAGACAGGATAAATAAATACAATGGAAGGTGTAAACAGATGTTTATTTTTACTAGAGTTGTTGTTGGAGGTCACTGAAAGTCATGAAAGAATGATTTTCAGTCTTTAATAGGATCAGAGGAGAGGGATGGTAGTCAGAGAGATTACAGGAAGATTGTCTTAGTTCATCAGCATTCAGTAGGCATCTTCCAAAACCTCAAGCATTAACTATTAGAATTCACTGGAGACACTCACAGCAGAAAACCTTGGACTGCAAGAAAAGATTACAAGTTAACTGAAAATTCTCTCTGGATTATGGGTACTTTAAGGCCTTGAATTGTTCTGCCCTCTGAGAAAGTTGTACAGGCCTAACCATTCTTAACATGTTTCTTCCAGTTAAGCTACACAGTGTGCTAATCCTGAGACCTTTTGGTCTGTTAGTTATACTTGCAATATAAACCAGCCTTAGAAAAACACCTGTAGTTTGGTTACACATATTTTGGAAAGTGAAAAGGCAGAGTGTTTTTTTTGTTTTTTGTTTCTTTAAAAAGGAGGTTTTTGTTTTCTTTTGTTTTAAATAGGCTACTAAAACAATGTGGTGGAAAGAGACCTGCCCTGCCTGTTTTAAAATGAAGCATGAAAGTTGTTCTTAAAGTTTGATTGAATTATTCTGTTTCCTGAAACAGCTGGGGATGAGCCCAGATGTTTCAGGGGTTTCCTTTCCATTCTTCCAGTTTATTTTTTTCCCCAGTGGAGAAAAGCACTTTTGCTGCTTGAGATTCCTATTAACCAGTTCCACAACCTTCTAAATGTACTACAGAAGTTACAGAGATGGATCATGTTGGCATTCAAGTAGACTACTTCCTTTTGTCCCCGTCTAAAGGCTGTTATTTTTCCAGTCTCCCCATTACCTAATGATGGTCCTTTCTTGAATGTCTTGCTGTCAGTTGCATCTATAGTAATGTGCTTAAAAAAAAAGTTGGGTCTTCTTCCAAGCTATTTTGAATATGACCTGTCTTATTCAATTATATAGTCAATATGGTATCTGAAATCTTGGCTATGAATACATTTCCACAGCAATTTCTGAAGAAAATTCAGTTTACATTAGTGAGTCTGAAAAGAAACATATGGCTTATTGACTGTGAAATGACACTACTGAAAGAATATACAAAAATCAATGATATGCATAACTTCAAAGCAGAAAAATTTATTTAGGTGTATGAAAAACTGACCATATCTTCCATACCAGAGTCCCTTTCATGCCACATAATTGTAGCACTATGTTTCTGCTTTAACTACCATGGCTCCATCCTATGGAATCCAAAGATTTGTAGTTTAGGAAGGGGTATTACGGATTTTCAGCCAGAGGACTCTAGTGTTGCACCAAACTATACACCCCAGGATTCTATAGGATGCAGCCATAGCTGTTAAAGAAATCTGTATGATGTTCCCCAGATCACAAAGTTTGGGTTCTTTTTTTTAATAAAATCGTTAGGTAGCAACCTCTCTGCACAAAACATTGCAGAACTCCTACAACATTATTCACTATTACATTAAGTCAGTGGGAATTTAACACCCTGATTTTTAATGCTTTTACTTTCTGCATTTAAAATTTGCTGACGACTTTTGTGCCTTTAATGCACACTTCTATTACTTCAAGTCAGGAGGAAACAGCTTACGTTAAAGAAGGCAGCCGTAAAAATTGTCAATTCAAACTGAGCCATCTGGAGTAACAGGAAGTCAAACCTCCCCAAACCCCCAGTACAGCAGTAAAGTTGAAAAGATGGGGATAAAACAAAATAAACTTGTATGGTTGCACATCTATTCTTGGCAGTGTATGCACACACACACACACACATTCATATATATCTATCTGGATCTGGATCTGACTGTTTGAATAAAGGATCAGAGTTTCTCTATGCAGCCAGGCCCAATGACTCAAGCCTTTCCCTTTCTATTATGTGTGGGACAGAATAGAAGACTACAGTCAAATGAGTAGGCAATGTACAGTTCCCCAGATCTTGTTTAACTTAAATCCCATTATCCCATAATTATTGGATGTGCTGGCTGGGACAGATGGGACCTGCAGTTCAACAATATCTTGAGGGCCACATAGGCTCTAGAGATTTCTGCACATCTCACCAACGTGTAACTGGATGATAGGGAAATTACTCCCATTCTGTTCTGAGTCCATATGAAGGACGGTGTCATATCTTTACCTCTTTATAGAACCAAACTGTCTCTTTCCTATTTCTATAGAAATTGTGTGTGTGTATGTGTGCATGTGCATGTGTAATATCATAGAACTGGAAAATAATTTCTATTCATTTTATTGCCAAGGTCATAAGTGATTTCCTATAGAAAGAATGCCAGTGTCTTTATAGTGCCTTAAGATAGTTGTACATATCCCTAGCAAAGTATGCCCCTTTCCACATCATACCTTGTTCCAGCGCTGGGGTGCGGGGATCATGCGAGCAGCCTCTGGTGAGAGGCTCTCGCGTCCAGGGTCCTTCGGCTCCATGCGAGCTGCCTGCTTGAGTGAGAGTCCCACCTCTTCCTTCCGCAGTGGCAGGAAGCTCGACCGCCACAACTCTGGAGATAAGTGCACCAGGTAAGTGCACGTGGGGCCTGGGAGCAAGGCACAATCACACACCATTTTTGGCTTCTAGCCAAAAATGAAAAGGTGAGCAATCAATGCCTGCTGGCCCCTGGAGCATCACATGATTGTGAGTGCATCATGCAGATCGATCCTCACAATCATGCGACATTCCAGGCGCCCTTTAGCATGGAAAATGCCATGTGGAAAGGGCCTATGTATGGAGTCTGGAGAGGCAATTGTAACCACACTACATACTGCACTGCACTTCCTGCATCTTTCGTTCAAAACACACATGTGCAACATAGCACAGTACACAGCTATGAGAAGAACACAGTGATATTCTATCTTTGGTGACTATTGAGATAATAGAGTTGCTTCACTGAAGGGAGAGAGAATCTTATGATCTAAAAGCTGCTTGTCTTCACAACCTTATTCTTATCTAGTGTTTTGTGCAGTAGGACAGAAATAGAATCTTGTTGCAATTAGACCTCAGCTGGGCTACGGAGGAATCCAGCTCTTAAAATACTGATGCTTGCTGAATTAAAAGTGGCATTTGGCCTACAAAACATCTCTGGAATTATGTCGAAAAATCATCAACTATATTATATGTGGCTATCTATGTGCAGGGCACTTTGCAGAGAACTCAAGGTTTTATTTGAAAGGCAAAAACAACAGAAGAAAAAGGAGAAAATGAGGAGGAGGATAAACAGAGGAAGAGTATGCCATTACTCCAGTTGTACTAGGCTAGAGCAATCCTATTCAAAGTGGTGATCTGTGAACCAGTGCTGCTTCCCAAACCATCCACTGCCAATCATGCTGAGCTTCCAGGGAAGAAGGAAACAACTTTAGTTGAGGGACACATGGCATTGGTGCCTAGAAAATGGGAGAGGTGCTAGTCCCCCAAATCTGTTAGCTTAAGATACAGTGAACTAGAGCGTCAGGATGAGGGGGCACGCTCAAGCTTGTGGGAGCTGGTATTGTGTGAACTCCACAGTGTGGTAGAATCTGACCTAATTAAGAGGACTCAGAAGAATCAGAAGCCTCAGAAGAATCAGTACAGATCTTCCATGCAGACAAAGGTACTTATTAAAGTCATCTTTTGTCAGCTAGACTTTGGGACATTGTGAGTCAACAGGATGAATGTACAAGATGCCCTAAAGCATGAGATGTTGACAGCTTGGCCCTCAGTGTCTGACCAATTTTAGCGTTCCTCTGGTCCAAAGCTTTCGATTCCTCTTGTGTTTCTCTTTGCTGGCTGGGTCAGTTCCTCCTGACTCCATTTGAACAGGACAAAGAGTGAGATCCCAGTGATAAGACCAAGTAAGAGACAAACCCTGTTCTAGCATCCATGTCACTAGATAATTAGGAAGAAGTCAGTCACTTTAGTGTAATTAAGTGACAAGATGAACAACAGTGTGATGGAGTTCTGGGGGTGTGGCTATCCTGAGTGCCAGAGTAACCCAGCAACAGGTTGCCAACCAGCCAGAATAGCTCATCTAGAGAGAAACCCAGTCCATTAGTGTGAGAGAGGGGCTGGAGGCTTAAGAGGAAACCATATAGGAAGGCACACACTGATTATCTGTTGCAGTCCATCAGCCAGAAAGAGCTCTGAAATAAGGTTCCTCAGTCAGCCAGGGGAATTGTAAGAGTGGGAGGGTTCGTTTCTCAGGGAAAGCCTAGAGAAGGGGAAAAGAGAAATCAAACCATTATAAAATCTGGTCAGAAAGTGTTATCTAGATTTGAGGGTTGAGCCTTTGGTGATAGTGTAGCCAAAGGGCTGTTTATGATACTGGTGCTTATATGAGGGTTTCAATACATATCTAAGAGTACTTTGAAGAATTGTATTAGCTTTGATCTGTATATGAACTCTATTTCTTTGTTCTGTTTGTGATTTTGATAAAAAAAATATTGTTTATTTTTATAAATTTTGAGCCAGCTGGGTAATATACAATATTTAAACCTCAAACAGAAAACACACTACCATAAAACTCTAAAGGGGTCCTAAATAACCATTGAAACACCTCTATCTTTACTCAGAAGTAGTGTTTAATGGGGAAGGCAGAGCTGTGTGTATGAAGTGACAAGGTGCTTTATCAGATTGTAAAGAACTGTCCTATTCATCTGAGAGAGAAAAAGCAGACCCAGTCACAAACAGAGTTTTTGATTTTTCAGATCTGAATGACTAGGTGAGATTCCTTGCCAGGAATGGAATTCAGGTTTACCATTGAGTGCATGAAATAGAATGGGCACTGTTAGTGGTGCAGCTATCATCATCATCAATATCATCAATAATCATGTTATTGTTATTATTCCATTCTTCCATAGTTTAGGACTCAAGATGGCTTACAAAAGTTGAAACAAATGTATCCAAAAATTTACGGTATACAGAAATTAAAATTAAGCTATCCATAAAATCAAAACACTTAAAAGCAAACCATTTAAAACAACAACAAATCTAAACAATACAAAACATCAATGGCCTTTTCCCCCAAGTCAGATCTCAAAGGCCTGCTGAAACAAAAGTGTCCTTAGCTGCCTACAAAAGAATTGCAAGGAGACTATCTGTTTATCCTTTCTAGAAAGGGAGTTCCAGTGCTGGGAGCAGCCACCAAGAATGACCTCTCCTGTGTTCCCATCAAATGTATCTCTCTGAATGGGTGGGACAGAGAGAAGGAGCTCCTCAGAATATTTTAAGACATGGGCGGGCTCATATATGGAGATATGGTCCTTCAAATAATCTGAACCTGAGCTGTAAAGAATTTGTAAGTCATAACCAACACTTTAAATTGGGCTTGGAAACAAACCAACAGCCAGTGAGGCTGCTGCAAGAAGGGAGTTATATGCATTGCCAATTCTAGTTAACAATCTGGCTGCAGCTCTATCAGACCTTCAAAGGCAGTCCCAGTAATTCCAGTAATGTAACTAAGCCATGCATCACTGCGGTCAGAAGTTTTCAATATGTACAGGAAGACAAGTGAGGGGTTGCTGTTGTTGGGACTGGAGGCAAGGTGGGTAAGAAGATTAAAATCCAATTGAGTTTTCCTAGTCTGAGTATGTGGGAGAGGCATTAAGTTTGCAATGTGTGCAGGAAGAGAAGTAAAGGTTGCTGTTGTTGGGATTGGAGACAGGTGTGAGAAATAGGGAAGTGGGGGATGGCACTGGATGGTGGGAGGCTGCCAGTAAGAGGAAGAAGCAGGGGGAGTAGGAGAAGGGTGAACTTAAGAACTTGACCCCCCCACCAACACCATCTCCTTTTTTTCTGTTAAAGTTGGCTCCCAGACTTGAGACTTGTGTTGACACCTGACTTGACTTATCTTGCAAGAACTCAAGACTAAATTTGAGATTTGGAGGAAGGGTCTTGAGATTTGACTTGAGACTTGGAGTAAAAGACTTAAACACATCACTGCTAAAACCCAGAGTTCCAAACTCAAGGTTCATCTGGGAGTACACCCAAGCCATGAAGCTGCATTTTCAGGGGAAGCATAACTTCATCCAGCACAGGCAGAATCCCTATTGACTGATCTGCCTTTTTGACTGATCAAGAGCATCTCTGCCCTGTCTAGATTAAGGCCATTTCCGCACGACACTCTAATAGCGCGATTATTGCACTTTCAACATCCTATGGAAATTTGGGGTTTGCTCCCTAAACTGCAAACCCCAAGATTCCATAGGATGTTGAGAGAGGAATAATCGTGCTATAAGAGTGTCATGCAGAAATGGTCTAAGTTTCAATTTGTTTGCTCTCATTTAGTCCATTACGGATGACAGACACTAGTTCAGAAACATGTCAGCTTCCCTGGAATGAGGTGAAAAGGAATAGTATAGCTGAGTGTCATTTCTATATTTATGGCACTAGGTGGGGTAATTGGGCCAAAGTCTGTAAAAATAAGCAATGAATAAGCAACATAAACGTCTTGTTTCTGCACAAAAAAACACCAAAATGCATGTTGGAAATGCTTTTAGTAAAAAGTTTAAAAAGGATTTCTACAGCATTTTTGCTATGGTGAATAACCACTAGATGGCAGACATGCACTTTTTAATGTTTTAAAGAGCCTAGTCATCACATCTTCTTTAAATCTGTGCTAGGAAATAAGGAATGGATTCCTGCTTGCCCTTCACATGGAGAGAGAAGGGTTCTGTGATATGCAGGTGCACTTAATCTTTTTCAAATATATGAAAGTCTCATTAAAAACCCTCCTTTGCTATGTTAGTTATAACACATTCAGTTTAACTTAATGTTTACCTAGAAGTACTTCATGGCACATAGTGAAAGATGGAAACCTCTTACCTTGAAGGAGCAAGGAGATTTGCCTGCTGTCTTGTGTAAACCCTGCAACATGCAATTTCCATTTTTCTGTTCTCTAACGTGTCAGAGCAGCAGACAAAGTATAAATAGCCAAAAGGAAAATATCCACATACAATTTCACTGAGATTATGAGGAAATATTTGTATAACCATTTATTCTAATTATGAACAGTGCAGTGTTTTAAAATTCTGCCTTTCTTTCTAATATTTTAATCACATTTCTTCCTCACAACTCTTTTGAACTCTGTATAACTTAGTACTGAATTGCACTGTTACCCAGTTATTCAATAAACAAAACCAATGTTCCATCCTGCCATATTGTCTTAAGGGCTTTTGATATTATCTCAAGCTCTAAAATACTGGAAATCAAAGTTGTTAAAGTCAGTACCCTTAACAGACATGTCATTTAGGTAATATGGATATGGTGTCCTATGCCAGGGTTAGTTCCATTTTGAGGCTGGATGGCTATCAGTGACAGAGAGGTAAACTGGTTTAGAATAGTGGTTTTCTCTCTGGAATAGACACAGGGAGTGTATGCCAATGAAGCAGTCATTCTACACAGCCAGATGGAAACAAACACAGCACAAATATTAATCAGGAAAGAAATACCATGTACTTAACACTTGTATCCAAGTGGCAGTACCTAGATCAAAATATATAGACCAAAGAGTGTAATAAAAATAACAGAAATGAGATAAACTATTTGACTTTTATATGTGAAGACATTTCCTCTTCCTTGGTGGATAGCAGCAGTCTCAAATTTCCTCCAAAATTTCTTTTGGAGGCACAGAAGACTGGCTTATTCTGAACAATCTCCTTCATTTCCCTAATAATGCATACAATCTTATTCTGCCCTTTTGCCTTCCCAACATAACTGAACACATGGGGAATAGACCTATGGACTTCATAGCTTGATATGGCCCCCAACATTGCACTTAAAAAAAAAAAGGCCCTAGAAATACAACAACAACAACAACAACAACAACAACAACAAGCCCTAGAAATACAGCAGTAGCACCAACAGGGACACATTCCCCTTGTCTAGTTCTGTGCGTAGGTCATCCACCGAGGTGACAAAAATATAGCCAGGCCTGAAGCTACATTGAAATGGATCTAGATGATCCATTCATCTAGAAATCCTTGGAACTGGGAGGCTACCATATGCTCCAGAACCTTGACCAAAATTGGAATATTAGAGATTGGCTGATATTATTCTGAATGGTGGACAATCATGTCCACTGTCCTGGCCATTTCCTTATTCCAGAGATTAGCCAGGGCTTTGACAGGATCATCTCCAAGACAACAGGAAACTCCCAAGAGCCATCAAGAATCCATCTGGATCCATAAGCCTCCTGAGGTGGACTGTCTTAACCAGCTCCCTACTCCTGCAGAGGCTCTGAGTCCCAGTGAGTCTAAACTCCACCAGGTAGTGATCAGTCCATGACAACAGAATTGTAGAAAGTTCTTCCATACCTATATCACCTTCATCCTGTATTAATATGTTTTAAATTGTTTTTAAATTAAACCTTTTTCTAGTAAATCATCTTTATTAAATAAACAATTAAAACAAAACATGTATTAAAAATCACATTACAAGTCTTTTAGTGCTATTCCTCTACATTCTCTTCCTCTCCCTCTGTTAAAATCACTTCCCATTTTCCTTTGACTATAAATGTTTAACAACTTATAATAACTAACTCCTGTCTATTCTACCTAATTACTACTTCTCCTTGCATACTTTAATTACAATTTCATTATCAAACCAAATTTAAGTTATTTTTGAAAACATTGTTTTTAAATTAACATTTTAAGTTGATCATTTTTTTAAACTTTTAAAACTTTTATAGCCCATATTGTTGTAGCTATTAATTTTAACTTACATTGCATGCCGTGTTGCATTCCATAGTGGAAGAAATGTCAGATATAAATCAAATCAATAAATAAGATTACCAAAAATAATGCAGATTTAATCAACAGTAAGCCCATTTGTTAGGCAGTCCAAGAAGTAAAAACAAATTCAGTGGGGCTTATTTCTGAATAAACCTGTTCAAGTGTCAGCAAACTAATTTGGAGAAGCAAAGTAGTGGGAGAGGCCATTTCAAGATAATGTCTTTCCTTCAGTTATTGGATCAGTTCCTTAAAGAATGGTCAGACTACTATTTTTCACCAAGGCTAGAATAAACCAGGGCACTGTTTCTAATTTAAAAGCAAAATTAAGTTATATAAAGGAGATTAAAATCTGGAAGGCTTTAAAAACTTTTAAAAAAACAATAAAGAGAAACAAAACACCTAAACAAGCAATTCATTAGAACAATTCAAGCTCTTATACCGCATGACACATTTTGTTCTTTTATGAAAAGGGTTTTCTGTTTACCAAAAACAGTGCTTTGTTCATTTCCCAAATGAAGGTGAGCTTCTCTAAACAGAAAGACTGGGGGGAAAGGAAGGGAATGGACTCACTAGTATAGTCACATGTCATCCCCCTGCCCTCCCCACACACAGAGCATTCAAGATCAAAAACAGGTAGAAATAGACGTCCTTACTGCTGATTTATGTGTATATTTGCAAATGTAGAACTCATTATACGAATTCGTCCATGCCAATTTATAGATGCAGTTTTTAAAACCATTACTTAGAATCTCAACAGAAATACAATATATGTTGCTGTAGTGGGGAAGATGGTAACTTGTATGTCTGCCAAGGTCTAAACCCATTTGCTAGTCCCAGTCAGAGTAGGCCCACTGAAACAACGGTGTTCATGTAAGTGTTGACTTGTCAAGTTCTCGTTGATTCAGTGGATCTGCCTGGGACTAGCAATTGGATTTCAGCCTCTGATTCCTAACTAACAACAAGCTCCTGATAAATATTTTCATTATTCATAATAAGTTTTAAAAATTTCCAGCTATGATATAATTGGGTTTTTAAGCTGGGTTCCACTGCTTCCACCACAATCAGTGGACCTCGTCAGCAGGCTCCCTAACACTCTAAAACATTTATCCAGCAATGTCCCAGTTTCCCCCAGAACAGTGTTAGAGTGCACAGAAGGCTGCAGGAAAAGGGAATGGAGATGGCAGGGTTCAGCTTCACTTGGATTCTGTCATATAAGACAGGGCCACTTACTTTCTGTTCACAATTATTTTGTTCACAATTAAAAATGAGGTGTATCAAACTGATGTCCCAATCTTTCTATCACTGAGTATCCCTATGGATCCTGCTTTTCTGAGAGAACTAGTAACTAGCACCACTTTCACAAAAGGTAGAAGATTTTCAAGCTGGTGAATAACATCATGCATGCCAGTAGAACAGGTGTCCCTACCCACATGTTGCAATACCTTGCTAGCCCCTGCAGTTGCCACTGAAGTGGGTGATTCCTCCACTCCTCATCTTCTTTCCGGTAGCCAAATAGAATGCAGGATGTCATGATACAGGATTAACACCACACACTTGCTTAAATAGAGCACTGCTAAATGCAGATTTCTACTTTATTCCTACCAAGCAGCATTGAAAAACACAAGTGACAAATGTTGACCATATTTGCAGCTCAGATGTGTGTGTGAGCATATGTTAATGTTCATGGAAGGATATCATAATCAATACCCCTGCAAATAATTTGTGCATGGGCTGAGGGAGGCTTTGTACATGAGTCCATCTAAATAGACTGGGTTCTGAGGACAACTCCTACAGCAACATGGTTTCAGAAGAGAACAAGATGCATAACGGCCTTCTTTGCTGGCAATAACGCATGGCCATTATTTTGAATTTGAATAAAGAACTACACAATAGTTTGTGGCATGTCTCCATGATCTGGCAGGATCACACTAATGGATGCTTAACTGGGAGTTATACATCCATAATTTATTCATATTCATGATCCCTATGTGGTCACAATCATGTTACTATTGCTGTGACACTATCATTGCAATTGTCATTGCCCCTCCAAAACTACTTTACTGCATGAAGAGGAGGTCCATTCTACTGGTGACTAGCGCCCAGTGGGACGCCATTTCCACCCTCCCACTAATGAATGAGGTTGTAACAATCAGAAGCAGAACCCTTGTTGCATTTGGGTGTCACAGCCTAGCTTGCTGCTGCGAGAAATGGTGGAATTGTCATTCACCTGCACCACAGTGGTCACCAGAATGGACCTCTTCTCTTGTTATGGCTGATCCCTGGTAAAGTAAGTTGGAGAAGATGAGGATCTTGTGGGGAGACATTACTTCTTTATGGGTACATAACTAAGTAGTCCATGTAGAATTCTAGCCATGTAGAATTCTGTTTATTAACTGCCTCATATTTATGTTGTGGTATGTCTATGTTGTGGCTAATTATACTAAAACAAACTACTATGTCAGACCCATATTTTATAAAATAAACAATAATGAAATGTTTCCCCACTGAGAATGGAAGAAGATCATTGTACATATTCCAGATGATTCTTTTTAAAAAAATGCCATGTTCTTGTAACTCATAAAATGCAGCAATAAATGAGAGAAACAGAGCTAGCATTCCACCCTATGATTGACAGAGAGCAATAGGGGGTCCTTGTCATCCAACAGTGAGGAACAACTATATGACTATTTTGAAATTTCTAAGACCTCATCACGAAAAATAACCTTGAGTGACATTCTACGTGCAAATCAACTTGAACACCTGACTTCCCAGCTCTGTGGTTTGCAGCTACTCTAACTGCCTTAGTGTTTTACATTCCCCTGAAGAAACATGCAACCCCCTCATGTGTAAAGCAAAGCATATGGAAAAGTCATATTTCTCCTCAGTTTGATCAAACATATTTCTCGAGCTCATAAAATATGTTCAATATAAGGAAAGAGTTGGCCAAAGCCCATACCACAGAATCATTTCTCTCCTGGAACATGATATCTATTCAGACAGAGTAATCATATCAAGTAAATGAAAATTTAAGGGACATTGTGATTTTCTCTTGTGCTCTCTTGCTCTCTCTCCTCTTCTCTAAACAGAAGTAGAGCAAACAGAACCTTTAATCAAATGCCTTGTGCTTTACTTTGATATAAGTAGCATGTGTGGAGAAATGTGTGAAGGTTATGGAGTTGTTGATTCATGGTTTTTTTTTTCATATTAGAATCTAAAATGGTACTTTGACCATCCTGACCTCTGAAACAAGAATGTTGGCTTTCAAATAAAGTTAAATAAGCTAGATGTCCGACCAGAGATTTTAAAGAAGAGGCTAAAAGTGTAAATGATGTTCCACTCACCACCAAATCAGAGATGTAATGATTGCTTGCAAATTGTTCTCCTCCTTAAAGAGCAAATGTATTTCAACATGTACAGAAACCTGTCAAAAAAGAGGTATGTATACATACATGTATGTACATACACAAGAATTTTTTTCCCATTTTTTGGAAAATTTTGTGAAATTCATGATTATTTTGTGCAGAACACCAGCAAAATCCATATCTAGGAAGTGAGGATCTATGTTTTAAAAAGATCTCTCTACTTTGTGTCTTCATAATTTTAACTACGTTCTCAGGACTTAATGGCATAACACAACATGATTAGCAGTCATGTCTTTTTTGAAAAGTAAATGCATGTTTTATGTGTGTGAGTGTATGTGGGCATGAATGAGTAGCAGAGAAATAATTGTTGACCTCATGGCATGTAAGGAGGAGATATTAAGTCTCCCCATCCAGTTGTGGTATCATTAAAATGATATCATGCAGCAATTAGAACCAGGGAATAAACTTCTATTGGTGCCACATGCAGTAACTCTGTATCTGTGTACCTGTTACAGATGTAGTTCTTTGCTTCATGAAGGAAGCAAATACACACACATATACATATATATATTCTTTTGAAGAGAAATATTTGGTAAATATGCAGTTTTCAAGGACTATTTACCATCTCAGATTTATTCCAGCCAAAATTGATAGATTATTGTTTTGTGCAGAAATCAGCTTTTTTTTTTTTACTTCTACAGAAAATGCTGTTTTCTGCACAACCACATGTGAATGTGTATCAGTCAAGTCCCAAAATATGAAGATTTCATAAATCCCTTTTCAAAATATTACCATTTTCCAAGTATTTTTGAATATTCTTCCCATCCTTGATATGTCTGTGTCTGTGTGTATCTTGAAGCAAGAGTTATTATCTCCCTCACTTGCATGCTATGGTGCCCATGGCTATTTCTCTCCATGCATATGATGGCTGACATCCTATATTTTTGGTGATTTCCACACAATGATGCTCTTCTGCGTCATTGCGCTGCAATCCCAGATCCAAAAGGGAGGCCTCAGCAACACTTCCCTCTACACCTGCTTGATCCATGCGGAAGGGAGGGCAATGGCACCACTTCTTCCTTCTGCAGTGCAGCTGGGGATTTTCCATTGCCGTGCTACGGAAGGAAGCATCACCAATGCATTTCCATGGCTTCTGCATGCCTGGGAGTGATGGGAGCACTGTGCAATTGCAGGTGCAAAATGGATTTTTTCCTTTGTGTGAAAACTGTGTGAGCATGAGCACATCATTTGGGAACAGGATGGCAGCAGGCCAGCGATGACGTCATGCAGAAGTGCGATCTGCCAACCACTGCCATCCTGTCTAAGAAGTGGTTCAGTCCTGTCATGTGGAAATGGCCTCAGTTATGAATACTGGCATCTTGGGGGCTATAAAAAAAAAAGTAGCATTTTACTGATATCCCTTGGTGTTAGGGGACAATCAAATGAATAAATATTTTTCCTTCAATACTTCATCACTATTGTCTACCTTTGGGAAGGTTATTTTCATAATCTCTCTGGTTTTATTTATCAGTATGTGCACATGTTTGTCTACCTCTCTCTCTCAGACACAAGCATGCTTACACACATAGGGATATATGATCACACAACCCCCAACACCCCTTTTTACATACACACACAGGTTACTATCCTGTTGATATGCATAATTCCAAATGATGCTTGTATATATTTTTTTTCATGGACAAATGGATGGTGGGATTCAGCTACATTATCCATGATCTTCTTCTTTACTGATAACTCCACATTCATTTGTCTTGGAAGTATGCTGTAGGCATTTCAATATTATCTCCTTGTACAAACTGGCTAGAGCCTTAAGATCTGCTGGGGAAGGTTTCTGTTGGCCCCACCACCATCCCAGGCTTGCCTGTTGAGAACACAGGAGAGAGCCTTCTCAGTGGCTGCTCCCACCCTGTGGAACGCTCTTCCACAGGAGGCTAGGCGGACCCCCTCTCTGCTTTCCTTTTGTTGGCACGTAAAAATATTTCTTTTTAAACAGGTTTTTATACAAGCCGGGGAGTTTTATGTAGTAATTTGTTTTAATGGAATATTGTTTTGGGTTTTTATTATTTTATCTGTTTTTAATATTGTTGGTTGTTTTTAATGTTTTGCTGTTTTAATCAGTTGATGGAAGCCACTTTGAGTCCTATGCTGGCAGAAAGGTGGCATACAAATATTATTGTGTGTGTGTGTGTGTGTGTGTGTGTGTGTGTGTGTGTGTGTATATATATATATATATATATATATATATATATACATACTCTTTACTCACATATATGGCCTACTAAGTGAAATATACACAAAATATTTATATATTTTGAGTAAGAGACTGGACAACTTCTTGCTGGGGATACTATAGCTGGAGTTTCTGCATGGTGGGGGAGAGTGGACCTGATGACCACAGGGTGCCTTCCAACTCTATGATTCTATGAAAGCTGTTTACCTCTGCCTTGTAAACTATTATGGAATAAAAGCAGAATCTACAAGAGTGACAAGCTACAAGCTTTCTACAAAGATCTATATCAAGGAGAAGTATAAAGATGTTGTCAAGTGGGGAACGGGGCAGCAGAACAGATTGCATTGGATAGACACTTGTTTTGAACATTCTTTTTCCTTTCACACAAGCATATCTTTCAAAGTTTTCAAGAGGGTAGCTGTGTTAGACTTTTGCATCAAAAACAATGGTATCTAGTTATCAACGCTTATCTACCTGACCTTATCTGCTCTTAAAAACTAAGGTCCCTTTTATGATACACAATTAATTGCGTAGCGTGAAAATAACTTAAGAAGTTTTATTTGGCATAAACTTTTATCAAGTGCACCCTATTTCATCAGCACAACCTCCCTAGGCAATTATAGGATTGTACCTTAACTACAATGGTTCCATCCTATGGAATCCTGAGATCTGCAGTTTAGAAAGTGAACTATCAGTTACGAAGCTCTGATGAATTGCCAAACTATTAATCCCAAGATTACATAGGATACAGCCATAACAGTTAATATGGAATCCTAGTGTTATAACTGTCTGGGCAGATTATTACTCCCATGTTTGGGTGGGAGGATGTAGTTAGTGATATGTGAGGGTACAGAAATGTAAAAAGTACAAACAATTATCGTTACTTTAACTGGTGTCAATGGACAACAGTTGGGTGGGAGCACAGATGTCCTAGTCTAGATAAGCTGTTTAAGGTATTCATTGTGAAGAAAAGTCAAATAAGGCAAATAAAGTTTTTTCCTAGTTGTAATAATATATTTAATCTGTATATCTGAAGGAAATCACACTATGCTTTTTCCCTTTAATTAGTGCTGCCTGTCCTTAATTTCCTCTGTATCTTACTTCTGAATCAGATGGCAGCTAACTTTAAGAGCCTCTGATAGTATATTGATAGATCTGTAGCATTTTTCCATCAGAGAAAACTTAATGGCAAAAAAATGATCAATGAGAATAGCGCTATTCAAAAATTTTAGTATTATTTCTGTTCTTTTCTTTGTACTAATAAAGGAATGTACATACCAACTTTACATGGTTCCCGTCTCCCTCCAATAACCCTGTAAAGTAAGATTGCTGAGAGCTATGGTGGCCCAATGTCACAAGATAAATTGTAATGACCAGGCTGACATTTGAATTTGGCTTTCCCTGTTCAAAGTCCAGTACTTTAAATATCAGTCTATACTGGTTCCCTTCGATCAGCTGTAAATATATATATATAAAAAAAATGGCATGAAGTTTGAAACATAATAGAAGAAAGGAACTATGATAATTTGCATAATTAGACTGTGAGGAATTGAGAAGTGAGGAAGTGAAATATAGCAATATAGCAATCCTAGGATAGACATCCCTTGTGGGTTGTGGCTGCGCTACAGGACTTCTTTCTAATAGATTGTAATAGCTGGTTTTGGTTACCCTCAGACACACACTGGACTAGATGGACAGCTGGGCTGATGAAGTAATTGGTACGTTCACATGTTCCTATAAAACTAAATTTCAGGAAAGAAGCAGAAAATACATTCCAGATTGGTTTAAAATTCAGGCCAACCCCTTTTTTTATTATAGGAAAATAGCCTGCTTAGTAATTCCTGAAGCGTGGAACCTTGGAAGTGTTTGTTTATATGAAAAGTTGATCCTTCCGCTTAATTTTCCATGGCGTGTCTTTTTAAATCTCCAAGAGACACAACCACACAATTATAGAACCAAAGATCTTTAGGGAGCAAGATTTATTTATTACAGTTGGTGGTATACATTAGAAAACACTAGCTTCCTTGTCTTTTACCTTGACAGGATTATATGGTGAGCAGAATAAAAAGGCAAATGTTGAAAAGGGATGTGAGGCATGAGTTGTGCGTTGTCTATACATGTTCTCTCCTACTCCTGTCATGCAGCCAGTCTCTAGATTTCACCAGCATAATTCTGGCAAGCCATTTACAAGAGCTCTCTCCAGGACCTGTAAGTAAGAAATTTAAAAAATGCAATTCATTTTCACAATAATAAAGGTATGTTGTATTATTATGTTATATTATTCTAGTTAACAAAAAGATAAAATCACTTATTTGGTATAACTTTTATTACTTTTATAACTGCACAGTGTATCAGAAAATGTAAGTATAGATAAGACACGATGTGGAGAGTCTCCCTTTTCTCCAAAATGTGATTTAAAGAAAGCAGATTAAGAAAGTAATTTATTCTTTTCTCTCCATTCTTTTGTATTCTATTTAGTACAGGCATTATCTTTTTCAAAAATATATTGGTCCTGTGTGACTTATATCTAGCAAAACTTTCAAAGAAAACTACAGTGCTAGGCTGAAGTTGCAACCTTCATGTAACAGAATGCAGAAGACAAAGGGGAGCACATCAGGGGATCCTCTCTGCCACTCTCTACATCTGTTGCCTGCTGGCAGGCATTGCTGCTCCACATTGCCTCAAAAGATTTTGGCTAACTTTGGGAACCATGGAATTTGCTGTTGGGATGAGACTAAGGAAGTCCAGCTTTTAGTGCCTGTTTGGCAATGAAGTCTACTTCATATCTGTGCCAATCACCGACTCTCAGCCTAACTTTCCTCCTTTGTGAAGATAAAATGGAGATGAGGAGCAATATTGTGTAAGCTGACTTGGGGTTCATGGAGGGAAAAAAAGGAGGAATATAAACATAACAACATCAACAATGTTGACCAATGTTTCAGTACTGTTAGCATGGGTTTCCTCTAATAGCACTGCCTTTGCCTGTCATCTTGCTCATGTTTTCATGACAAAAAGGAGCCTGCCATCAGTTGAGTTTGTTTTGTGGATTTTCCTTGTTATGGGGTTTTTGGAATTCAAGTTAGGGGGATTTTGAAAGAATTGAATTGACAACAATACAGTGATGTCAGTTATGATGTGGCCTCTCCCATGCATGAGCCCCCCTCTTATTTGAGGCCCAGAGCAATTGCCCCATGTACTCCCCCTTAAAAAAGACCTCATTCTGGTCCAAAAATCTGGAAGGCACCTGGTTGGAGAAGTCTGACCTACATAGACTGGCTGTGACTTTCCAGTTAGGCAGGCAAGTCTGTTTCCCAGTCTTGCTTGGAAATGTCACAAGAGGTATCTAAAGCTTTCCATGTAAACCACATGCCCATTACCAGTATAGATCTTTTTACTCCAGTCCAAAACTAAGTCAACATGAAGAAAGCATCTACCCAACATCCAAAAACATAGCTATCAAAGCACAATATGGGCTGATCTCAGCATATGTCGCAGTGGACAAACCTCATCACTGTTGGATGCATAATCATCAACTCGAACTATATTGTTTGTATTGCCAAACCCCTAATTAGTCACAATGATCATGTGAAGACAGAAACTCTGGTCCATGATTCTAAATTGTGTCTGTATATTTGAATTACTGAGCTCCTCCAGGTGTTGACTTAAGTTAAATCAAAATGTATGTTGATACCAGTCTTGATGGCAGGATGATCAACAAAGAAAATAGAAAAGACTGTCCAGCTGGCTCTTGTCATTGCCTATCAATTGAATAGATGGTAGGACACAAAACCATACACATTGCAATCATTTCCACAAATTCTCCTCAGACATACTTCAGACTCTACATGGTAATCATCAATGTTATATAAGCATTTCCTGTAAGCATGTAAAAAAACAAAGAGAAGCAACATTCTTAAACATGCGGTGAGCATCCTGCAGTGAACCACAGCCAATCAAGGCTTCCCAGTTTAAGGACCAGAGGGGTTTTGAACTTAAGCCTGTCCTCCACATTTTCCATGGTTACCGGAATATATAAGGGAGTGAAGATGTTAGCATCAGTGGAAAAATCAGTGAAACAGCTCTTCAAACATCTTGATTCTAAATTGCAAAACTTACTAGTTTTGAAATATACACAAGATCAGGATGGAATTCTCTGTTGCAATCTGTGTTACATAGCTTCATGTATCTTATAGGAGAGGCATTAAGAAACCCTCTTAATGAATTATGCAGATGTGTAATAGGACACAAGAGTGTCCTGATGCACCTGAGCCAGTGTTCTGATGTGCATTGATCCTGTTGTGCATCAGCCCCTGTCATGTATCCATCTTCTTGTGCATCAATCCTTATGTGTTTCAGTCCTGATGTGCATTGATCCTGCTGTGCATCAGTCACATCACTGGTTCCTCTATGTAGTAGCAATAGGGGATCCTTGTCATCAAACAGTGAGGAACAACTATACGAATATTTTGAAAGTTTTTTGAAAAACCAGCTTACAACAAATTTATGTGTGAATTGGGCATGGAAAGAATATTTGAAAATATTCAAAAATGGTTGAAAAGTCTGTTTCTGAAGTGTGAGGAAATCCTAATGAGAAGGACTCTGGTCTGATGACAATCTTGGCAGTTTGGAACTTGGTCTCTGCAAAAATTGCACTTTTTTTTTTTTTTTCACAGTAAGCAACAATTGTACAGTAAACAGAAAATGCTATTTACTGTACAAAACAAACACGCATGAATTTTGTGCAAACAAGTTTCCACCTGAAGCATTTTTCTATGTGGAAAGCAACCTTTTCCACATAAAAAAATTTCATGCACAGAAAATAATATTTCCGTGAAGAAAAGTTCTGTTTTTTGTGCAAAATACCTCACATGCAAATTTTGTGCAGAATAAGTCCTGAATTGCAAATAGTCTTAGAAAACAGCAATCCTGGAAGATGTTCTCCTAGTGGTAAGAAAATTCCTAAAATTATTAATTGCTTGCTTCAAAAACTAATTTAGCAAAAAATTACACTCCTGGTATGACTCAAACCATAATTTTTAATTTGTTGTGCAGTATTTATTATGTGGTGAGCAGAATAGGATGAAAGTGTGGTTCACGTGTGCTGTTGCAATTAATGGAATGTCTTCTTTTGTTGGCTGTTGTTGCAAATGTAATACACATCATTATAATAAGTTGCTTCCCTAGGACCACATAGGAAGAGAAATTCTGAATCAGAATGTGGGAGTTCTCCATTTTTGGTTTAGTGATGCTCGACCACTATTCTAAATAACGATCAATATAGAAACTAAAAGCAAACATTTTTGGCTTAGTGTATGGAGAGTTAAAAGAAAAGTGTCAGAATTATATTGGCAGTAATGCACTCCACACTTCCATAAAGTTTACAGAGAACCTTTCCATGTAAACAGTCAAGACAGCCAACTTCAAATATTTTGAAGAAATGTTTATTTAACAACTGAATACATGCTAAAAGAAATAATTTACAGCAGCAGTTTCATTACATTTTCCTTCTCTTCTCTCTCTGATTTTTTAGTTCCCATCTGAGTTGGGCAATATAAATAGAGAAATGGAATTGTTTACTAGCCACCAAGGAATGTACCTCTTGGAATGGAACATAACAACTGAAATAGCATTGTAAAACCTTCTGCTTGAGCAGTCTAGCAAATGCACTAATGTTAGAGTCACTGTAGATACCAGCAGTACTGCACCTTCTTGCTTATTGAGAAATACTTACCAAAGATGTAAAGAACATTCATAGGTTTTTTTTCATCCTCTGTGAGAAAGTGTGTCTTATCACATTGAAGTACCATATATGAAAAATGGTGAACCACTGTAAGATTTTTCAAATTTCAAGACTTTTTAAGAAAATTTTTTTTTAGCAAAAACTGTTTGTTCAAAAACTATTCTTTTGTGCAAAAACAATGTTTTGTGGAAAAAACAGTATTTTTCACAGAAAAGGCATTTTTGTATAAAAATATTTTTATGAGTTTTCTTCTCAGAGAAATACCAAAACATAAAATAAATATTGAAAATGTTTTTAAAAATTTGTGTAACTGCTCAGCATGGATAAAACTTTTGAAATTCTTTATTCTTGTATGTGAGAACAAAAGAAGTGAAGGTTTACATCTCTAAAGTTTTGTAATGAAAATACTCAGATGATTTAAATTCCTAGCACTGTTGACTAATGGAGGGATCATGATATCTGAATAAAACATGATCATATTAAAAACCCCCAACAAATACAGTGACTTGACCTAGCATTTATCATGCAAAATGGGTCACCACAGAAGAATCTTGATGGATACAGTAGATCCAGTGGTGTGGAGAAAAGCATATCAGTACAGACGTGAGTGTACCAATACATCAGTTTGGCTGGATCAGGGTTTGCAACTTTTTGGGGAGCTTGAAGAAAAAAAAAACTTTAAAAAAAAGAGTTGCAGTCTTTGAGGATGTAATCATACACCCTTACCTTGGAGATAGCATCACCAACCTCAATGGAAACTATTTTGAGAATGGACATATACTGGATTACAATAGAAGTTCATTATTGAGGAACCGGTCCCAGTATGTTTTTGCTCTTAAGGCTTACTCATTAGTCAGTGTGGTTAGAGCTTCTCTACTTTTGGAAACCACTGAGCAACCACTTTTAAAATGGTTACCCTAACAATCCAGGAAAAGAAAGTAAGTAGGCTTTTTTTAGAAAAATAACAATTGTGCTAATACTGATTCAGAGGGTTTGTGGTTATAAATATTGGACACAACCCATTCAAAATTGCATTTTTAAACATTATAATCTAAGACAGATTTTGCAAGTTTCATTGAATTCAATAAGACTCACATTTTCTTATTGACATGTGCAGGATTTCATAGTACAATCTATTCCGTTCAGTAAAAGACATAATTTAACTACTGTACATGCTTTATCTTCTTGTTGAGACTTAAGGCTAGACTTCTAATTGAAGAGACATACAACTTGCACCTAGTTATGTCTCCGTAGCTATGTCTCCTGGTGCTGTCTTCCAAAACCTACCTTTTAAAATACACAGCCCTGCCCCCGACATGGCCATTATTCTTTCATTGGAGAGTGGAGTGATCAATACAGACACATTAAGCTATTTTCCTGTAACTGTAAACACTGCAACTAACATCCAGAGAGACCTCTTAAGGAACCCCGGTCTGTGAGTGCCAGTTTTGATGTGTCCAGATACAGGAAAATAGCTGGATGCATCTCCACTGATCTCTCCAATCTCCAACGACACAAAAATGGACATGTTGATGGAGCGAGGGTCTGTATTGCTTAAAAATGTGGGTGGGGAAAGATTTTGATTATTGCACAATTGGTAAAAATTCCAAGATCTGCAATGAAAAAAAAGTGGATTACTATAGTATATGTTGGGTTCACACTATCATAGCTCACCAAGCTTTTAGTATATTTGTATGGAGACTCATAGCTCACCAACAGCGTGCTGACTAATTGATGATAAAATATTTTTAGTTTCTGGTGAGAACTTGCACTAAATTCTTTATTCTGTCCTTTAAATTCTCTCCACTTTTCAGTTTGTGCAACCCAAGGATATGGACAGCATTCTTGGGCTATTTCCGTCCTACGCTGTTATAGTGCTATTATTCCACTTTCAACATCCTATGGAATCCTGGAGTTTGCAGTTTAGGGAGGGGCATTTAGAATTCTCAGCCAGAGAACTCTTTGGCTTCAGTAAACTACAAACCCCAGAATTCCACACAATGTTGAAAGTGGAATAATAGCACTAAAACAGTATAGTGTGGAAAGGCCCAGTGTAGTGTGGAAAGGCCCTTGGAGATATGAAAGCCACCACATGTGCTCTAGATCCTCACCCTTCTTATTAAAAAAGGTAGAGGGGGAAAGGCTAAGTGAGCAGAGGGAATGGTTAATGTCTCTCTAAAACAAAGTGGAGTTCCAGCTTAGGAGGCTGTTATAAAACTATTATTCAAAAAGCCATCCCTGGATCCTACCATTTTGAATAATTATTGCCCAGTCTCTAACATTCCATTTTGGGGCAAGGTTCTGGAGCATGTGGTGGCCTTCCAAATCCATTTCAATCTGGTTTCAGGTCTGGCTATGGGACAGAGCCTGCTTTGGTTGCCATGGCAGATGACTTATGCTGGTACCTAGACAAGGGAGTGTGTCTCCATTGGTTTTGCTGAACCTCTTGGTGGTTTTTGATACCTTTGACCATGGTATCTTTCTGGGTCGCTTTGTGGGGTTGGGACTTGGGGACACTGTTTTATAGTAGCTCCATTTCTTTCCAAGAGGATGAACCCTGAAGGTGGTGCTGAGGGACTCCTGTTCAACCCTTTGTCCTTTGACCTGATGGGCTCCTCAGGCCGCAGTTCTGTCCCCCATGCTATTTGACATCTACATGGAACAGCAGGGAGAGGATGGTCAGAGTTTTGGGGTTCAGTGCCATCAGTATGTGGACACCCAACTTTATTACTCCTTTCCACCACAAGCTAAGGAAGCTGTTTTGGTCCTAAACCAGTGCTTGTAATGAACTGTATGAGGGCAATCAAACTGAAACTAAATCCAGACAAGATGGAGGTGCTTCTGCTTGGTTGAAGGGCAGACCAGGGAACAGAGATTCAGCTTGTGTTATATGGGGTTATACTCCCCCTGAAGATACAGGTTTGCAGCCTGAAGGTGCTCCTGGATTCAACTGTGAACCTGGAAGTCAGTGGTAGCTAGGAGTGCATTTGCACAATTAAGGCTTGTGCATCAGCTATGTCTATTCCTTGAAACATCAGATCTGGCCGTGGTGACACATGCTTTGATTGCAACCCAGTTGGATTACTGTAACACACATTATGTGGGGCTGCCTTTGAAGCATGCTCAGAAGCTTCACCTGATCCAGAGAGCGAGACCCAGAGCCAGATTGTTAATTGGAGCTGGCTACAGCGATCACACAACTCCTCTTGTGGGACAGCTCCACTGTTTCCAGGCATAATTCAAAGTGTTGATGATGACCTTTAAAGCCCCACAAGGCTTTATTTAGAAATAAGTCACAGTGTGTTCCATGGGACTTTTACTCATGAGCACATGATTGCAGTCAATTGATTGCAGTCAATTATAAGGGAGATATTTACTACCAGTTAAAGCACTGGTCGCTCTAGGGTAAAACTTCTCTAGTTTTGTGGGGGTGGAGAGAGGGAGACTAGAAGGTGACAGGGGCTGACATAGCAGGATGATCTCAGACCCTGAGAGTTCAGGGCCAAAACTGGAGATCTATGGGACAACACCATGTGATGTTGCATGAGGAACAGGACCTGTTCATGTTGCAAGAGTGATGTTACAAAGTGTTATTTCAAGGGGTCATTTCTGTTGTTGTCATTAAACATGATACCTCAGGAATTAATCACATACATATGCCATTAAGATATAAAAATACCAAAAGCACTAAGTCTAACAAATGAACACATACACACTGGTTGCAAGGTAGTGCTGTTACCTTGAGCCCTGGAGAAGAACCTCTGGCCCTGAGGCTCAGAGTTAAGCCTTGAGATTGTCAATCATAGAACAGTGGGCCAGTCATAGCTTTTAATTGAATTAAAAATGCAAAAATATTGAGTTTATACTTCTGAGAAGAGAAAGGAGGCCTAAGAAAAGAATGGAATAATCACAGAAAAAAACTGTGAAGTAAATTTAATGAGAGGTTACTATTATCCTCACACACCATTTGTTTGTCAGTCCTGAGTGGAATGGACCTGGTTAGACACAACTGGCTTGCTAATCATCAGTTACAAAGCTCCATTCATTTCAGTGGCTCTAATCTGGTTGGAGTGAACACAAATTTTAGCCTTTAGCCTCTACTCTTTATAAATGAAATAAATTAAAAGTTTGTTTTAAAAGAAGTCTAGCAGTGTTCCTAAACACAAACTGCAGTAATGTTAGTGAAACTGCTGAATGTTATTTTAGTACAGTGGAAAGATAGGGAATTTCTTAAGGAATGGGACAGTAGTTATTTTACAACCTGAAGACAAAAAAAGCAAATGGAAATAAAGAATGTGTCTTTAAGACAGTGTAAAGGAATATGGGAATGACAAGCAAGAGAAGAGGGAAGAAACCCACAGAAATAATTAAAAAAAAAAAAGGAAAGGAAAAATGTTACTACTAGCAAAGGCTTTTGGGAAAGCTTATGAGGAAGTTTTCAGCAACTATTTTGGAAAGCACAGATCCATTGCTTTACAGGGAAGAGAATCTGTCATTGCTTAACCAAAAAAGCAATGAAATTGCCTAACTCTTGTTGCTTGTCATCACAGTTTTGGGATTAGTAAAATTAACTAAAATGATTGCAACCACTTCCTTCAGGACTTTAGACATCAAGAAAGAGATTCAACAGGCTGGATAGGTAGCCAAGTAGTTCTGGCTTAGTTAACATGGACTTGCTGCACTTCCTTCTTTCCTTCCTTCCTTCCTAACAGTTCAGTTTCTGTATCTGGCCCTTTTTAGCATGTTCGCATGCAGACTTTAGCACATTTGTATGCAGACTTCTGATATACTCTCACAAGGCAAAGTTTAAAATGGTCCAACATAGTTTATCAAAGCTGTACAATTTCACCTCCGAGTCTCTGAAATATTCTTATATTCTTCTGTGTCAGCTGGAAGATAATTATCAAACATCTATTTTATGTAGATAAACTATAATATCATGTGGCACAATAATGGAAAAAGATTTCCAGAGGCATCAACATAATAATCAAACTTGCTTTTCCTTTTAATGTCACATTTAATTTTAAAATCTGTGCACACCTGTTTGTGTTTAGTAGAAAATGGAAAATGCTTAAATTTGGGGATATGCTTCAATGTTATTGAAGTCAAATACAAGTGATTTAACATACAGGAAACAAAAAAATATAGATGTTGATGGTTTCTTTAAAATTAGGATTTTTTATTTTATTTTACTGATAAGGAGTAATTTTAGAAAAAAATAGCCAAAACAATGACTGGCATCCTGTTAGGAGCAAACACACATGGAGGATTTTCTTATGCACATGTATGCCCTTTCTGGGTGCTGTGAGTGTCGATATTCTCTTCCTTCCTCCACAGCACCCAAAGCAACACCCCCTATCTACTGAACAGTCTCCGAAACCTCCTACACAGCTATCCCCAGCTTTGTGGGGAGCAGGCAAGATTGTAGAAGTATCTCTCACTGGTCAGATGCAAAATGATAACATCAAAACTGAGATCCATCAGGGTCATCCAAAGGTCTCAGCACTGCTGTAATGATTGTGCCTGGTTATGGAACATGGCTAGATGATTCTGTGATCCTGCCTGCTCTCCATGAAGCAGGGAATGGTTGGTGGAGGGCGACTTCAGAAGCGGTTCAGTAAGTCAGGTGGGTGGTATATGGCTCTATTCAGTGCAGGTCCTCATGGGGACATAGTACACTAGGCTGGGCCAAACAGGATTGTAGGCAATAACTGTGGCAAAATTATTTGGCTTATGAATATGGGGCTGTGGTGTGATCTCCTCCCACCCACCATATTCCTTTCTTTTGTTGTTGCTTTGTAGATACTTACATCCATCACATATCTTTTCACAATGATCATCTCACAGGATCACATGGATTAATAACATCATGCTTGTAAATGAACATACCCACAGGAGCTTTTTCTTCATCAACTTTCAGTAGAGATCTCATGGATAGCAGAAGACAAAACTTTGAACTCATGCCCAAATTTACACAGATGTAGCACAAGGCATGAGTACAATCATTCTTATCTTGAATATATTTTTATACTGGGCATTTTTCAATGGCTACATGTATATGTAGAGGTTTGGTTCATCCATTTCCTTCCCCACAATGAAAGAAAGGGATATCATGGATGGGAGGAGATCACACCAACCAAAGCCACATGTTCCTGAGCCTACACATATCTCATGCAACCCCTTATTCACACAACAAGGAGGAATATTTTCACCTCCTCCTTACACTAAGGAATGATGATCCTTGAGGGGGGATGTGTGAACTGGCCCATAGTGCTGTGAATTATGGGAAGAGACTCAGGGGAATGGTTGTACAGAATTGAAGATTAAAAATAATTCTAAGGAAGGGAATCAGATTTAGAACTACATATAGTTTTCTGATGTCTCTGCATTCAGAATAAAAATCACATGCACAATTATTTTGTCTCATCTTCCCACACAAGCACCATTAATGTGCTTCATCTTCACAACAGACGAGATATCATAACAATAATCATAACCACATCTTTGCATGCTCTCTGTAATGAACAATGGCTAGCATCTTGTTCAGTAGTTTGGGAATTCATATTTATGGTTATTACCAATTGTATTTGATCAAAAAAAAAAAAACTCTACCTTTTCAGCAAGGCAGCAGTCCAATCAAAGGGTTTCTATGGCCTGCAGACTGAGTGCTGGGAAATGTCATTTGCAGCACTTTCTCAGTCATGAGGCAATTGAGAGAAGCAGTTGTAGCACGACCTCAAGGGTCTCTCCAGCTGCCTGTTTTCAATGTATCCCACAACTAGGAGAGAACTGCAAGTATCATTTCCATTGCTTGGATCTGCAGTGCCTCAGAAACCCTTTGGTTAGGGCTATGTCTCTCTGAGATGGTAGGGCTTTTACGGGGAGGTTGCATGGTCAGGCATAGCTATGACAACACAGAATAAAATACAAGTTTTTAGTTTTTTTGGACAAATACATGAAGATATTGAGACAGTTCTTGTAGGAGATATAAGTGTCTGACAAGGTTGCACTGTCCTGCTGTTTTCTCTTGTGAAAAGTATTCCAGAGTATGTAAAACCAATCACTATCTGCTTTGGAGCAGGAGATGTAGTTAATGCTCACCCACTCTACCGATAATGTCTCCACAGCTAAACTATCACAACCCTATGCATGCTTATTCAGAAATAAATTTTGCATTCAGCAGGGCGTTACACCTAACAGGAGTCCTTCGGATTTTAGTGTAAATGAGCACAAAATTAAATGCACATTTAGATTTTATCATTGTAACATCCAAATCCTACTGGAGATATAAATGTATTGCACATACGAGCATTTTCCCCTCATGTTTCTGTTTAACGGAAGACTCATTAAGTTGTTCAAAGATTACTCTGCCTTTTCAAAATCTTCCATTGGCAAAATTCATTTGCTTACACAAAGAGCTCCAGGCAAAGTGTTTCTATTGATCCAATATACTGAGTACAATTTAAGTAATAGCACTTGCTTTGGATACTCATCCCTTGAATACTCATAATCCCTACATTCATAATATAAGAAATTATTGATTGGGGAACATGATTTACTCATGAAAATAAATACATTTGTAGGTCTCACCACACAAAAGGCTGCCAAGTAGAAAGAAGAAAGTCTCCATCTAACAATGGATGTGTGGATAGCCTTTATTCATAGCCACACATAGCCACATTAACACCCCAAGTCAGTGAGTATGTATTAGATATCTATGTGATCACAGTGCTATGTATGTACAGCCATATGACTTTTTTCATGGCTCCCTGGATTGCAACCAACCTTTTCTGTCCCATTGTGTTTAGATTTCCTGTATTCAGGGAATAATTTCCACAAGCTATGTTGTGATCTGCAACATCTGTCCTCTTGTAAAAATTTCAGAGCATGTGCAGCTTTTGCTAAACTGGTGCTCTGCAGAAGATCTGGTCTCCGGCTCTCATTCTTCACGACTGACTTTGTGAGGTAGAGCTGAAGGAAGTTGCAGTCCAAAACATCGGGGGGTGGGGGGCTCACCAGATTAGGGACAGTGCACTTATTTAATGTGACACATTGGCCAGGTCTGTTAAGCCTAATGATTGCTTTGTAAGAATGGAGACTGTGTCATAGAACATATTCTACAATGCACTGGCATTCTAGTGGATGGCAAGGAGAACTACTGATGTCATGTAGTCCCTGTGATAAGCTGTCAAAGAACAAGAGCTTTCCCAAGAACACTGTCTGAAAACCACTGTATTTACTATCAACAAATCATAGATTCTGTATCCTAGCATTCAGTTTTCACCATCCATGTAACAGGCCATGAGGAAAGGAAATATTTTAATGCTATTCACAGTCTTTTGAAATTAGAAAGAAAATATACAGCTTAAGTCAACTGAGTTTCCCTTCATTGTTTCAATCCATTTCTTTTTGTATCAAAGTATTATACAAGCTGAAGTCTGTCATACTGAACAATTAGGGAGAAATAAGGAAAGAGAAATATGTCCATGCAAATAGAGAATTTTTTTTGCCAAAATAGTTCAGTTTGGAGGGACAAGTTAGGTGGAAGTTAATCAATATATAGTATGTCTGCTAATTTTGCTTGCTGTTCAAGAACAAATGTTAAAGCAATTGAAACTGAGAAACAGAAAACTGAGTCTTTTCCCTATTAAACAAATTAAAAATTAAAGTATTAGAATATTGTCAGTCAAAAAGCCTATTCTATTTCTTTTTCTTTAAAAGAGCTATCTTTGACTGTATATTGGTTGTGGTACACTTAAATAACTGTTTTAATAAAATACATCTTTAGGTCAAAGGTTAGAGAAGTCATCAGTAGTAGGTCAGCATGTTCCACTTGCTGTTGTTTCCTTTGCTTCAGATAATTAATGGTTGGTGATGGCCTGACTCAAATAAGCAATTACATACAGTATTGATTTTGTTCTTCCAATACATATATAAACAAGAGAACTAGAAGATCAAGGGGGGAAAAAAGGAAAAAAAAAGGTCTTGTGTTCAACCCAATGTGAAGGTATTTATCAGCTTTACAAGGTCCATACAGTTTCTAAGGAAGTTCAAGCAAAAGTCACACAACTGAAGAGTTCTTTTGCCTCTTCCTTTTTTATTCCTTGTCTAAATGGCAGAATGACAGATGATACTTTTACACCTCAGTCCAAAGAGAAATGCTGATTCAGTCTCACTGCAGCATCCATGGAACAATAAGTTAGTTTCAGAGAGGTTACATCCTTGAAAAACTCAGGATCTGTGGGATACGTTCAATGGGAAATTTCTAATGTAATGGGTTTATTTTAAACCAGATGGAAATTGTTTGAGTTTTCCACCTCTTTGTAAACATCCACATAAATGCCATGGGGAGAAATGTAATGGATATTGCATTTTATTTCCAGTTATCTGTCTATGCAAGTTTCTACTTAGATGAAGTCCCTAGAGGTAATTGTAGCTCAGACACTCCGTGGTGCTCTCTCAAACTCATGGGTCCTCCTGTTTCTGCCTTTCTTATTCTCTTGTAGATGCTTCCACTTGTTTGTATTCACTTGAGCATTGGCAGGTCTTTGTCGGCGTTGTTTGCGGTCCCGTTTCCACACCTGCTCACAGAACTCATCCATTGTGTTAAGGTTGGGATGGTTGATGAGCTGCATGAAATCCCTATACCAGACTTTTTGGCTTGGAGTCATGCTGTTAGAAGCTTCTTTGATCTTGGAACTCTCTCCATCTTCCTCTTTATGAAGCAGTTCTTCAAGGTGTTCTGTATCTATGATCTCCAGTGTCACTTTGAGGAGAGTCTGCATGAAACCATGCTCTACGGCATGACAGAAATACATTCCCGAGTCTTTCCGCTGTAAACTTCGTAGCAGAAGACCTTGTTCTGTCCGGATTAAACGATCGTCTATTTTGATCTGTGATTATTGGAAAATAAAAGGGTCACACTTTAAACAATTATCTCCAGGTTTATAAAGTCTCAATATTTTGTTGACCAGTATGGTGAAGGCCAGTGCTATTCAAACTAGTGAATTATGGACCAGTGCTGGTCCATGAGCTACCATCAGATAGTCCCTTAAGACATTCCAAGAAAGAAAGAAACAACTGCAGCAAATGGCCACAAATGTGGTAGAAATATGGTATAGTATATCAAATATGATATAGCTAGAAGTACTACTATAGGATATATAATGCTGGATTTGTACCTGTGCATTAATGGATCTTGTAGCACCTTTGAGACTGAGAGAAGTAAGTTAGTGATATAAGCTTTTGTAGAATATGTCTACAATCTGATCAAGTTGCATCTGATGAAGTTGACTTAGTCTAGGAAAACTTATGCTACCAACTTTTTTCTCTCAGTTTCAAAGGAATTACAAGATCCCTTGGCAAACTAACCCAGTCTAACATGGCAATGTCTTTGGATTTGTACCAGGTAGACTTGAGTTCAAAACCATGCTCCGCCACAAACTTCTTTACACCAGTTGTTCTATCACTCTAACTTACTTCAAAGTGGTAGTTTGAGGAAGGGAAGAATGAAACTACCCCATGTTTCTGTGTTGCTGTTGTTGCGTGCCTTCAAGTCATTTCTGATGAACCAAAGATGCCTTATCACAGGGTTTCGTGGAAAGATTTGTTTGGCAGGGGTTTGCCTTTCGTTCCTTCTGGGGGTGAGTGTGACTTGCCCAAGGTCAGCCAGTGAGTTTCAACTGTTTTGCTGGGATTTGACCTCTCAGAGTTCTAGTCCAAGAATCAAGCCACTATGCCACACAGACTCTATGTGTGTGTGTGTAGATGGAATATAAATGTAATATATGATCTACATCTTTATCCATATTCCTTAATTTCTGAACTTGTTAAAGAACTCTGCAAAATAACCAGGCAAATTGAAAAGACTGTGTGCCAGTGTATCACACTGCAACTGCAACTCAAGTCCCACTTCCACAGAATACAGCTGCTGTAGCTGTCCAGAACTACAGCTGTACCCACTTAAGCTGGCTACACAAGCTTTTAATTGCATATCCTGAGAGGAAATATTACATGCCATTTCCAAGGACTATTTCTCACATACCAGGCAGGATCATCCTCAGAGCGTTCATCTCTGATGAGTGTGATGGGAAAATCTTAAGTTTTTCAAAGGCACCCTATGCATCTCCAAGTACTAGCAAACATTCTTTCTTTCTCTTGAAAATTATTTCAGAATGTAAGGGTTCTCTTTATGGTGGATGGTAGCTGGCATCCTTAGATCCAAAGCCTGATCCCAGTATGATGCCATGTAGGATGCTTCCACACTGCTAGTCACAGATACAAAAATATGTATCAATGAACAGCTTCCAAGCAATGGTATCTATCAGCAGACCATTCTGATATAAGGAAGGAGTAAGGTCTATAGTACAATCAGCCCTCCATATTTGTGGGTTTCACTTTTGCAGATTTGATTATTCACGGATTATTTGCTGTCAGCTCTGCTCCCTCCTTATGCTGTTTTTAATAAGGACTGCAAGCCTCATGAGGCTGAGAAACTGCAAATGAGGCTCGTAAGTCCCTATTAAAAATAGTGTGGGGTAGCAGTGGAGGTGGCAGTAAGCCCCATCAGCCACCCATTTCTGCCTTGTGAAGGAACCCCGATGCCTCAAAGGAATCCATGGTGGGTTGAATATGGTGATCATACTTTTTTTTGTGTGTGTTAGATATGGTTTGGCAGGGCCTAGAGTTATTTACAGTTTTTCCACATTCACAGGGGTCCTGTGGCCCTAACCCTAGTGAATGTGGAGGGAAGATTGTATTCCTCTGCCATGCCCCACTCCTTCACTGAAGGACTCCTTCATCCAGATTAGACTGCTGATGAATAATGTGCAGCAGTTTTGAGTGTGCATGTATGTTTGTATATGTTGTGTGTTCCCTTATGCTACACTTATAAATAATAAATAAAAAATAAAAAATAGAAAAATACATCTAATGAATTTTATCCATGTGGTGCAAGAATGACAAATGCTATCCAAACTGTGCCAATATATTTTCAATCTAGTCCTTCCAGTCTTCAAAAAGCCAAATGCACAAATCTCACAATGATTTTTTATAATTTTATGAAAATCCTTGCTATGGCATTGAAATTAACTATACTTCTCCCTTGGATCTTTCACTGAAAAAAAAACCATTAAGTGTCTTTCCTCAAAACATCAGTCTCTCTCTCTCTCTCTGCTTTCCCTCCCTCCCTCCCTTCTTTCCTTCTTTCATTCCTTCTTTCTATCTTTCTTTCCTCTACTTTCTTCCTCCCTCTTGGTTCATGTAAAGCTGTCTAGTCAACAGGAGAAAGGTTATTGCCATAAAAATGAAGTGATGAAGTGACCTTGCAAGCTAGGAGGATGTCTGCATTTCTATTAATCCCCTTGAGCACCTGGGAAATGAAAAGTATAAGCATATTATTCTATAGGTAACTGCAGGGGCGGTGGTGGAAGACTACAGTGTCATTATTTAACAATTTAACAATTTCCATATAACTCAGGCAAAGAATGTTTTTCTGTTCCCATGGAGATTATGTTAGAAAGTTTAGACATTAAGGCTCAACTAAAATAGACTCATTGTTTTACCATTTAGTATTCGATCCAGTGGGTCTATTCTAGTTGGGGCTAGCAATTGGATTCAGCTTTAATGCTCTCTAAAGTATGGGTATGTTGCTGGTGTTGCTAAAAGGCAAACTGAAGGTCTGACCCCAAGCTATTATAAAGATTTGCTTTGGATTCCTCAGACAGAAATCACAGGGTAAGCAAAAAAACCCCACCCCTGATAGATGTAGTTTAGGAAACTATATTTAAGGACCAAGCTGCACTTGACATCCCTTATTTTATTTGCCTTTGGAAGCAAGCTTTTCTTCCACAAATGGCCAAGAATGGGATCCTTCATCTATTGGAAGTGAAAACCTAAGGGGCTGTGTAATTGTTTGCCCCCTGCCCCATATGACTAATTCAGGTTAGAAGATCCTTACTGGCAACTTGTGAAAGAGAAAGCTCAAAGGCATTCAGTGTCAAACTACTTAAATGCCACTGCAATTGGACCTTAGGAGGTGGGGTAGCACAGGGATGAGCAGCTTTCTAGTTGTTATTGAACTGAAGCAGCAGCCTAGCCAGGAAAGTCATTGGTGATCCATGTCAGGAAACATATTTATTTATTCTTTCATTAATTCCTGGCACAGCACAATGTGTATTTAAACTTCTTTAAAGTGGCACCAGTTTCATCAAGCTTTTTACCAAATAAATATTGGGCTCTAGGCTTGTCACCCCCTACCTACCCTAAAAGTCATTCATAGGACTGGTGGTTGTGGAAATGGCATCATTTCTGTTCAAACAGAAAAATCTTCTTCCTTTTCTGAGTTAAATGCATTGACATAGGCTCTTGGTTGTCAGTCAGACATGAGATCAGTGCTGTTTTAAAGCACAGATGGAAACTCACAAAAATGAATTATCCTTTCTTTTTTTTAATGTTCTGCATGGCAGAAAGAAATAAAGTGGAACCAAAACCTTCCACTGGCATCCAGTTTTCTATAGAGGTGGTGTTTTTTGTAGCCTGGCAAAGTCCAGATGAGTCACACATTATTAACAACCAGCATATTGCTCTAGTGTTATATGATGGGAATGTCCCAGTTAACCTAAAGAGTTCCTGGTATAACTGTTTCAGCAGGTTCATAAATCCAGAAATCTCACATGAATTCTTCCCATCTGCCCCAACTAGCATTTAAACTACTGTCTCCGTGCCCTCATCAACCATTCAAAAAGTGGACTGTAGACAATCTCTAGAGGGAAGTGTCCTAGCAACCAATCAAGACTGGGTGAGGAATGGGAATCTCTCTCTTTCTTATTGTCCTAACAGCAGAAGCTGATTCAACAGTGAGGAGAAGAGAGACCAGAAGAGAGTAGCAGAATGCAAGGAATAGTTACAAGTCTTTTCTTCCAACCTGTTAAAGTCTTAAGGAAACTGGAGAGCAGGAAACATGCATGTGTTTGGTCATCCATGGGTGTGAGAGCTGTGGAAGTGTGTGTGTGTTTTAGGATGGAAAAAATATTGCAATATTTTCAAAAAATTATAAAAAAAATTGAGTATTGTGAAACCCTGACTATGGGAACCCTGGACAGATGAGAATCTTCACAGTTCAGGATTTGTTCTGAACAAAATTGCATATGATTTGTTTGTGCCAAAAATATCATTTTGTGCACAAGAAACAGGATTGTATGATTGTGTGAATTTTGCACAGAAGAAGTCTCAACATGTAAACAGTCTTCCAAAACTGCACAAAACATGTACATATCTTCTCAGAAATAAATGAGTTCAGTAAAGCTTACTCTCAGGTGAATGTATACAGGTTTGTAGTCTAAGTGAGGTATCATAAAACCTCATCAGAATGACAATATTGTTTTTCCCTCAACTAGGTGTATTTAAATTAATTTCATTCAGTTTATCTACCGGAACTTTAAGTGCTACACATTATTTATTCTACCCCCATTTTTGTGCTACTAGCAATCTCATGAAGTTGGTTAGACTGAGAAGCTATGATTATCTCAAGGTGGCCACATGACCTTTATGGGGCGGCTTGGAACTGAACCTGATGTATGATGTGTGTTGAGCAGACAGGTTAAAATATTGTGGCTTTACATGTTCTTATTTATTATTGAAAGGAAATGAAGGCATTAACTTTTGCACCTGGCCACTCTTTTGATCACAGCCTGGTGTTGTGCAGCTTCACACCTTACACATTCACACAGGCATCCTTATTTTTACTATAAATGGCCATGAGGTCTAAGAAAGTGAGATTCAATTGCTAAGCCCTGATGTATTTTTTAAGCCCATGAACGTTTGGAACCATACCTCTTCCTTTCTGTCATCATTTTGTTTCTGGAATTGCCAGTAGACCAGAGCACGCTGAGATTTTGGACTGCATTCCAGGAAAGTGCTGCTATTCTCTACTCCGTAGATAATCTTCTCTTCAAGCCCATGTCCACTTGGATTATCTGTGAAAAAGAATGAAGGTAAATATGCTCCTTACTCATTACTAGAAGACTTCATGGGCCTCTGGAAGGAAGTAGACTAAAAAATACAGTGGTGCAGACAAGAATGATATTCAGGGAGCTGAATTTGAAAAGGAGATCTTCAAAATCAGAGTAAACTGACTAAACATTGCACAATGGCAGGTTGGACATTGGCATTGCCCCTCCTGGGATTACCAAAATACTGTATTTTTATTTTTTATTTTAAATACCTGCATTAGAAAACATAATTAATACTACTGCATGTCATTGATAGGAGTTCAGGAGGAATCCACAATCTATTCCAATACAGAGAAGCAATATTCCCTACATTTAAGAATGGTTAAACAGCCAAGAACATCCTGGAAGACTTCTGCTCTTGCCCTTGCATTTTGAACTGTGAAGTATGATTATTAGGTCTAAATGAAGAGAACTGTTATGCCAGGAATTATGTTGGAAGCAATTAGAAAAGCTAAAAAGAATTTGTATTACTTAACCCATGACCTCCCAGAATTTGTTTCACAAAATGAGTGTGCAGAATGAATGACCCTATAATCTTTTCCAAATTGTTTGACTATAGTAAACCATCTGGAATGTATGTCTACACCAGGGACAGTAATCATGCAGTTGTCTAGATACTATAGGACTGCAAACTCCTAGCAAACCTAGCCAGCATAGTTAATTCTGGGACCCTGAGAGTTGCAGTCCAACAGTTTTGGAAGGGGAACATGACTGCTACCCATAGTCTACACCAATGTCACGTTTGTCTTTTCTTTAAATTGATACATTAAAGAAAAAGCCACAAATCTCTTAGGGCTTTAATCATATGACACACAACCAGAATAGAATTATTATTTCATTGAAAACTGTAGCCCTCTATTATCGCTTAGGTTTAGGTTAATGATTCACTGGACTTACTTTTTTTAAAAGATCTTGTTAAAATGGGGGGGCTTTAAGCATTGAACAAACAAAGTTGGGTGTGGTGTTGGAAGATCTAATTATGTCTCAAGAGGTCTGTGATCCTAATATTTTAATAGACAACCATAAAATGTAAGGCCTTCAGAAAGTACTAAAACATGTTTAGATTATATGGCACTACAGTGTGTTGTAGCAGCTGTTAATGTCCACAAATCTTGTTTTTGTGGAAACAACATTCAATTAATCATTTCCTTTTGTAAGCCATATAATTTATGGAAATGTAACTAGGCTTATAAACCAGACCTTATGGATGAATGAAGGAAAGTAAAATAAATTACTTCCTTTTTATAACAATATTGTTTTCAAGTTATCCATCAATTGGCTGCAAATGTTGAATTGCTTTTGGATTTATATGGTAGTCGCTTCTACTCCAGCACCACAAAGGAATGAAGGTATAAGACTGCAAGATTTCCTTTAACTCTTTCAAAACAGAAGCGTAGCAAAGTTGCAATAATTACTGAGAACAACATAACCTTGACTTAGATCCACAGATTCATTTCCATGTTTTAAAGGTATCTTTTCTATTTATGAAAGGCCTGTTTAATATCTCCCATTCAATATTTTTTCACTCGTGCTAGAGTCTGAATGATTTTGTCCATAAGTCATACTGACAGCTTGGAAAAGCTACTTTTTGACAACTCTCAGAAACCCTCAGCCAAGCATGGCTATTGGTTGGGGCATTCTAGAACTTAAAATATCCAGAAGTAAAGTTTCCAAAATACTGACTATACCATGAAAACTACCACAGAACCTGCCTGCAATAGCAATTTTGTAAATAGATTTTTTTTACTGGTACTAGCATCTGCTGACTTTCTGCTCATTGGTCTTTGGATTTAAATCACTGTATTTCCACTGTAACATCTGAGAAGTTTGCAACATTATAGTGCTCTGCCAAGGTAGACATGTCTAACATGGAATTAGTAGATTTTTAGGAAATCTTCTAGATCAGGCTTGTTGTTGCATGGACTATCTTAAATTTGCTGTCTTCTTAAGATGATTTCATTCTTCAGATGAAGCCTGTCATTGTTTTGTCACAAATTTAAACAATAATTCTCCAAGGGGGGGGGGTAAAGTACACCTTGAAGCCAGAGTAGGACACTAGGTTTCCCAAGGCTCTTGTCAAATCCTCAAGATGAGGGGAAGGAATCTTAGAATGATAGTCCTGCCTTGAAAAATGTGAGTGCATGTATTTTCGTCACTTGTCAGACTTCACATTTTTATTTCAGTAGCACATTCTATGCAAATTCAGCTCATGTTAAAGGTATAATGTTTAGTGACACAATGACATCTTTTTAAAAAAAGTTATGGGTTAATACAGAAATAATATTGCACAGATCTATGGAGGAAGAAATGTGAAAATAGTACGGGTTGGGAACAGAATGTTTCATTCATTCTAACCTATCAACCACTTGCCCTTCTCAAATCTCTCTTATTCCATTCCCTTCAGAGAATGTTCAGGAGTAATCTGCAATTGCAGACATGGGTCTTGAACACATTTGAAAATTACCAATTCTATTTTTCTCAAGATATCTTAAAAGCAATAGACAAAGACCACTAATTCTTTCAAAAAATCTGATTTGAATAGTCTGTTTATATATACAGAGAGCATTTTGTTAGCTGCTTTACAGACTGAATTGTGGAAAAGTAGTACAGAAGAAATATCTTAGATCAGAGTGGGACCCATGCAGTCCTGCAGATGTTTTTGTATTGCAGATCCCAACATTAGTCTACAGGGCTACATCATTCTCATCCCTACCTACTTATTACAGACTAATCAGTGGCAGAGCTTGAAGTGTGTGGAGGGGGGGCAGAGGAGTTACGGTGCAAGGGATGCATGGTCACTGTGCATGGGGGCATGGCCAAGGTGCATGGGGCGTGGTGAGGGCACATGGGGTCATGGCCTGGGTGTGTGGGGGCATGGCTATGGGCTGGTATGCCCCAAAAACATTGCTGTCTAGGGTGAACCACCTCCCACTCTCCTGTCCCTACGTGACTGAGACAAATAAAAGTGCAATAGATACTAACTGAAAAAGTGCAAATTGGAAAAAAAAATGTTAATTGAAAATTTTGCAGGCATAAAAGTGCTATATTATACAACTCAATATTTTTTTTTTAAAAAAGTGTATGATACTACAGTCAGCTCTCTACATTTGTGGATTTCACTTTTGTGGATTTGATTATTCACAGATTATTTGCTGTCACCTCTGCTGCCTCCCATGCCATTTTTAATAGGGACTGCAAGCCTTATGAGATTGAGAAACTGCAAATGAGGCCTGTAAATTCCTATTGAGATGAAGGTGGCAGTAAGCCCCACCAGCCACCCACTTCTGTCTTATGAAGGAAACCTGATGCCTCAAAGGAATCCCTGGTGGGTTGAACATGGTGATTATACTTATTTGTGTGTTAAATATGGTTTGGGAGGGCCTAGAATTATTCACGTTTTTTCCACTTTCATGGGGGTCCTGTGGCTCTAACCCTAGTGAACGTGCAGAGATTACTGTACTTCATTTTTCAATGACTGTGGTCTTTAGGGAAAGTGTTGACTTTTCCTAGATATAGATATTTTGGGGAGCTCAGAAATTATACAAATAAATCATTATACATGGAAGGAGTACATATATTGAACTATTGGTTCTGTTGTTGCTATTGTTGTTGTCTTCATCATCACCATCATGATCATCTTTCAGTTTCACAGTCCACCAGGTGTTACTGGATGGAGATTTAGATAATCACTGATTCAAATTCTATCCAAGAATTTAGGAATCAGTGTGGTATCACTGGATAATTTGGCATGCTCCAAACAGTGTCACTTTTTGTAACTATGCTGTTATGATCCTATCTGTGACAATTTTATTCAGTCACACTCTCAGATTATTTGGAATTGCTTCCAGAATAACTACCACACTGGAATCATGATTGCTTTTGTTTCCTAGATGCACTACTTGTAGATGGTAACCTTGTTGCTGTTGTTGTTGAAACCCACCCAATCCTCAGTAGGTCTTATGGTTCTGCATGGAATTAATTTTCAGACATCAATTGGCTCAAGTGTGGACAATTATCAAAACGAGGCACTTTGATGAATCTAAACCTGGAAATGACTGTTTCTTTCCAGTAGAGGGCAGTGCTGCATAAGTGTTCTTGTAAATCCAAAGCTACATTTTTTCACTACTGTATTGGAATGTGCTTCTCTAATTGGTGAACAAGGATGAATAGTTTATATGCCATCTTATGTCTGGATTGGGCATTAATAAATAACCACATAATTAATAAATCAGCCAACAAATAGCTCTTGAAAATGCTTTTGAAGAGTGTAAATACAGGTTGCATGAAGAGAGACAAGCACTTATCAATTTACATCCACAGTGGACAAACATAATGTAGAAAACACTTTAGAGGGATGTTTTGGTTTAAAATTTTGATTATCTTTTATTGGCTCACAGCAATTTTAGTTCAAGTCCTATACTCACATGCCTGGCAGTATCACTCAATTTGGTGGGATTTACTATGAGTACAAATGTACATAAATTGGTCTATATGTAATTTTGATGGCTCAAAGTGCCAGCAACACATCTGAACTGGGATAAATCGATAAACTATCAGTTTTGGTTTCTCCCATCTTTAAATTTCTTAAAATATTATTCTTTCAAAAAGAAAAAAAAACAACCTACCAATATTTGCAAATTTCAGGACATACTCATTGAAAAATAAACAGAACATATTTCTCCATGACTAAATCCAATATGGCTTATTTACAGCAGGGAGAGGATTTTGTTCCATCTGCCTTCCATGTGGCATATCAGAAAGAAGATATGGTAACCCTAATTCAACATCACAAATATGGCTGAATCCACAGAGAGTCTAAACCATGACTGGAATCCTGTATCAGTTACTTAGTTATGTATTCTTAACTAAGTAACCTCTCCTGGCCTGTCACTTCCCCGCAAACATGGTGGAAATGTTATTTACATGTTCTCCAATTGCCAGCAGAATAGATCTTCTTCTCCCTATACAGTTGATTCCTGGTAAAGTAGATTGGGGGAGAATTATGATCATAGCAATAATGTCACAGTCATGACTAAGGCCTTTTCCGCATTTTATTTTTAAAATGGGGCGGCACGTCCTCCGCTGAGGACGTTTGCACTTGGGCGCGAACTGGGTCCAGACTACTTACTATATGTCCGGACTTCAGCCCGCTCTGGAACGCCCAGAACTGGTGGTTCGCCGTGCTATTGAAAGACCCATTTAAAGAGGACTTTTAACAGCCCAGTGTGCCCCAGTCCATCGCTGCACTAAGTGTAGATTTGCAGGCTCGCGCCAGTGCGAGGCTGCAGATCTTCTGGGGGCGGGCTTCTGGCTGGCGAGCTTCTCCGGTTGGTGAAGCCTCCACCAACCAGAAGCCTCCATTTTCATCTCTGGAGAGTGTGTAGCGTGGGCACGTGCTCTCTGGATCGGCGTGGAACGCTCGGGGGGGAGTGTGCCAGTCCGGTGAGTAACGGACTGCCCCGTTTTCCCCCCAAAGTGCAGAAAAGTCCTAAGTTGCGATTATGAATACAAAACAGTTAAGGATGAATAAATTTAGGTAACTGTTTTGTAATCATGATTGCTACTTAGACATGATTGTGACACTACTGCCACAATTGTAATTGCCCCCACCTCCAGCAACCTACTTTACTGATTTTAGCTGCATGGGGAGAAGGACATCCATTCTGCTGCCAATTGGAGTGTGTGTGAATGACACTTCCAAAGGGTGTGTGGAGGTTGGGACAGAAAAAGTTATTTAGTTAAGTCTACTTGACTAAACAAAATGATACAGGATTCTGGATCATGTTTTTAAGAGATAACCTCTAAAGTCCCTGCCTGGACAAATCTGTTAATTGTATTTCATCTCATAATCAAATGTTTCAGAGGCCATTTCTGCCCTACACTGTTACAGTGCTATTATTCCACATCCAACTTCCTGTGGAATTCTGGGGTTTGTAGTTTACTGAGGTCAAAGAGTTCTCTGGCCAAGAATTGTAAAGGCCCCTCCCTAACCTGCAAGATCCCATAGGATGTTGAAAATAGAGTAATAGCACTATAAAAGTATAGTGTAGAAGTGGCCTAAATCTCAAGCTCTTTCACATTTGTGAAGAAAGTATGAATTTGGAAACCAATGATAGAGAAATGAACTAAACAATATTGTGCCCATGCCAACAAACGGGTTTCAGAAACTCTCCTATTGCTGAAAAAGTGATAGGCTGAGGCATCTTGCTTTCTTCATGAAGTGTGTACATATACTCAGTCCTACTGCTTTGAGAGCTACCATTTCCCTGGATGGAAGCCCATTTCAACACTCATTGCAGGAAGTGGTTTAGCAAAGGTAGATGAACCAAGAAAGCTGCTCTATAGAAAGAAGAAAGCTGCTGAATAAAACCAGGAGATAATGATGCCAAAACAGATACACTCTATAACAACAATACTGATAATGTTGAAGGAGAGGTATTTGGCACAAAAAAAGTTGAAATAAGATCATAAAAATGTAAAATTAAAGCTGATATAATTTCAAGAAAACTGATATCAAATGAATTAAACAATAGTTACAAATACAACAAAGATAGCATATGATGATACGATATGACAACTTTGAGACTGCTTGAGATAAATAACATTGGACTTTATCACAAATTCTGTTTGCATATGGTTGCAAGGGAGTATCTATCTCAGGTGTCTTTGGAAGAGTTTGTGTCCCATATCATCATATGTTATTTTTGTTATGTTTGTAACTATTGTTTAAGTCATTTGGAATTAACTTTCTTGAAATTATATCAGCTTTAATTTTACATTTTTATGGTCTTATTTCAACATTGTTTTATGCCAAGTACCTCTTCCTCAACATTATCAGCTCTATAGGCTGAGATACGCTGCTGCTTCCTGTAGCCTGGTACTGCCTACTGTTTTGACTGGTGGTAACAGCTCCAAGGTATCACACAGAGTGACATAGCCTCCTTTTAAATAGAATGCTGGGGTTGCACTTAAGATCTTCTTCATGCAACTTAGATGCTCTATTGTGGGTGTTGATCTTTCCTATAATTTGATCTAGAAGAAAAACTGTTCAGCATATGCTACATTTATGTTTTAGTCAATGCTCTGATTGAACATCTTGAGGTATGTAGAAAATGCTTCTGCATTACAGGCCCAGAATGTCATACAATGGTGAAATCAAACAGCTCTAAAGTATATGCAATGTTGGTCTTGTGAACAATATACAAAAGATTTATGAAGCTTATTTCTTCCTTAGGCATGAAAAAGAACATGACTACATATCATCAGTTCACATAGATGCATAGAACTGATGGTTTACATATATAAAAGCAGATGAAAGTGTGTGGCTTTCCAGATACTGTTAAACTAAAACTGCCAGCAGCCATAGACCGTATAGCCAATTGTGATAAATACTGGGAACTGAAGCTCAGCATACCTCTGATTTAAACTGATCTGAAAAAAAATTCAGCTCTAATGCAACTAGTATGGAATTATGTCTACTCAAAAATAAATAATATTTTGTTCAGTGGGATAGATGCTATACTTACATACACATTTTCTTGGTGATAAGCCCTTCTGAACTAAGTGGGACTTATTGGTAAGAAAACCTGCAGAAGTTTTTAAAATTATTCTCCAGTTGAGGAGGGGAGTGGATTATAAAAGAAAGAAGGGGAAGTACAATATTCTGATTCCAATTCTGACCTTTTCCTTTGTGAATCAAGATAGTGGACAGGATGAGCTGCAACCTACCATGATGCTGTAGATCTGAGCAATGAGTAAGAGGGTCACCATTTCGTATGTCTTGTCGTCTAGTGCGTCTAAAATAAATCAGAAAAATAAACTGATAAGTGTTCATTGCGTTCCTCTGTTGAGTTTGCGGCAATAAGGAAAGACCAGCTTTATAATTGTTTCTAGCCAGGGAACTGCCTGATCGACAAAATTTAGCTTGTGAAGCGTATACTGTTATAAAGAAAACTATTTAAAAGTTTCACTTGCTAAATTTCTCTGTGTCAGAGAAAGGTATTAAAGCATGCTTATTAAAAATAAGGGGGGGACAGTAGGATGTTCAGAGATATTAGATTCAACTGTAGGCTAAAGATATGAGGTTCTGAATGAACTAGTTGCACATTTGTGAACAACATTATGCAACATTTTCCCTCTATGATTTTGCACTTAGTAGTCAATATTTTCAGCACAAGCAAACATATGTCATTGTGGGTAAAACTTTTTGTCCCTATTAATTATGATTAAATTAACAGTCTGGTTGAGGGTTCAAGATATACTTAAGGTATCCTCAATTATTTAACTTTCTTAAAGATACAATGAACCTAGATTTCACCTCTTCCAAGAGAAACAAACCAGTTAAGGTTAGCTAACCTAGTATCTTCAAACCCTTTGATTTGTACATCAGATTCAGGGATATATTAATTGTCTAGATTTAAAATAATTTAATTTAGTAATTCAGTGCAGTTTTGTAAATAGGGTATTTGAAAATCCATAACAGAGAGATCTTAGCATCTTCCTGAATCTTGAAGTCCAAGGATTCTGTGGGATAACCTTGAAAGTAACTATACTGGTAATATACATTGGGAGTACAGATCTGTTTTCTCAATAAATTTAAATTACCATGTTTTCTAATATCTACAAAGTACAGAGAAGCTTAAGAATAATAAGAGTAAAGTTAACTCTCAGATGCTCTATAAAACATAAAAAGCTAAAAATCTGCAGCAAAACTTTCCAAAAAATGGGATATCACATGTGTTGGTCAGAGGATTACAATCTGTTATGTTCAAAGTCACATTAATTGTTAGAACTGCTATCAAAACCTCATTATAATCTGCAGTAACATAGCTTTAAGCAATCTTATACTTTCTAATGAACCTCTCACTTTTCTCTAGTTTATGCCATTAAAAAAACATTTTATAGAAAACAAAATCATTTGAAATAGTTGGTGTGTGTTCAGTCTAATTGCCTCTGTTATGTTCACTTTGGCTATTCCTTTTGTCACAAAACATCAGTGGCACAAGCCTCCACTCCAGTCTATATGAAAAAAGGATGGTTTTAGAGTAGAAGAAAAGAAAAGAGCAATCAAAGATGTTGTTGGAGGCTGAACACTTCACTTGAAAAAGAAAGGAAACACAGAAGGAATGAGAAGACAGGAAAGGGGCAGGGGAAGAAAAGAGGATTAGAGGACTGAATAACAATGGATTTCTAGAGTCTGAAATCATGTAAGCAAGAGTCAAAGACTCAGAAAGAAGAACACATCACAACTGTTTACAGCCCTCAGCTTTCTGTTGTAAAAGTATTCTTAAAAACACAAAACAGAAAAAAGAAACATGGCGTGTGTCTAAAACATTCCTCACCACAAAATGAAAAAAGTATCTTAAAAAAAAAAGAATCAAATAAATTGAATCCAAGTCATGCTTGGCTCTAATGAAGTCAACTCATAAGTGATTTCTTCCAAAAGTGTAGAAGAAATCAGGTTCCACAGCACCACCCAAATAAGTAAAAGTCTACATTATTGCAATATATGTGGCACTCAGTGCGTTTTCTGCTACTGCTGTTTTAATGTCACAGTGTTTTTACTGGTATGTAATTTTTTTTTTGATATGTCACCTTGAGAGGATATTGCCTGGAGGGTGTCATATATAGTTCTGGATTAAATAAACAGAAATAAATGACAGCCCCACTCTGTGACAAACTCGGGGGGGGGTAGCAATGGAGCCGCCCTAGCAAGCAAGAGGATTCAAATTGATTAGTTGTTGAATATGGAAGCCAGGTTAGCCAAAGGATGGAGCTAGGTGAGGGTATTGAGCCTAACAGAAATTTAACTGAAAAAGAGAGTTTTAAAAAGAGATGACAGAGAGATCCATCTGAGATTTTGAAGAGAGTGGAGGGGTAGAGTGAAAGAGAGAGAAAAATGGAGACTGTTTGCTGGGTTTAGAGCTAAAAGTGTGTTGATGTTTGATAGTCTTTGGTTTGCCAACTACTTTTTCTCTTGTCGGTGTGTTCCACAAAGATTTTGTTATATTTTTGTAAACAGCAGTCTCAGTAAATGGCCTCTTTGACTGGAACAGTTATACACACTACCACTGGTGAACCACTGACTGGGATAAACTAAGATGTGCTTTGCCCTATATCTGCAAGGATGTGGATTTAGGAAAAGCAGTAGAGGGAGATAAACTGGGAGAGGAAGCCAGTGAGGGACAAAAATATAGGGTGCTGCTTTTCTGGGAAGAGAGAGTTTAAAGCAGACCTGAGTTCTCATTACCTTGTCTTAGCCCAGATCTTCCTGTTTTGACACACATTTCACCTAAAGCATTGCTCTTCAGTTGTTTGTTACTTGTACTTGTCAGGCATTATTTTTGTGAATGTAAACTCAAATAAATCAGGGCTTAGGTTTTGCTATTAAATATTAATCTGCACCTCCGGCGGGAGTGGGTGGGAGGGAGTTGGAGTCTGCAGTATTTCAGTGAATAAACCCTAGTAAGTTTGAAGTAACAAGCAAGATTTCACAGTGGGCTTGAGAAAAGGAGAGGATGGCAGAAGCAATCTGAGGAGATGCTGTTCTTCATGTATACCTCTGGAAATGCCTAAAGAAACAAAAGGTATGAAGCTGCATCCTGGTGGGAATCTGGCAACTTTTCTGCCATCAGATTCTTGAGCTGCAAGTGAGTCCAAAAATTGGAGTGAAAGGGATTCTCTTGCTGTTGCTGCTCTATCCATTAAGGCTTTATTCTTAAGTATTTGCCAGCCATTTCAGGAAGTAAACACTGGCATTACCTTTATTCACTCGAGAAGCAATATGTCACTTGTTTTGTTCTAAAACATCTATTTTTCTTAGACAAGTTGAATCATTTGTTTCCCGAGCCCATGCAAAATCGACTATGTCTCACACCCTCACCTTTGCTTTTAATCACCACAAAATGAGCAAGCTCAAAAGATCAAGGGCTAGGATCAAAATTGCAAGTTTGAGTGCTCAGGAACAAGACCATTCCCATTTAAAAAAAAAAAAAAAACAGCAAAAACTTTTATTGCATTGAAAAACAGGCCGTGCCCTCAACCTCTATGTCAGTTTCAAAAACAGTTTACCAAGGGTACAGGGTATGTCCATCTCACAGTAGTTGATGTTTAAGATATATAAGTCTGAAGACTCTGTAGGTTTGTAGAACAAGTTTTCTTGGGCCACGGGGGATGTTGCAAAAGTGCAAAGATAGCAATGAAAGTGTTAAGTCTAAAAGGACAAATATACAGAACTCAGATAATGAAAACAAAAATCTTCATTAGCTTACTTGACCTCTTTCTTTCTTTCTTTCTTTCTTTCTTTCTTTCTTTCTTTCTTTCTTTCTTTCTTTTTCTTTCTTTTTTTTTTTTAAAGGTATAAGCCTAATCATTGGTCTCTCAATGGCTGTTCATGTGTCAGGTTTGTGAGCTTGTGGGGCCACCTGGCTGACCACTACTGGAAACTGAATGATTTGTTGATTGCCTCTGTACATTCAATACAGTCACAGCAATATCAGGACAGCACTTGAAGCTGTGGCAGCTAGTAGCTCTCATGACAGTGAAGTTGTGAATCCTTTCTGGCTTTTTAGTTTGAACTTTAAAGGAACTATCCAAGGTATTGAATCTTACCCTACTGAATAGCACTTTGGGTAGCCATTCAGACTAAAACTTGGAGTGGATTCATCACCTCGCTAACATGGAGCCACCAGCTACCATGAGCTTGAAACAGTTAAGAAAGGAGCTTAGGGAACTGGTGGAGGAGATATTTAAAGCCTTTCTTACCTCTTAGCAGTGGGGAAGTAACGGGAGCATGATGAACCATCCCAGGCACAATATGGGTCCCTAGCAAGGCAGCACTCTGCACATGCTTTTCCATATACATCACAGCGGTGCAGGGGAAGTTGTGACACCCCAATCGCTGAGCCAATATAGAGCTGTTGCTATTTGTAGGGAGATAGAAGAGAGAAATGTAAATAGAAAAGGCAATTTACTGAGAATGCATCATTATAAATCTGTACCTATGAGAAAGTTGGCCATTGCAATTATGTGACCAAGTGTGAAAACTCTTGATGGTTTTGTATTTACTCACTGGACTTCTGCTCAGCTTTGCCAGATATAATTTTCTTTTCTTTTTTAAAGGAAGGTATATATGTCTTCCATAAGAAAATATACAATTTCTATTGCACATGGAAATTATCAAATTTCCTTTTTGAGCAGCTGAACATGGACACCTGAATGAATGTAGGCATTAGTTTCTCACTCCATGTTGTAATAGTCCAAGTCCATGTGTTTGTTTCTTTGCCTATCTCTCCATCCATCCATCTATATTATATTTGTACACTGGATTCTTCATGGCAGGGATTTGAATGGCTGTGGACGTGCTAGTACAGCCAGCATAGTGTAGTGGTTTGAGCATTAGACTACAGCCTTGGAGACCAGGGTTCAATCCCCCACTTTGCCATGGGAACCCACTGGGTGATTTTGGGTGTGTCACATACTCTCAGCCAGAGAAAACCCCATGATAGGTTTACCTTAGGGTCACCATAAACTGGAAACAACTTGAAGGCACACAACAACATGTGGTGCTAGTGCTGGTGGCAATAGCAATTGTTTGTCTTTCTTCATTACAAAGTATCATGCCTTTTCAGATGTCAAACTACCACTTATTCTACCAGAAAGAATGTGGACTGGGGGGATATCCAAGAGCTTGTTAGACAGAAGGAATCTCTACAAATCACCTGATCCAATAGCAAAGGAAGGAGGAAAACACAAAGGCTTCAGGCCAGAGGCCTATGAGTGCTCCTGTGCTCACACAGAGCATCCGCAACTGCAGGTTCCTCTGTTCACTCCAGCTGGGCGGGAAGCAATTTTGTTTCAACAAAAGGGCAAATCTGGGGCAGTTGTTTTTATAGTAATAACTTATTCTGCAAGAGGCATAAAGTTAATCGCTTCATGCTATAAAGACTCCTAATTTCATTGTACACAAAGAACAGTGCATTTAAGATGAAGAGATGGGAATGTTCTAGGATCAGGAATCAACATGCTCTGAAGAATGCCTTTATTACAAAGATGTGTCATGCCAGCAGCCTGTCAGTGTCTTGCAAATATGTCTTGTCCCCTCCCAACAGCCACACATGCTTCACTTAAGGCTAGACTGGCACTTCATAGGCTTCACTCAGCATGAATAACCTGAGCTTTCTTAGCTGGAGAGAAGGTTAATACTGTAAATTTGTTTTCCAGAGGATCAGGGAGAATTTTAATCCCTCCTGAATATATAAAGAGGCCTTTGATCGAGAAGTTGTACTTATATGCATGGCTCATTATACTTGTGATCGGCTCCTTTAAAAAGAATGTACTTGTAAAAATAATCAAAAGCAGAGCATTCTGGTACCATATGAACATACGTATATATAAAGCTTGACAGCTTTGTTTTGAAAATAGTTTTCTCTATAATAGCACATTCTTTTATATCTCACCCCCCTTGTTGTTTTAGGTGATAAACTGCAAGGGAAGAGGCCCCAAACAAAATATTTCATGTCAAATACATTCACTTTAGGCAAGCTTCCAATATACAGTGGGGTTCCCAGCTGGACTGTATACAATTCAGACTGTAGAAGTTGATTTACGCCTTTCTCATCAAATATCAGTGACCTTTATCACATGCATCTTTGCTTTAATTTCCTTTTTAAAATATAACATGAAGCATCAAGAAAAGTTTGTTGCAAAATTAGAAAAGTGATAGAACTAAGCAGGCACCTGAAATTTACTGGTTTGTTTAAACTAGAATAGACTCATTGCATTAACTGCTTTAAGTAAAGAAAAAAAAAATCCCATTGATTCAATGGGTCTATTCCAGTTGAGGCAAACTATAGATTCAGGTAAATCTGGCTCGATCCAGATTTAATTTAGTGTAGGCCCATTGATTATCTGATCTCACTGATTTCAGTGGGTTTATTCTAAGTAAAGATTAAATCTAGATTTAGCTCATGGGATTATACATTTGCATTCTGCTTCCAAGGTCCATAGCTCAGTTTACATCACCATATCACCCTGAACACACAAAATCATAACTTATTTTGGAAGGTAAGGAAGGTTAAGTATGATTGGTATTAGGACAGAAGACCCCACAGATTTCCAGGTAATGCTGGGAAAGGATCCTGCCTGAAAGAGAATCACGTCTCCCAATCAGAGCTGATAGTACTGGGCTAGTTGGACCAATGGTCTTACTTAATACAAGGCAGTTTCCTATGTTCCTATGGCAGTCAGCCGCCTTGCAGGACAAGGTCCTAAATATAATTTCTAACAACTCCAGATGGATTGGCTATTCCTGCCTGAGACCCTGGAGAACTGCTCCCAGTTTGTATGTAGAAATCATAGCTAGATGAACCAAAGGTTTTGTTCTCTCCTCTCTTCGGTGAATAGGTTTAACTCTCCCATTCTGAGCAGTGGGAACATTTAGCAAGCTCTTTGCTTAGATCATGACCAAACTTTGCATATGCATGAGCCCACTGTCAGTTTTTATGAAGGAAGAAGCAGAAAGGTTTTGAGTATAGTTATCTTGGCAGCTTTGGAGAGAGTGGAATTCCTCCTTTGTCAGCCAGTGGCTCCTGATGATATGACTTCTCTAGATTTTGGAACAAGTATGTTTATTGTAGAGAATACACTAGGATTTCATTTTTCCTCTTCATTGCTAGCAAACAAAAGATATGGATTTTTTCTCCTCTTAGTTGGTCAAATTTTCTGTGAGAAGCCAGGAACATTTACAAATATAATTGGAATGGAGCTGGCACTAATATCTATTAAGAGAGGAAAGTTAAGATTTCTAATATGCAAGGCCAATAAATATTTAAAGGAATTAAAGTGGTGTGTACTGTACCTGTTTAGTGGAAATCTTCATGGCTGAAATCACTGTAGGTTCCTGGAAAAGAGAATTACACTGAAAATTTAAACAATGTTTGCTGTAGCTGTTTTCTTAAAGATGATGATTGTCCTGCTGTTAACTATTCTTAATTACTTTCACATTGGAATGTTATAGTTGCTAGGGTTGCATTGAAATATATCTGGGCTTCCACAACTGAGGCCATTTCCGCACTAGCCCGTTATAGCACTATGATTCCACTTTCAACATCCTATGGAATCCTGCGGTTTGCAGTTTTGGGAGGGGCTGGCTGGTTCCTCCTGAAACAGCAAACCCCAGGATCCATACGATGTTGAAAGTGGAATCATAGCGCTGTAATGGGCTAGTGCGGAAATGGCCTGAGTGGGTAGGTCTATTGATTAATAAAGCAAATCTTCTACAAAGGTACATTGGTGATTTAACACCAGCTCCCTGAAACCTGAGAACCAGGGTGGGGACTGTACAGTTCTTTCCCCTTTCACTCATATATTCTGTCTCCTTTTCCTTCTCACTTTTAGCCATACTTTCACATTCCACTGAAGCTAAGTAGGTTTTCTCTTCTTCAGAGTTTACAAACCCACTCCATTCATTGTATGATCTCCTACTCTTGTTTCATCTCACTAGAGGTTGCTGGTAGAGTTGTGGTGAGGTTTGGGAAGGGAGTGAAAGAATTCAATTCATGGCTGCAATTTTTGGTATGAGCTATCTATAGATCTCCTCCAAGTGTTAAGTCGCTGTTTCTTACTGTTTCAATTTTTATCCAGGTACATTCCCATAGTTCAGCCCAAGCTTTCAGAGTTTACCTCACTGATCCCCTGGAGAGCTAGATATGGTTTAGTAGATACTAAGCCTGCACACTCTCCATTACAAATGGGTTATTAAACTGAGTATTGTGAGGCATCAATTACAGATTACACTGAAATGTTTGCTCAGCTGTTCAGAGAGACACAGCACAAATCAGGTTAAAATGGCATTTGTTATCAGTGCAATACATCTGGAATTCCTTCAGTTTAGCTGGAACTGTAAATGAAAAGCATTGTTTTTTTGCATATGACAACCCAGGCTGTTAAATTCATTCTTTGGTGACAGAAAATTAAATCCATCCCCAACACGGCTATGTGAAAACTCAGACGTGATGAGTAACACTGAAATTTCATATCAGATTTCTATATAGGACTCAGTTCCTTTGGCTTTTTTTTTTTAAAAAAACTTTCACACTCCATCTGCACCTGCAATGAAAATGAGGTCAAAATATTTTATGTTAGCTGATAAGAAATCCAGGGTCATGTTAAGCATTTTTGACTGTACATTCTCAGTCACACTCAAACAAACTGCAATGACTAAGACTTCCCATCACTTCTCCTCATTTATACCTTTCTTTTCAGCTGTTCAGCCAATCATCATTACACACAGCAAACATGCATCTACTAGGCTAGGCCTTTGCCAGCCTTGGCCTTCATCCCTTCCAAATGCCAGTCCCTGGAGGGTAAGGCAGTACAAATTTATCTGACTTCCCTTCTCTTCCTTCCTTTCTTTTTCAAAGTTGGCAGGTATCACCCAACTTTCCTTTGACTTTAAAGGAAAGTGAAAGTAGATATCTCATTATTTAATAAGCTAAAGTATAAAAACATACATGTGGTAAGTGTGCATGATGCAGGAGCCTGTTTGGGTGCATAGTGATTTGCATGTGTATATACACACAGTTATCTTGTCTCGTGTATATATGTGTATGTGTGTGTATGAGAGAACCAAGATAACTGTGTCTGGCCCTTTTCGCATTGAGGCTTCTCGCGCGAGTGGGGGAGGGCAGCTCGTGCGAGAAGGCTCTTCCGGGAGGCTGCCGCTTCCCCGCTCATTCCTTCTGCAGGCGAAGGAACGAGCGGGGAAGCGGCAGCCTCCCGGAGGAGGTGGCGGCTCGTGTGTCCGCCCCCCGCGAAGCAGGAGGCTCACACGTCCACCCCCCCGCGAAGCAGGAGGCTCGCGCGTCAGCTCCCCCGCGAAGCAGGAGGCTCACACGTCCACCCCCCCTCATGAAGCAGGAGGCTGTCGCATCCGTCGCGCTAGCACCCCGCCCCTTCCTTCCTTCCGCAGGGGCAGAGGGAAGGAAGCGCGACCCAGCTGCCTCCCTGACGCTCCGCACAGGAGGTAAGTGCGTGCGGGTGCTAGGAGCATTGCGCGAGTGGGGTGATTTTCGCTTTGAGGCGAAAATAAAAAAACCCGCGATCGCGCCGCTGCAGCCCCGTGAGCGCAGCAGAAGTGGGAGTGCGTCGTGCAGAGCGACACTCCCACTCCCGCAAGGCTCAGGGGGCTCTCGCGTGACAGAAGCCCGTGCGAAAAGGGTCAAAGTGTGTACATGTGCTATATATATGTGTCTGTCTGTCTGTCTGTCTGTCTCTATATATTTATTCCTGGATGGGAAAGAATTTTGGTGATATCAGGATTGTGGCCAAAATTAAACATTTCACACTAAATAATTTTCAGATGTAAAATGACCATTTGTGAGAAATCTGTATGGGATGAAAAGCTGTATGTTGGACTGGGTAATATCAGCATTAGAAAAAAAAATACCCTTAATTCCAGACAGGTTCAGTGGCCATGCGGCCATGCCGGTTGTATGTAGTCCTCAAGGTCCTCACCTCATCCTTGTAAGAACCCCAACTTTCACTCAGTAAACAGCTTTTAAAAACAGACCTTTAAAAACATGCTGTTGTGGTCCTAAGGAGCTGATTGAGGACATTCATATGCAGCTCTGGGCTCACATGAGAACTTTCTTGAAGGCCTCTTTCGAAGCCCTTGTTTTGAGTCAGGAGTCATTGATGGCATGGCAACTGGTAAAGGTGTCCTAAGAGCAAATAGATTTCAGGACCGAAGTATGCATCAAGAGGCCATATGTGTGGAAACTCACTGTTGCTGTTCTCTAGAAAAAGTGATGACTGGAATAGACTGAAAGAGGAGAAGTTAGAAGTGCTTTAACACAAGAGCACCACACTCCCATTGCTACTTTTCCCCTCAAACAAAGCCCTGGAATCACTATGTCTATGGCATCGTCCTCAAATACTGGACAGCTGAGAAATGGGTGGTGGTGGTGGAGTTGACCACTCTGAGTTTCGCTATGGGAAGAAAACACAAATCCTGCAATGCAGTATGAAGCAAGGATGGGAAGAAAATACAGGTGGAAGATAAAGAAACATTGAAATTGAGATTTTCATATTTCTAGATCTTTCCACTTTTCAGTGAGAATACAGGCTGGGTTATTTAACCCTACCCTTAGGCCTTTTCTGCACCACCCTCCCAAGCCGCCATAGGGATGGGAGAAGGACGGGACCATGACACTTCTGCATGATGTCATCATGATCCTGTCCTTTTCCCGTTCCCAGGCAGAGCAATCAAGGTTTCAATCACTGATGAGTCTTCCCCGTCAATGACCTGTGATTGCACCACAATCCTAGGCTTCTTTCACCACCATCCTAGGCTCTTTTACTATGGAGTCAGCTGGTGCAAAGGGGAGTACTCCCATCACACTCCCCTCCTGTCAGAGATGATGCCAGAATTCCCACTGGAGGACTCTGCAAAAAGGTAGGGCGTGGAAAGAGCCTTAAGTGTTAAATACCTCCTGCATCTTCCTCCATGGTCAGTGTACTGTTCGTCCCACTCCCTTGAGCTATCAGGTTCGGGCCATGACTTGCCAAATTCTAGCACAGACTTGCATTATTTTATCAGGTCCTACTACAGACTTATTCTTGTTACTTGTCCATCCGGTTTCCATCCATTCTTCTAAGTCTAAAGTTGGAAAGCATATGTCCAAATCCAGCTCTCAGAACTGGTTTACTATGGTCACCTCCTACACAGCAAAAATTTAGGGGAAGTGCTCACAAAAGACAAAGCAAAATTTCCAACAAAAATGGGAGAGGGGCACCACTGCTCTTTAGAAATGAAGTTCCTGGTTTAATAGGGTGACTGACTGGGAGTGAATTGATTTCATTCATAATAGAAGTTCATGCAGTAATAGCCAAGTCTTTCAATTATTTTGTATGATAATTAAATGGTTTTCTACATTTAAGAGAGAAAAGAACCAGAGGACAGCAGTTAGTCTTGTGATTTCATTAAATTTCTTAAAATTTATTTCTTGTTTAAAACCAAGTCTCAGAACCCTACTGCATAATTAAACAGAGGCTTGGCAGCAAGGTACACAGGTCTCTTGGTCAATTATTTATTCACATACAAGCTTGCTTTCTATTTAAAGCACAGAATGTTGAAAGCAAACAATTTTATAAAATGTTACCCAAACAATATGGTGCTTATTCATGAGGCAAAGTAATGGCAATGCAACGTAGGGAGAAACAAATCATAATTAGAATGTGTCAACTCATTTTTGTAGAATACGGTTTCCTAGATAATTGGAGAACTTGACATAGGAGTGTCTACAAGGATGTGTGGATATTCTGAACAAGGCTGTCATCATCTAATCAGAAGAATTTCAGCCAATTAATTAATGTCTTTTAGTTAGAGATTTTAAAAACTCAGTCTCAGTTTTGTTGCATTTCTCCCAGTCCAACCTGCATCCCCATACCATTCTTTGTTCTACCAGGTTGCGACACTTGATTTTTAATTCCCATATGGAAACTCATGTGCATTTTCTGTATACATTTTCCACAAAGAACACACTTATGCACCTTTTTTATAAAGTACACCTCTTTGTACATGTCATCCTCATTTAATGAAGTTTGTGTTATACTTCTGCTTTATGCATTTTTAGTTGTCTGAAATTGTATCTTTAAAAAATGCCCAGTTTTGTGCATATAAATCAAGGCTTGCAAACATATGAATGTTAAAATCAAGGTCTACTCTGGATCACAATGAGTCTTGGGAAGTGTGAAATGGGTAATTCTGGCACCAATCTTGATATCACCAACATTCTTTCCCATCCATACTTTTAATTGATAAATTTACATGGAAATAAATAAATAAAAAAGGCATGGGAAGCTTCCTTATACCAAGTTAGAGCACTGACTTATCCTGCTCAGTATCTTCTACAACAGAAGTTCTTAACCTGTGGTCTGCAATGTCCTCACATGGGATTTGCAAAGGCTCACAGACTGCTCAGCCTGTCTGCTCCCCACAATGGAATGGCCTTCTGAGACAAAGCAAGGCAAAAGGAGGCAGGGAGGCAGGCAGGCTGGCTGGGCTTGTGTGCTTCCTGTCAAGTTGTTGCTCCACTGTGTGGAGGAGGCAGGCTGAACAGCTGAATGACAAGAGACCTGACATCCATCCATCCATCCATCCATCCATCCATTCATCCATCCAGAGTTTGCCCTTCTTTCTTCCTTTCCCTCTTCTCCTTTCTGGAGGAGAGCAATCTAGTATACTATCAGAAATGTTCAAACACATCTTTTTTTGTTGCCTTCTTCATCTGGAGGGGAGGAAATTGAGATGGGCAAAGGAGAGGGATGGAAAAAGGCAAAGGGGGGATGTTGAAGGCAAAAATGTGGGTTGAAGTGGCCCCTCCATAAAAATCCTCAAATGTGCCTCATCATTTCCTTTCATAAGCTGTGCATGATTTTGGCTGAATTGAGCAGCGGCTTATTTTGCCAACAGTGATCTCTTGCTTCTCCTTACAGTTTCTTGCCAAGGGTTGGCACCAGTGATATAGACTCAAGTCAGTTGACTTGGGCTCAAGTCAGACTCAAGTTACTTCAAGGACTCAACTTGGACTCAACTTCACAATAAATGACACATTAACTCAATTCAGCTGGAGACTTGTATATTTTTAATGACTAATTTGCTGTCCTTGGTTCAGTAACAGAATCCTTTCCTTCAGAAACCTTACAACTTACAACCTTACAACAATACAAATATATATAATACTTCCATCTTTTTTTGCCTACTGGTTACATGATGATATGTCTCAAGTGCAAAGCTTCAGCCAATTCTCAGAAGGGAACAGCTGACCTGTTAGGCAGTAGGCTTGAGGCAGGGTTGAGGTCTGCTCAGCAGCCTGGCTCCGCTGCATATTAGAGAGCCTTCTACAACTTTTCCTAACAACAGAATGCAAGACTCACCCCCAGTGCAGAGAAGGATCCCTCCTTCTAAAGCTTTTGAAGCTTCAGTAATGGGGAATAAGAAGGATCCTATTCCTCACTTCTGAAAACACTCCAGCTTCAGAAACGGGAAATAACAAGGATCTTCTTCCTCATTTCAGAAACTGGCTTCCAGACTTAAAACTTGACTTGGAAATATCTTTCAAGGACTTAGACCTGACTTGAGCCTTGAAAGTAGAAGACTTGAGACTTGACTTGAGACTTGGAGTAAAAGACTTAAATACGTCACTGGTTGGCACCTGCTGCAGCAGCACCTCCTTTTCTCATTTGGTCCTGCTTCTCTCTGCTATCCTTTTTCAGAGTTGGATGCCATGCTGTATTAAGGATCCTACTCTTCAGTGGGCGGGATGTGGGCTGAGCAGCTGAATGACAGCAGAGCTGACAATCAATCAGCCACCCAGCCAGTCTTTTATTTCTCTCTTTGAATAGCTTGCACTTTTTTTGGTAAAGAAGAGGGCTCTGGAACTGCCTCTTGGGTCCTGAGACCTGGGGGTGGAGGAGCAACCTATTGTTGGAGCTGGCTTGGGGTCTTTGCTCTCTTAAGTCCTGTGACTTGTTGGTGGACTTTCTCAGGTCTGTCTTCTAGCAGATTGCCAGAAGGAGGGCAACCCAGCTATTGTCAGGAATTGCTCAGGTAGTTTGCCAAGGGAAGACACAGGAGGAAGTCATGGAGTGAAGGCTGGCCTCAGCTAATGCTACTCAAGGTTGCTGCCCCTCTTGCACTTGTCCAGGTTTAGCTTGGTTTGAATAGGTTTTAGCTGAAATAAAGTGGTTCTTTTCAGCTCAATTCTCTGTGTCTGGAATCCTTATTCTGTGGATGGTCAGCAATAAGATTACTATCAAAGATTTTACATAAATATTTAAATCTGGCTTGCTGATTGCCTGTGAGATACTTTGAGTAACTGAATCATTCCGTTTTCTTTTGTTTAATGAAGCAGACCAGGTAAATGTATGAACAGATCTACCTCCTTTTTTTTTTAAAGAAAAACAAAACAAAACAAAATCTATTTTGCATTTATTATAAGAGAGGCCTGATCCATTTACAAAAACAAAGGGTCTTGGAAATTAATTTCTAAATCCATGCCAACTTTTGCTTTAAGACAATCAGATTGCGTGCTTTAGCAAAATTAACTGTAATTGTCATGTCAGAGAAACCCTTAACATCTGAAAACAAACCTTTCACTATGCCCTTGTCATAATGTCATATGCCCACATGCAAAATTAATTTTGTATATTTTTGTGTGGAGAAGACAGGCAGAGAGGCTTTCAAATGCACAGATGATTTTCACTGTAAATTGCAAACAGTTGTATCTATTGATTTGAATGTTCCAGTGGTGGGGTGGGTGGGGGAGTTAGCAATATCATTTTTTTGTTGGGAGCTCACACTATACTGAAAGTTCCTAGATTTATTTTGGCTCATGACTGAGTCTGTAACTGACAAGTTAATTAGGAAGGTTCACTGGTTTCTTCCACCTTAAAAAAAATTACTCAGTGTACAGATGTCTGGGAAGCATGGTGGAGACAAAAGAACAAAAATAAATTACAAATGTTTATAGCCACTCACCCGAAAGACAGTCATTTCTTCAAGCAAGACTTCTTCCAAATCATGCCAAGTCTCCTTAGGAATAGAAACTACTTTCAAAACTGTCCCAATATCTGAGAGAAAGAGATATATTTTTTTCTCCAATAAGAGAATCTGAAGATCAGATCATCAACAGACATTTCACTTTTCCATATTACAACTATCACGTTTCAAAAAAGGAGTAGGTAGTGATGCATTCTTCAGACTCAGTTTTATGGAATACCCATTTGTCTTCAAAATAAACCTGAAATTCCTGAGGAGTTTCCTAAGAAGGACTGTGCTAACATCTTTTAATTGTATAAAAAGAAATCTAGAAATTCTAAACTCCAAACCCATTGTAGTTGTCAGGCAAGCAAAGAGTGCAGTGTACAGTTACCAGTGACAAGTCATCTTACATAAAGGAATATTTGAATATTTGAAGCCAGGAATATAGAGATCAGCTGAGGTTACATTTTATGATTCATTCTCAAGTCTAATGTTTTTAATGGTTGCTTTAAAATACAAAGGAGATATTAATACAAAGGTCAGTGTGGATTATTGGGCCAGCTGGAGGGATGCTGTCAAGCTGATTTAAACAGTGAGATCTCTTTGGAACCATGATAAGTTTCATAGTATTGAGATAGAATAACTAGTAGTGAGTGCATAGTTTTCACAGAATGTCCTTAGGAACTTTTTGGTTCTTCAAAAATTTATCAGGTAGCAGGGCTATCAGAGTCCTACCACTACAGATTATAGATTGGGCATGTACTGGCATGAACTATGCCATAGGAGATACCCAAGAATTGTTTGCAGGAGTACAGGTTCTGTAGTGGACATTCTTTGGTTTGGTTCTACAGGAGACACCAGGAGTTTCTCAGGTCCTGTTCAGGCCTTCATCATTTTCAGACATCATTTTCAATTTCACCATGTGATATGCTGTTGTTACAGAGTCATTTATACTGAAATGTTAAGCAATGTCAACATTATTAACTTAAATTTGTTTTACGCCAATTTGATTTTAGTTTTTGTGGTATCTCCCAAACATCTGAGGGGACCATAATACAGCAACAGTAATCCCATGATATAATGGAGGTCCCATGATATAATTTAGGATTTAAATACTTAAATAAATAAGGTAAAATAAACAGGGCCTTTGGAAATACTTATTCCTATTCCTTTGCCAACTTAATTTGCCCATGAAAGATAGCACTGCTCCACCAGAAAAATAAAAATAATCTTGACCACTCAATTTTGGGTTATTGAGGCAGGAATGCCCTTTTCTTATGCTAGCTCATTCCTGTGGTTTTAATAGCCACTTTATGAACAGCCAATGAGAACATTAATCTGAAAAGGCTTCACCAGCTATGAGTAGACAAATAATCTTGACAAATACTGCTGAATAACTGGTAGGGCAAACTGTTCTCTTTATTGTTATTGCCTAATATTTGTTATGAGGATTATACTGTCACTGTGCTTTCATATGATATCTTAACAACTTTTTATGGGTACCAGCCAAAGAGCTTCATTTATGGAGTGGTACAGACAGGCCATAAATAGTTGTTGTTGTTTTTTTTAAATGGAAAGTGATAATTGGGTTTTTAAACAGAATAAGTGTGGTGGAAGAAAAAAACACATTAGTGGATTTAGGTTTTAATAGATGCCATTTAATAGATGCCATTGAGCCCCATTTGGAAATCTTAGTTGTTGTTGTTGTAATTGTTGTTGTTTTTAAGAAAACATAGCAAATAAATATATGATAAAGATGGGAAGATCTTAATGTCATGAAAACTAAGGAGCATCAAAGAAATGGATTTTCATTGGTGCTACATAAGAAAAATATATAAATACTACAATTCAAGACAACAGAGGTTTAAGAAAGAGGGAAACAAAAAATAAGAACAAGAACAAGAACAAGAAAAAGAAAGAAATAGGAACATGGAGAGTAGAACCTGGCAGCCAGCCATACTGCATCCACAAATCTTTAAAACAAATAGCTCTTTTAAAAAAAAAGAAAAAAAGAAATCCCACTAAGATTAGTAGCTTACTGCTTTATAAAGCCTTTGAGGTCAAAGGTAGACTGTGTTAACGCTACAGAATCTCTGATCAGGCCTCAATCACCCAACCAAAGCAAAGTTTTATCAGTATTCAAGATCAGCTTTTTGTGGAGTAATATTTCAAACAAATTTCACACAAATTGAATAAGGCTTTTCTTTTCAAATCAGTAAGCTGTGGTGAGCAACTCAGTTTGGTAGATAAAATTACTGTTATTAATTCATGTTTACTGACAGATGGATTCAGAATGCACTAAATGATTCTCTTCCAACTTCAAGTCAAGTTAGGAGCGGTGGATTGATCTGTTCAAATATGTGTTTTAGCATGTTAAACAGAGATTAAAAGGAACCACTGTTGAACTGAGAGAGAACAAGCTATTTTTAAGGCTCCCATCATAAACACACTAACCAAAAGATTAAACCCTACTGAACAGAATTGGGACTCTAAGTAAACAGGCAAAGAATTGCCTTTTAAATGTTTATTACAGCAGTTAAAAATCTGGGTTTTTGCTTACTATGGTAACATCGATGTCAAGGAGGAACATTTTGACCCAGACTTCTTTATAACATACCAATGTTCTAGGGATGGGACAGAATCTAAACTTCTGAATTCTAACCGACAATCTGAGCTAACACAGTGAAGGTTCAGGTTTACCATCTCAGTGAGAAAAAGACTTTCATCAGTTCATGGAATGACTCCAATACGCCAATCACTACTTCAGTTAACTAAAATGTATACTAAGCACAGAACAGTTGAGCCTTGCTTGGAAGTATTTGTGAGTCCCATGAGAATATATTCCCATTCCTAAGAAGACTCCAATCAGCCTTTGTACAGAAACAGTGCTGAACATCACGCACCTTGGGCTGCTACATATTTCCATTCCTCACTTGGTAGAACCTTACCTGTTCCAATGAACATGACATCGTACTGGCCATCCTCTGCATCTACCCGATCCACTACAATTTGTGTGAACTGGTAATCCAAATCTGTTTTGACCATAATGGGACGGTTATTGATAGGGAATACAGGGTTGTACATAGCAGGATGGCTTCTTGCAAAGGTGATGACTTCATCAGGAAGGTCCTTCGTTGAGTCAAAGCCACCAAATGTTTTACTGGGACACTGTAGAAAAAAATAGACCATTGTCAAGAGAGTGGTTTCCCTGGATGCGTCTGGGGCCTCAATTTTGCATCTCAGGACTTGTTGTGGGTCTCATTCCCCACTGCCAAATTTCTGCTGCAAACTACAAAGCCCATTAAAAGTAAGAATTATTTTGCTTGTTTCAAAGAGTTTTCACTGATCTGTCATTAAATTTTGGAGAAGTGTTTTTTTGAGATGGCCTGGGATGGCACATTTGAGCCACAAGCCATTTGCTTCACCTGTTCTACTAAACAAATTACTGCATTGGAATTCCCATTCTAGCCTGCCCTTTTCTGCATTATTCACATCTGGACAATGAAAGCTCAACATATCATGTAGGTAGCACTGGATGATATTGCAGGGCTGTTGTAAGGATTATTGAACTTTCCAAACAAATTGTGCTTGTAGAAGGCTCTCCTGGGAAACTTCAAAGATTTCTCCCAAAGTGTTCAGCTGGAATACTCAAACAATTTGATTTTGCAGCCTAAAGATTACTGTATTTGCTAGTGTATGAGATTCACTTTTCTTCGTGAAAAATATTGTTTGAAAATGCAGTCCACCTTATACGCTGGTGTGTCTTATATGCCGCAAATATGGCATTTGATTTAGCTGGCTCTTCCTTAAATTTATACCAAGTGTTTTGGACACAAAAATATTAAAATATTCTTACCAGAATTAGCATTAAATTTTATGTTCACTACTTTTGATTTAAGGACACCCAAGTCTGGCAACACCCTCCAAAGCTTGTTCACTAGTATTAAGCACTAGAAAGCCAAAATATAATTAAACAAGAATCTTCATCTAGCAAGGTGCTCAATAAAGGGAAACATCAATTGCCACGGCTATTGCTTTATTAATGTTTAACAGACAGATTTTTTTTTTAAATCTACAGTGTCTTTCATAGGAATAAGAAGATGTTCAACACAGCAGCAAACCAGTTCTGTGAAGCCTGGTTTTATTCAACACCATTCATTATTGCATTGCACACTTTCTCTTGTTTCATCTTTTGAACACCTGGGATAATTGTAGATCAAACACAATTAAATATGAGAAAGATGGAAGGAGGTTCCCTTCTTCGTCTTTTCTTTTTTTTTCTTTTTTCTCCAAATCAATGCCATTTTCTAGCCACTGAATAATACCAACAATTGACAACAGTCTTTTTGTAGCCTATAGCAATTTTGTGTTTAAATGAATTCACATTCCCAAGCTAGTTCCTAATTTTCCAGATGGAGCACAATCCTGATTACTTGCATTAATTAGATAATGATTAATCAGATAATACATGTGAAACGCTTTGAACAAGAAAAGTAATTTAGAAGTGCTAAGTATTGTTAATGCAGCTGGGGATTCATACACAAAAACGTGTGAATAATGTGTGAGCAATCTTTTTCATTTTTTAAATGGAATGACTTGATCGTTTCTAAGCAGCCATCCATAAACCTCAAATTTACAATGAAAGAACATACCATGAGGCTGTCCAAGGGCTCTGGGGGCTTTTCCCCCTCTCAAATTCCTTAGTTCAATGGTGCATGGTGATCCCTTGGGAAAGCTAAGTGCTAAATCATTTTAAAGAATCCTGAATATATACACTATATTGATTTCTTGTTTACATTCCTTGTGTTTGAAATGAAAGCATTAAAGTGAACACCAATGCTTCCCTGCACTTTCTGGAAAATGCAGTGCCTACCAAAAGAGTCAAAACTAAGAAGCATATTTCACAAATGTTTTAATTATTTCTCCTCTTCCTGCACCAGCTGAGTTCCTCTTCTGATAATTTTGACATCTCCTTGTCATAGTGTGCAAACTGTCCTCAGTCTGTTTCCTCTCTTTACAGTGAGGTGGATGAATGGAAAACAATTATGTCCCTATTTTGAAAGCAATCAGGGAGCTTCTCCCTTTCATCTGAATGAATATCCAAAGGAACATCCTGTTGAAAATAATGCACTGAACTTTAATTTTCTGCATCATGTTTTTTTCAATGGGATGTCCATTCTTGCATGAAGATGTTTGGACTCAGCAATGAACATTCATATTGTAGGCTGTCCCTGAAATATACATATAATAATGAGGCTTTTCTTTCCTTCTGATAGATGAGGAACAATGGCTGGGAATTGGAAAGCCTAGAAAGGCCCAATAGTGGTAGTAAGATTGTACAATTCCTCGATCCTTTTCAAACTATACAATTGTAGCACTATGATCCATTAATTAATTATTATATTATTATATTATTATATAATTATTAATTATATTTATTTATAGTCTACTTTTCCCCTTAATAATGGCACTTAAGACCACTTTCAACTTTTTAAAAGCAATTCAAATTAAAAACTATAGAAAACTATGATTCTGCTTTAAGTGCCAAGGCATCATGCTACAGAATCCTGGAACCTGTATTTTCATAAGACACTAGAACTCTCTGGCTGAGAATTCTAAATGAACTGCAAATCCCATGACTCCATAGAAAGCAGTCGTGGCAGTAAATTGGAATCATAGTGCTGTAATTTGATAGTGTGAAAGAGTCTCTGGTTCACAAATCATTTTATATTTTTCCAGCCTTGTGCAAGGAGGGATCTGATACTTCCTTCTGCAAGCTGCTTCCCCAGGGCAGAGGCCAGGTTGCATATCAAGACAGAGCTCTCTCCTCGACCTCAACACATGTTCCAGAGCTAGGACAGCCACTGATTAGCCCACAGGGGAACTGGAAGCTACCAGCTTGTTCTATGGGCATGCCAGATTCTCAAATTATCTGTTGTACTGTTAACAACTAGACCCCACCTTCCTCTCTCACTGGGCCTATGTCTCTCTGATCCATACTGCCACACCAGTAGGAGTCCTTATCCTAGCCTTATTACAATGGATCCTTTCATAAAATGATACTGCAGTGCTGTTCAAGCTAAGGATGTATGGACCCGATCAGAGTTTGGCTTGAAAATCACTTAGATCTTCTTCAACCTTGCTAAGGAAAAATAAGAAATACAAAAAACACACATGGATTGTTTATTGGAGGAAACTTGTGCTACATGTTGAATGGCATCATGTACTGGCATTGAATGGCATCATGTACTGAAGGCCAAGAAAGAAAGAGAAAATATGGACGGATATACTGTGGAGGGATATACTGAAACTGTGGGAGTAACATCATGGATTTTATTTACTATATCTCAGCAGCAGGTGACATGTGTCATTGAAATCCATGCCCATTTGAACCAACTTTCTCATTGTAAAAAATAACTCAGTGATGGCTTTTCTAGCATGTATAACTTCTTGACAAAGTGTTTAGGGTAGAGGAAATCATTTGAACTGTTGTTTTAACAAGTAGAGGGCAAGCGTTAACTCAGTCTCTAACATTGGTCTACTGAAATTAATGTGAGTTTTTTTTTTCCTCCTTGAGTGTCCTGTTGAAAATGACATCTACCAGTACAAGAGCAGTATATCAGAAATAAATATCAGCCTCTCATCTGACTGTTCAATGAGCAGTGCACTTACAGTTCCCGGCCGTGGATACGGTACTCTTCCTTGGAAAGGAACCCACTGATAGTTGGGACCATCTCTATGAGCATATGGACCCAGAAACACCCGCCTCACGTCAGTCATACTATACATACAGACAGCTGATCCTTTGAAGATATTGCTAGAATTGGATAAAGGAGATAATTCAAGAGGAGGAAAGTTGTTATTTTAAAAATAGACAGCTTCAGAAATAGCTAGCTTTCCATTTTTATATATTCTTTCTGGAAACCAAAAACCAATAAACTTGATACAAATAAAAGCTTTGTCAATGTGACAAAATTGAAACATTTCATGTGGACAGTGTGTTATGTGGTTCAGTTTCCTTTTCTCTTCACTCCCTGTGATCCAGGATTATCTTCTCCAAATGTCAGTGATGATTCCACTCTGGGTTTTAGTATGAACTGTATTCATCTATTGCATCAAATAGATGCAATAGATGTGGGGAAAGTTTCACATCTTGGATAGCTGCTTTGAACTTTGGATTGAAACTGGCAGTATATTTATTGTCTTGCTGACCTGAGAGTCACAAACTCTTTAGATCTCCTGCTCATATGATTGAAATGTTCTGTCCACTTAGCTGGTGTGGTGGAGCTGCCTCTGTGCTTGCTTCAGTATTAGGCCAGGATTTTTGCACATATGGCTCAGCTTCCTGGCATTTACAAATCAAACAAGAAATGAACTCTGGAAGGGCTGGGAATCACTTGAATCGATTAAAAAGTTCTCTTATAAGATCCCAAGAATGGATTTCCTAGACCAAAATTCAAGCTCAAGCTTGTCAATGAAGAAAAACTTTTATATTTGCAATGATGCAATATGGCCAACACTGGGAAAGAGGCTAGCCCAGAAATACATTTACGTTGTTTCAAACTGTGTGGCCACTGAGTTCAGAGTGATAATATACCTTGTTCATAAGAAAACTCCAGTTCATTAACCTTTTGCATCTATTGGATGCTAACAGTTCAAAGGTTAAGAAAATATCTTCCTTCATAAAAAGGCTATATTGTAACAAAGAAAGCTTTTTAAAACCGCCAGCTGCCACAAGCTTCCACCCAAGTAAACTGATATGTTCTGTACCTGGAAGTTGTAAATACTCCATAGATTATTGGATTTTTCGGGTCTTTTGAGTTCATTAGAAACACGTCCTCTGTCAAAAAAGAAAAATAAGAAAGGGACAAGAAAGAAAAGCAACTTAACCACATTAGAACAAACCAGCAGCTAGCCAAAATGTGACTTCGACTCACAAACAATGTGACTACTTACGGAGTTCGTCAAAATGCGTATCAATGCCATTGGGCCCTGGCACAGAACACATCAGGCGCGCTTTAAGGAAAGTGGTCCATTTATTGACGAGGCTTCTGTGGCCACCAAAGTCATTCTATAAAAGGAACAGTCCATCTTATGACATTAAAATAATGCCTGATTTACAGCACAGGGCATCTTATTCTTGGCTATGAAGTCAGGGTTTCTTGGGAGAAGGAACCTGACCCCAATATGGTCGGAAGCATCTTATGACTGCTTGATGAAATACAGGGTTCTGAAACTAGATATAAAGGCTGCTGGTTTATCAAAGGATCTTGGGCACATATCTACAATCCACAGTTAGACTTGACCTCCATCTTGGTTAGATCCTGAATGGAATGCCACTCTAGATTCCCATGTAAGCCATCTGACACATAACACCAGAAAATATGGCCCTTTCCACACGGGGGTTAAAAAACAGTATAGAGCGACCTCTGACGGAGGTTGTCTACACCATAAAGTGGATTGGGGCAGACTACTTTTGCGTAGTTCCACACCCCAATCCGTGCAGGAGCGACCGGAAGTGGCGGCGCCGCATGCTTCTTAAAAACCACTTTTCATGATGTTTTCAAAAAGCAAGGGGCATGCAGCTGCGTGCAGCCCCGTGCAACCCCATCACAGCGCCCAGTGTAGATTTGCAGGTGCGTGCAAGACCTGCCAGGGGGCGGGCTTCTGGCTGGTGAGCTTCTCCAGCTAGTGGAGAGCCTCTGCCAGCCAGGAGCCGCCATTTTGGACACCGCAGGATGCTGCGGGACACCGACGAGTGTGGAGCAGAGAACTCGCGCTGCTCCACATGGCGACGGACTTAACCGGTTGCAGGTAAGCTCCGTTTTAGCGTGTTTTTGCCCGTTTCTTCCTCTGCATGTGGAAAAGGCCTATATTACAGTAGGGTCTAGTACTGTACAGTACTGCTTGTTCACCAGAACAAACTAGTCAAAAAATTTCTCATCCTTGATACAACTTGTCAAACACCATGAAATTTCTCATTGTTCAGCAACAGTAAAAAGACCAAGGTTTTTTTGGTGTTTTTAAATATTTTTTTGAAATAATCTACCTTGCGAATGAATTTTTTGCAGAACATAAAACCTCAATGTTTTAGTGATTCTTTTCCCAAACAACATTGTTGTTCCAACTAAAAATTTTCACCTAAAAATTATTAAATTTGAAAAATCATTGGAAAATGTGCTAAAACACATGCTTCTGTCCCCTGAAGAAAGAATATCAACTCCTCCCTCTGTTATTTGTAAGAATGTAAGAAGTGAGAGCTTTCATCCCTATTCACCTAGTATTCCCCTAACCTGAGGTGACCATGGCTTTGAAATTAACTGAACAGAAAACTACAGGTAGCCATGTTGATCCATTATTTTTTTAAAAGTAAAGATCTACCATTTGATAATTCATTAAAATGTGTCCAAGTAGTGACTAAATTTTTAAGCTGTAATAGACTTATTAGATGATAACCCACATCTCACCCCACCTTCTTACTCAATATCCAGTCATACTATCTAGTCTTAGGACTTGTAGATTAATTGAAAGACATACATGTTGTCAAACAGCGCTCTGGTTCTAGTATATAGTTTTATTAAAGCTATAGTGATTATCTGACTTCCATGTTCAATACAGTGGCCCTTTTCGCACAGCATTTTCCATGTGAAAGGGCACCTGGAGTGTTGCACGATTGTGAGGAGCGATCTGCATGACACACTCGTAATCGTGTGATGCTTCAGGGGCCGGGAGGCACCAATTGCGTACCTTGCCATTTTCGGCTAGAAGCCGAAAATGGTGCACAATCACGCATTGCTCCCAGGCCCCGCGTGCACTTACCTGGTATGTGGAGCCTCCGGAGCCGCGCTGGTCGCTCTTCCTGCCCCAGTGCAGCCTGGGAAGGTCCCAGGCTGCACTGCGGAAGGAAGAGGCAGGGCTCTCACACGAGCAGACAGCTCATGGAGAGCCAAAGGACCCTGGATGCGAGAGCCTCTCACCAGAAGCTGCTCGCATGATCCCCGCACCCCAGTGCTGGAAGAAGGTAAGGTGCAGAAAGGGCCAATGTTGCGTATGGGTCCTACATTCTTCATCAGTTACCTGCTCTACAGATATAACCATCAGTTCAGTTGGCAACCAAAAGGAATACTATCATATCCCTGAGTTTGTGATTCTTGGTACAAAACCGGGCACAGAGCAGGGGGAAAGAATGAGGATTTCTTGTTGGCAATAAACAGCTAAGTTCTGCTGCTACTTTCTTCAGATCTTGACACAAACCCCTAACATTGATCTTGACCCAGTTTGTTTTGATCCAAACCCAGATTTGAATCAGACTCAGAAATACATATCAAAATCAAAGACAGCAAGAACAATTCCAAAACAGCTCCACTGATCTAGAAATGTCACATTTTTCTTCATTCTAGGATTATGAATGGAAGAGTGGAATATAAACATGATGGAGGAAACTGCACATTTGCTAATTCATATCAGTTTTAGACTGTAGGCTCAGTTTACATCAACAGAGGCTTCTGCAGCCTGTCCTGTTCTTTGGCTTTAAGATAGACAAAAAGTTAAAACTTCTGCTCTTATTTGAGAACAAATTGCAGAACAAGGGGAAATGTGGTTTATTCTAACTATAGTTAATATAAGTAAATCAAAATCAAACTGAACCTGGCTTGTTTCTAACTATATAAACTGTGGATCATCAAGTGCCACCAAAAACATGTGTCTCACTCTAAATTATGTTAAAAATACACTAAGCAAAGTATCCTTTAGAAGTCTAGGAAGACAAGTTTCATTTTCATATCTCTTGGTCATAATTTTACCTTGCAAATCTGTCCAATTCTGGCATGTGTAGCTTTTCCAGAATGCTCCCCATCAATTGCATTTTCACGGAAGAAAAAATAGATCTTGTCATCTTCTGGGTTGTCACTTTCTGGGATTAAATGGGCACTAATAAACCTAGGATCTGAAAAGAAAATGCCAATGTGCATTATAGTAATGCCAGCTGGATTATAATAAATAAAATGGGATAACAGAGCACATATAAAGATCCCACATGGAAGTTTTGGCTCATTTTTGGTTGAAGAACTTGCTTTAAAACTCTGGAGCTTTCTTGGATTCATAATTTTCTGATGAGCTTAATAGCTTAATAGTTCATCAGATATCTCCTACTGACTTTCATGGGGAAACCAACAACTGTTTTTCATTTCTTCACACATCCAGAAAACAATCTGGACACACTGTAAAGCCTAAAGAAGGGATTAGCCCGTTCAGTTTATGATACAAAATGCCAGGGGATTTTGTGCTAGATACCTGTAAAATCTGCTGTTGTTTTTTTTAAAAAATATTTTTTTAAAAAGCTGGTGTTGACTGCTTAGTCTTGGCAATTCATTTCACACTGCTTTTGTCCTGGCACTCTCTGCCTGGAGCATCATTCACCCAATGTGACAAAAATGGACAAATGGACAAAATGGACAAAATGACAAATACAGGCACACTGCAGTTTATATAGACTCTGACAAAGAACCTTCTTTTTACAAAGTCTTTTTCTGCCCAACCACCCTCTACTCAGTTTCTTCCTTTCCTCTGTCTAGCTGGGAAAGAGTGGGACACTTTTTTGCCAATTCTACTCTAGTTGTCTGTGCCTGCCTACAACAGGTAAAGTAACAGCAGTTGCCTCTAAATCCTTTGCTGAGCATGAGCGAACAGTAAAACAGAAAGAAAAGGAGAAGATGAATTAGCCTGCCTCACCATATACCCCACCAGCATCCTGAAGAAGAAAAAAGTGGTCTCTAGAAGGTTCAAAATGTTTTGGTTTACTCATGCAAGGCTTAACTGATCTGGTTGTTTCATTTCGCATGTGCATATTGTTAGTTTTGAATGAAAAGTTAGCTCAAACATGTTAAACTGCTCTTCTTTTGGAGGACACAGGAACCTATCCCTTTTCTTTCCATGTTACCAAGTTTTCTGTTAAAGGAGCAACTACTTTGTTAACTAAGGTATATCTGTAATAATGATGACAACATACTTCAATTTACTGACATACCACTGGAAATGAATCTGAGTGAATTTCTTTTTGGATAAATGTGAGAATTTTAAAAGACAGATGATTGTGGACATGCACAAAATATCACTGGAGATGGGGATTTTCATATCAGTAGAACACAGGTTTTAGTCTTTAGTCTTTAAAGAAGCTGTTCAACATGTTATACCCACAATAGGTTCAGCTCTTTGACAGTCAGGGCTGTCCGGCAGTGGAATCTGCTGCCTCGGAGTGTAGTGGAGTCTCCTTCCTTGGAGGTTTTTAAGCAGAGGCTTGATGGCCATCTGTCGGGATTGATTTGAGGGTGTTCCTGCATGGCAGGGGGTTGGACTGGATGGCCTGTGTGGTCTCTTCCAACTCTGAATTTCTATGATTCTATGATTCTATGAAAGTTCCTTTATTTCTGATTGAAACCCATAGCAGATTCACTGTTCTACTGATGTTGCTGCAAAATACATTAAGCCTTCTATTTCTTACCCCTGAAATGGGGACCTGACAGTCATCACGAGGAGCCAATGAGCTAAACTCAAGGGATTAGGCCCATAACACCAGTTTATGGACACAACAGCCTTAGTCATCATGGATGTATTGGGGGGATCCAAATAATACCATCTTGCCTGTAGATTTTGTTCTGAAGCTCTCATCCTCCCTATGCCTTTAGACAGTGATTCAGTTCTTTGTGCAGAATACATAAGAAATCATACTTTTCGCTCTCCTTAACCATTTATTGCATTGCTGTTACATACATACATACATTTGTAACACAAGTTGAAAAAATCAGTTGCAATGTGTATAAAGATCCTACTTTTACTTTCAAATACTACATCCATCATCAACAGCATGCCTTGGCGCACCACAGATCTCCCCATGTGGTAGTCTATCGGTTTAAGTGTACACATTCCAGTAAAAAAAAAAAGACTAGAGGAGTTGACAAAGCTCTTCCCCTCCTGAACAAACTGTGATGAACTTTGTAAAAAATAACAAACTATGAAAAAAACAAAGAAAGAAAAGAAAAGAATGACTAAAACATGCTTAATCATGATCAAAGAAGGATAAAGTCATAGTGGTAAACACTGTCAACATTAAGCATGCCTCTGATCTCCACGCCAATTCTAAAAATAGAATTTGGTTTACATAAATTATAGGAAGAGAAGAATCTGAAAAAAAGAAAGCAATGTATATTTTCTCAGTTCTTTTACCAGAAGAAATACTTGTCATAACTCAATCAGTACTTTGCATAAGTTCCACTTTTATGTGCCCTCTTCTATTAACTGTTTGTAAGCATTTTCGATAGCAGACTGAAATTAATGCCTTTTGGAAACAAAAGCCATATCTTGATGGAGCTGGCTTTAAAATTTATTGTTTTCTTAATAGCAACATGTGTTCCTTGTCTCAGCAATTCTAACAAGTTCAGACTTAGATTTTATTTTAAAGCAAGGTGCACTCCTCCTTAAATTTTTCTTTTCATTTACTGAACAACAAAAGGGGAAACAATACAAGAAAATTAGATTGCTCACACATAAGTTTTAACTGGGATATATATATAGCAGATGACTCAGACATTCGCTGTTAGTTATTAGGATGTCCTAACAGTACCACACAAACCGCCTTGAGAAGCAACAATTTAAACAGTTGCAAGGTCTCCTTGTACACTAAAAAAACAAACAAACAATTTTTGAGAACCAGAAATAGACTAGATTTTTTTTTTTGTAGTCCTATGTCACCCCTCTGAAGATTTTGGGGTATTAAGGTTGACCCTGGGCCTGCTGGAGTTTTCTACCCCTTATGTAGGTAGGTAAGAAGTATGCAATGAGAATTAGTCTTAGATTTTTATATGCAGAGTATTTCATACAGAAAGCAGGATTAGACTCAGAGGAAGCAGATGTGAATATCTGAGGAAGGAACATCAGCAATTTAAAATATGAAGATGATACCATATTAGAGTTATAGATAACAGCAAAGACTTGGAATTACTAATGATGAAAGATAGGGAGGAAAGTACAATAGTATGGTTACAGTTGAATATTAAGAAGTCAAAAATAACGATCAGAGATTATTCACATAACTTTTAAGCAGCTAATGAAGAAACTGATTATTAAAGATCTCCTATACCTTGGCTCAAACATTAACCAAAATGGAGGCTGTAGTGAAGAAATCAAAAGACTAAAACTTATAAAGGCAGCCATGAAGGAACTAGATAAGATCTTCAAGAGTAAAGACATAAATAATACCAAAGTCAGAATCATCCAGGCCATCATGTTTCTGATTTCTGTGTATGGTTGTAAGAGCAGGAGGGAAATCATCTCATTTGAACTATGGTTTGTGGTGTAGTGATTTGAGAGTTGGACAACAACCCTAGAGATCAAAGTTTGATTCCCCATTCAACCATGGAAATTCACTGGGTGACCTTGGACATGTCACACACTCTTAGCCCCAGAAAACTCTGTGATAGGTTCACCTTAGGATTTCCACAAGTTGGAAATGATTTGAAGTCACACAATATCATCATCATTATCAACAACAATAACAACAGCAAGTCTCAGAAGAGTTGTGTGGATACCTAGAATCTTTATCTAGCACCACAGTTCAAATGGACTGCTTAAAAGACAAACAAATGGGTCTCAGAGAAAATTAATCCTGAACTCTCACAAAAAACCCCCAGAGATGACTAAACTGAGGTTATTGTCTTTCGGACATATCATGGGCAATGTGACTCATTGGAATAGATGATAATGCTTGGTACAGTGGAAGGCAGCAGGAAAAGAGAGAGACTGCACTACAGGTTTATGGATTTAATCAAGGGAGCCATGGTCACGAGTTTGCAACATTCTGAGCACTGCAGCTAAGGACCAAAGATTGTGGAGGTCTCTCATCCACAGGGGTCATCGTAAGTCAATACTAAATTGTCAGAAAATAATAAAACAAGCTGAGAAAATGTGAACATGAAACTTTGGCTGTAATTATTGCTTTCAGAATTAAAATGACCAGCTGTACTTTCAAGTCATGCAGGACACAGTTCTAGCTACCAGGTAAACATCCAAATTACAACTTTCACTAGGACCCCACATATTTCTGCTGGATCTTGCTGTTTCTGTGAGAATCAGCAATACCCTTTTTCTCCTGGAGCTTCCATTGCATCCTAAATATGTACTAAAAATATAACCACTTTGGATTCTATCCCAGAAGAAAGGTGGAGTATAAATCCAATAAATAAACAAACAAATAAAAAAAATGTGTCCTGCAGGTCTGGCAATGCCTGTGAAGCTAAGCTTTGTTGCCATGGTAGAATCATGCAGGTGGTGGTATAGGAAAAACGTTCTCATTTCCACTAGGGAGGGATATGGAAATACATCATTAGGTCTTTGCTACAGCATTCTGTTCCAAAGGACAAAAAATGCAACTAACTTTATACTCTAAAATGTACTGTAACTCAAATACCTTCTGCTACCATTACTTTCCCACCCACCACACAAAATATAATATAAATCAGCTATGGTGATACTGGCCTTTCTATTATCATATTAGAAGGCACCAATGCTGCCAGTTTGGATTTTGTCCAAGCACCTTGTCTAAGCACCTTGAGTGGAACACATGACAGGCAATAAGAAATCCAAGAGGAAATCTATCTCTGCCTACTCTAACATCTTAAGCCCCCATGCTCCATCAAAACAGCTGCAGGGCATCCCTTAATCCTCCAGATCATATTTTGAGGCTACACAGGGAGCTCCCCTCATTCCTCTAACAGAAGCAATTCCATCAGGTTAAGTACTCGATTCCACCCAGTAAATTCCACACTATTGTCAATAGGAACATAGGTTGTATTTATCCTAATGTATATTCTTTAGACAGATCTTGATAAATTAGATTAGAAATCATGACAGTTGGACAATGTGACAGATGGACAAGAGATTATGGATATCTGTATTTTTGTTCAAACATGAATTCCTAACACACTTCAGATGTAGGCTATGAGGGGTAAATGCCTCACGTCCATTTTAGTGGTTGAGTTCAAATTTCTTGCCAAGACACTGTGAAAGGGAGAGTCTGTGTGTTTTCATACTGGCCCTTAAAGAAGGCTTCCCAGTTGCTCTAATCTTCTTCTTATTTTTTTGAAAATTGTCAAATGCTTTATATTCAGAAAGCCTCTTAAGAAGGAAGAAGAAAAATTGTTGAGCTGTAGTATAATTATCAGTTCCCAAGGCCTTTGTTCTTAAGGAGACAACAATAGTTTTGATTCTCTGTTAATGACTAATTATATGATGAAGAAAAAAAATGAACACAGAAGTTCAGTGAAATTATACTGTAATTCTCCAAGTAAATTAGGTTTCACACAAAACAGTCTCTATCAGCTGCCTAGCTCATTTAATCTTGAGGAGGTAATTATCTCTTATAACCAAGTTTAGATGAGATAACCCATTAAAAAAATAATAATCTGAATTTACATGTACAACTTTAAACAATCTAATCATACAAAAAGGTGCAAAGTTGATCCTTTAGAACAGGTCACATATGCGAGTTCATCATTTGCTAATCATGACTACCTTGCATGTTTGAATTGGCTAGTGTAGATCAATCACTGTAGGCAGAACATCCATTATCTTTCATGGTGACTCCAGTATTTTTCTAAGATGACATCTTCAAGCACTGTATGTCCATACTTCAAAGAGATGATTTCTCAGTTCCAGATACCCTCAGTGAGATTCCCTTGAATGTGTCTACCTGCTTGCAGTAACAAGTGTGTCCGCTGGCTTGCACTATCAAGCAGGTACCTGCCTCCTAAGCTCAAACTGCATGACTGTCCAGAGGAAACGTCAAAACAAAAGAACACTGGAGTTCCTTCCCTTTGTAGTAGTGGTTGCTTGCCCACTTGGAGAAAATGAGGAACAACCAACAAGAAAGGTGAGGAGGGCCAGGGAGCTTTAGGAATCAGCAGGGGACTTCTTTAAGGGGTGTAACTGCTCAACAGTACCATACTGTTGCTAGTAAGAGTGGCTTGTACTCTCCCTTCTGAGTTCCTCATGAAGCAAATCACTGCAAGAGCAAATTAAATACCCCCAAAGATCTCATAGACTTCATACTTAGTTGAAGTATGAAGTCTATGAGATCTTTGGGGGTATTTAATTTGCAGGTGATAGGGAAAGTTGGATGAAATACTCAATTCTGAAACCATAGTTTCAAGCTACAGTCATGGACTCACTAAAAACAAGAGTTCTTCAACGGAATGACTGACTGAATGCTCCACACTGTTTCTTACATCATGAAATGTATTTGATTTATGGGTAATTTCTCATTTTTAGAACAGTAAACAGTGGATGCCACTTTCATCTTTGGGAAGCTATGAAGCACATTTAGGATGTTCATGTACTCTCAAGCATGCAGCTATCATCCATGTGTCTCCACACAGCCCCTAACTCATATACTTGATGTTAATTATTTTATTTTCTATTCCTTTCTCATACCTCAATCTTCATTTACAGCTGTATTTTAAACATTGCCTAATTTCATCTTTATAGACTTAGAGATAGCTGCTAATCAGAGGTCACATTGATTATATTTTTGTGTATCGTATAATTAACTTTCACAGCTCAAGGAGAAAAACTTGACACAAAGTCTATTAAAGGAAAATTAAATCTGTGCCGCAGTAAAGTTTGAAATAAGCACTGGTTGAATGATTGTAGTTGAGCTTTTTTTTTTTACACTAACCTGTCATGTTAATGAAATAACACAAAATTCATCAATGCATAGAAACAACAGTTGGCAGAACAGAGGACAAAAAAAATATTCTTCATTACCTCTTTTGGTATTCAGCGTTATCACATCAATTATGACAGCCCTATTTGGTATTCATGTGCTTAGAATGTGTAATTTTGAATTTAATTTAGCAACAGAAAACGTGAACAATAAACCCTAGTATTTCAGCTTAGAGCATCTTATTTATGGGCTTAGCCCTGATGTGATATTGTTGTTGGGTTTTTTTTTTTTTTAAAGAATAGCAAATTAGGGAGAAGGACAAAAGTTGTTGGAATCAGAAGAAAAGAGAAATGAAATGGAATAAACTTGTTTGATTACAGACTTCATTTCCTGTCAGTGTCTGAGAGCTCTCCCCCCTTTGTACTTTAAGGGTCAACTCCAGTTCACTGAAGTCTGTCAAGCATTTGCACAAATACATGCTATGAAATTCAGCTTTAATATGCATTGCTATGACTCCCAAAATGCAGTGATTTTGCAGGTTATCACAACCTTCATTTTGCAAAGGTGAATCACGTGGATCTGTGAAAAGGAGTGTTTGATTAGTGGGAGAACAGCACTGAGGTATTTCTAAATGAAACATTGAAAAACCTAAAGAGAAAAAATGCACTCAAGCTACAGTTGGCCCTTTATGTTTGTGAAGAATGAGGGCTCAAAGCCCTTGAAAAGTTAAAAAAAATGCCAGTATCTTCCCCTGCCCAAGTGCACAAGCAAGCAGTTGCATAGGGATGTGGGGACAGAGGAGGCAATGCACCCCGGGTGGCAATGTTTTGGGGGTGTCTGGCCTGTAGCCATGCCCCTGCATGCCCTGGCCACACTCCACAACCATGCCCCCACGCACAGTGGTCACACCCCTTGTGTCATAGCCCTGCCCCCTCCTGCCCCCCCCTTCCACACACTCCAAGCTCCACCACTGCAAGTGAGAGAGTGAAGGCCCACACCTTCCCTCCTCCTGCTCCTCCATCCCATTCCTTGCCCCCTGCCTGTGCAAACTAGTACATGGGTCAGGGAATGCATGCATGCACGTTTTATCCTTCCACTTCCCCATCCCATTCTCTTCCTGTCTGCCACTGAAAGCCAATGCATGAGTGAGGGAATGAACATGTGCATCTTCCCTATTCCTGTTCCCCCATCCCATTCCCTTCTCCATGTCTCATGTGAGCCAGTGAGTGAGTGAGGGAACACTGGTCTCCAAGTCTTCCTCCCTCTGCTTCTTAGGATGGTGATAACTATTGCAGAAATCTCCTTCAGTGTCATTATCCTTCTCAGGAGGAGAAGGAAGAGGATGTTATCACTAAAGGAGATTTTTGCAGTAGCTTCTGTAGGGCTGGGCAGGACTCCTGGTGGTGGCAGTGGTTTGTCCTTCTCCTCTCCATCTCCTTTCCCGCAAACAGCCCCCTCCAGCCCATGGTGTGTGTGGTCTGTGACCAAGGCTTCTGCCCATTGCTCACCTGCCTGCTCCTTTGCCTATCTGCATATTTTCCCTCTTCCTGGCTGGCTTGCTCTATTTTCCTCATTTAGCCTGTGTGCCAAATTAGTAGCCCCTCCATACTTTGCAGCTGTCTGGGTGCATCTGCTCTTTGCTGCCTTTGCCCTCTCAGGCACCTGATCATGATCTTATGCTGAAGCCAGTTAGAAAAAGAGGAGTGGGAAGGAAGTGAGGAAAAAGGCAAAGGCTTGTTTGTTGTTGTTGCTTCTGCAAACACCTCCTCCTTCCCCCTTCCGAGGAATGCATGGTGAAGTGGGTGGGGGGACAGAAGCAGAAGATTTTGATTTAGCCCTTTTTATTATTTTCCACAATAATGCAAGGATGTCCCTGGTGTTTAAAAAGAGTGTTGGTGGGAAGAGAGACAGCCATGCTGGATTCCCCCTCAAAGTGGCAGCTTTTCCTGGGGGGGAGGTATCCCCAGCAAATACAACAGATGTGTGCTGCCAGGCCACCACTCATTGCTTCTGTGTCTCCCAGTCCAACTTCTTCCTGTGTGTTTTCCTCCATTTCCACCTCACCATCAGCTTTGTAAGGAAAAAAGGAAAAGGAACAGCTATATTTATGTGCACATGTGGACAGCTAACTCTGCCAAAATATGTGGCTTTCTTGGTATCATGTTCCCCTTTTTCCCTCCAGTGGAATGGGGGCAGGAGTGAGTGGAGGGGAAAGGGACTGTCTGAGAGCCAACAATATTTATGCTTTGAAAAGGTCCTTGTAGGAAATTGCTCTTGAGAGAAGGACGATGACACTGCAGGAGATTTTTGCAGCAGTGATGTCATTCTAGGAGGTGGAAGGGGGCAGGCTTGGAGATCAGTGGCAAAGGCAGCTCACAAATAATCAAATTCACAAAAGTAAAACTCGTGAAAGTTGAGGTCCAATTGTAGTTTGAAATTTAAGTGTGCAAGGAATGAAAGGAAATATTTATCATGAGGAAGTACACATTCTAACCTATGTGCACACATCAAGGCATAAGATCCACTTAATATGATGAGACTAAGGATATAATATTCAGATATTTCCTTCTCACATTTGAGAATGAAAGATTTTTTAAAAAAATATTCTCCCAATTGGGTGATATTACAAGCAGTTTTGCTCATATTTGGCGATTTTCTTCACATTTTAGAATTTTTGTGATTTTTTTTGCTCTTTTCTGCATAAAAATATGATTTTATGCAAAAAAATTCTCTTTTGTGCAAGTGAGAAATATTTCATGGAAATTAGTCACTTGCTTGATGGGGTGTCTTGAGGTGCAAAGTATGAGAAAATATTTCACACCCCTAAATGGGGCTCACCTCTGAGTAGTCATGGCTAAGATTATATCTACAGTAAGAACATAATTTACTGAAAACAGAAACCTTTTATTAACTCCCCGCCATCCACTTTTCAATATGTGGTAACACCCATTCATTGTCTTGATGTCAAGATGGTATGCAACTAACAAGTGGTGCTGAAGATGGCAGGAAAATGCCTAACATCATGACACTAGAAATTAGAAATATGTGAATACTGTATTTTTCTTACCAGATAGTCCTATATGCTCTCATGAATTCTGATTTTCAAAAAGGAGAGTGAAGTGAGGTGACTACAGAGTGTAGGAGAAAGATACAGGGAAGAGGAGGAGAAAGATGGAACTTTGATTAAAAAAATACAACTAAATCTCATGTTACAGATTGGTGTGAAATGTCTGAAAACAATGAAAACTTCTGATGAAAACCTCTGCTGTGGCATATAATTCTTTGTGTACATGAAAAAGTAGCTGTACGCTGAATACCGATCAGGGGCTATATTACATAAATAAAATATTCCTTGAGATTGGTAGTCACATTGTATCCTTCCACCTCATCTATCTTGCTGTTGAAGTAATTGAAAATACATTTTCTTTACAAAATCAAGACAAGCTGTGCAAGCAAGGAAATAAATCATCATGCACATAATTCTGACAGCACTATTGTTGGCTAACTTGATGGGCTCTGATGGAGAATGCACACAGTTAAATTTCAGCAGTCTTCAACCCACTATGATGATGTCTGGCGGTGCTCTCTCCTGCCTTCCATATCTTGTATCTGTAGATTTCATTTTAACCTATTAAACTCAGTGTAAGATACTTTATTTGCCTGCTTTGCAAGACACCCCATCTGTCTCTTCTCAAATCCTCTTTTTTTTTTTACACAGTTATCTTTAAACCTTTTTATTATTTCCTGCTATGTATCCTATAAAATCAATCCTGCTTTCATCTTTTTGGTCCCTGGACTCTTGATTTCCTGCACTGAATCCTTATGGTAAAAATTTACTTCTTCAACTCATTTAAATAATTTTCTTTATATAGTTATATAGTCACAGTGGCAGAGCACAGTTTCACATACAAGAACACCCCAGCTTCAGTTCCTGGCCATTACTAGGGTATTAGTGCTGGAAAAAGCACTACCTTGAGAACTTAGAGCAGAGCTTTCCAAATTTTTCATGTTGGTGACACACTTTTTTAGACATGTATCATTTTAGGACACAGTAATTCAGTTTTACTGGCAAACCAGAGCTTAAACCAACCCCTTATAAGAGATGCAGACACATACATAAATTGTAATAACAAAATGTATGGGGACACGACATATCTCATGAAAACCTTCCATATATCTTTAAAAATATATGATTTATAAATAATAACATACATTTCCAAGATTTTAGGCAACACAACTACACACTTCAGGTGACACACTAACATGTCGTGGCACACCATTTGGAAAACCCTGACTTAAAGAGAGTCAGAATGCTGATTATAAACCATAAATGGCTTTGTCTGATAGAAGGCAGCTTCCTATGTATACATTTAGGCCATTTCCACATTACACTGTTATACTGCTATTATTCCACTTTCAACATCCTGTGGAATCCTGGGGTTTGCAGTTTAGGGAGGGGCCTTTAGAATTCTCAGCCAGAGAGTTCTTTGGCCTCAGTAAACTACAACCCCCAGGATTCCACAGGATGTGGAAAGTAAAATAATAACACTATAACTGTGTACTGCGGAAATGGCCTTGGTTTCAGCCAACACTACATCATCAGAAGGACTCTGATGATAATACTAAATACTAAATATCCAGACCATGCCCTGACCTTCAGAAAGTTATGCTTGCTGGATCCACTGAAAAACTGGTGCAGTGCAAAAGGTAATTTTTAATTCTTTCTCTTTCGATAGCTTTTCTGCTGAAAACCACCTCTTGAAAACCTATTTGCTGGCGTATAAGACTCACTTTTTCCCCCTGAGAAATACTGTTTGAAAATAGGGTGCATCTTAAATAATGATGATGATGATGATGATGATGATGTTTATTTTACCCTGCCTCTCCACATGGATCGAGGCAGCGAACAGCATGAAATACATTATACATTAAAAGACATTAAAAACATATCCAATCCTCCCCACCCACCAACCAGCTAAAACCAACCCCCTAAAACACATAACAATTAACAATTAATTAACTATTAAAAGAACAGCAGGACAATTGGTGGGAGGCAGTGGAAGTACTAGTCTGGGAAGGCCTGTCGGAAGAGATCAGTCTTGACTGCTCTTTTAAAGCTATCAAGACTGGTAATATGCCAGGTCTCCTCCAGTAGGCCATTCCATAGCTTGGGAGCGATAGAAGAAAAGGTCCTCTGGGTAACCGCAGCCAACCTAGTTCTGACTGGCTGCAGTAAATTCCTCCCAGAGGACCTTAATGTGCGGGGCGGATTATATGAGAGAAGACGATCCCGCAGGTTGGCTGGCCACAAGCCATAAAGTAATAACCAACACCTTGTACTGTGCCCGAAAACTAATAGGCAGCCAATGTAACGACTTCAGAATTGGTGTTATGTGGTCAGTTTTAGGTCTACTGGTGACCAACCTGGCTGCCATATTCTGAACTAATTGAAGTTTCCGGGCTAAGCACATGGGTAGCCCTATGTAGAGTGCATTGCAGAAGTCAAGCCGTGAAGTTACCAGCGCATGCACCACTGTTTTTAGGTGTTCCAGCTCCAGAAAAGGGCGCAGCTGGCGTATCAGCCGGAGCTGATAGCAGGCACTCCTGGCCGCCGCATCAATTTGAGCTGTCATCTGAAGTGGCGAGTCCAGGAGCACCCCCAAGCTGCAGACACAGTCTTTCAGGGGAATTGTGACCCCGTCTAGAACTGGTTGACAAACCTCCATACTTGGGCTAGGGCCCTTAACAGCGAGTACCTCCGTCTTATCTGGATTCAGCTTCAGTCTGTTTTTCCTCATCCAGTCCATTACTGCTTCAAGACATTCGTTCAGAGGCGAGATGCCACCCTTAGTTGATGCTATTATCCGAGGCAAAGAGAGATATATCTGGGTGTCATCAGCATACTGATAGCACCTTGCTCCATGCCTCCTGATGATCTCTCCCAGTGGTTTCATGTAGAAGTTAAATAGCACTGGGGACAGGACAGCACACTGAGGGATGTCAGATTTAAGCTCCTTTTTCTAGGAGCAGCTGTCCCCAAGCATCACATCTGGTATCTACCTGAGAGATAGGACCGGAACCACTTAAGTGCAGTGCCCCCGATCCCCAGCCCTCTCAGGCGTTCCAGAAGGATACCATGGTCTATGGTATCGAAAGCTGCTGAGAGGTCCAAGAGTACCAGCAGGGTCACACTTCCCCTGTCGATACCTAGGTGAAGATCATCCACTAAGGCGACCATGGCAGTCTCGACTCCATATCCTGCCCTGAAGCCAATTTGAAATGAATCTAGATAATCTGTTTCATCCAAGACAGCTTGGAGCTGAAGACCAACAGTCCTCTTGATCACTTTGCTTAAAAATGGGAGATGGGAGACTGGTCTATAATTATTCATATCCAGGGGATCTAGAGAGGGCTTTTTTAGAAGTGACCGTATAATCACTTCTTTTAAACAAGCTGGAAATTTGCCCTCCCTGAGGGATGCATTAATAAAATATCTTAAATGGGCCTTAATTGCAACTCCTCCCTGGACAACCAGCCATGAAGGGCAGGGATCAAGAGGGCAAGTTGTCTTTCTTATATTTCCAAGGAGCTTGTCTACGTCCTCGGTACTCACTGACTGAAACTGATCCAGTATAATCCTGTTCACAGAGTCGCCGGACACTCCATTTGTAACCTCTGCTATAACACCGGCATCCAAGTCAGCTCTTATCTGAGAGATTTTATCTGCAAAATGATTATTCAAAGCATCACAGCAAGCTACACTAGGTTCTAACAGCGAGTTCAGGGGAGTGGGTAGCTGAGTCAGATCCCTTACCACCCTGAACAGCTCTGCTGGACGAGAAGTCGCAGACGCAATACGTGCAGAGAGGAAAGTCTTATTCGCTGTATCTATTGCCACTCCATAGGAATGAAGGAATTCTCTATAGCGTGTCCTGTCAGATAAGAGTCCAGATTTCCGCCAGTTGGGCTCTAGTCATTGTCCGACCTGCTTCATATTCCTGAGTTCTACTGTATACCAAGGACTACGATTTGAAGCAGGCCAGAAAGGACGTTTGGGAGCAATCGTGTCGATAGCCCTGGTAAGATCACAATTCCAGGTATTAACTAGGGCTTCGACAGGATCACCGGCGATACCAACCATAAGACCCTCCAGGGCTTTCTGGAATCCAATAGGTTCCATTAACCTTCGAGGGCGGACCATTCTAATAGGTCCACCACCCCTGCAGGGGTGGATAGCAGCCATAAGTCTAACCCTGACCAGGAAGTGATCCATCCATGACAATGTGGTAGCATTTATTATCTCCACCCACGGCTGTGCCTGTTCTGTACTGAAGACCGCATCGAGGGTATGACCTGCACAATGTGTTGACCCAGAGACTAATTGGGATAGGCCCATGTTTGTCATGGATGCCATGAACTCCCGAGCCGCACCTGTCAAACTGGTCTCAAATGGGATATTGAAGTCGCCCAGAACCAGAAATCTGGGCGACTCCAACAACAACTCTGACACCAGCTCTGTCAGCTCGGCCAGGGAGTCTGGTAGGCAGCGGGGTGGTCAGTACACTAACAGAGTCCCTAGACTATCCCTTACCTTCAGGCTTAGGTATATACACTTGAAGTGGTCTGTTTTCTGGACAGCTATACTGGTCAGCATAAGATTGTCTTTGTAAACCAAGGCCACTCCACCCCCCCGCCCACTTCCCCTTACCTGCTCACTGACAGAGTATCCGGCTGGAAAGGCCTGGACCCAAGTTGTACCACTATCGTCTTCCAGCCAGGTGTCTGTAAAGCATGCCAGGTCAGCTTCTTCATCCTTTAAAAGGTCATGGATGATATGAATTTTCTTTTTCATTGACCTGGCATTGCACAGGAGCAAGGAAAGGTTCTGTGGGTGGTTTGGTTCGCTCTCCAGACACCTTGGGGTAGCAGGGCGAACGGAAGGTGAGATAGGTATTAAACATCTATCTCTCCTTCCCCTGTAATGACATTTCACCCTGCCAGGGCATCATATATGCTGGCAAATAGTATTTGCTGGTGTATAAATGTGGAGTCTCTTATACGCTGGTGCAATTTATATGCTGGCATATACGGGTAGTTTCAATTTGGCAGAATTTTCCAGGGAAGTGGGAGAAGACAAAGAAGCTGCCCTCTTCCTTATTGCTCTTCCACCGGGGTGGGTGGGGCAAGCCATAGGGTTGTACATATGATGCTCCTAACTACAAATTGACTGGAAATTCTATTGCACAAAAAAACAGGTGTACACTTCCATTCTTGTTCTTGTTCTTCCTCTTCCTCTTCTTTTTAACTGGTAGGACACTCATAATAAATATTTTGATTCAAAAATAAATCTAGTTTAGTTAATATGAATCTTGTGGGAACTTATATCGTCAGCTAAGAGATCATTTCAGCATGATTTGTCATATCAACTTTGACTATAATCTCTTGATATGATAATCTGTTTAGAACAATATTTATCAATGGAGATATTTTTACAAGAATTGGTTAGTACATGGCAATACTCACACATTAAGTATGCTTATATGGGGAAAAAACTCAAACAACAGCAACAACAAGCAACACCGTAATGCTTACTGGTGTTTTATCGGAAATAATACAATCGAGACCTAAGTGAAACAGAATGGACTTCTAAAAGATTTGAAAAACACTGGCAAACCAGCACTTTCAATAAAATTCATCAACCTTACTGTGAATTCTTGAAGCTATCTGTAATAACGTGTACCTTGGACTGCTTCATATACATACACACAGAGAGAGAATTTTGTTTCTAGGTCCTTACAGCATAAGAATATGTTATAATGTACAATACGGTACTATATGGAGAATTCGCTGTTGTTTCTGAAGTAGCAGATGGTAGTTAAATGACCAAATAATTTATAATGCATCTTAGATTTTACCCTAACCATTTAATTGCCTGATATATTTTGTTTAGACTTTTATTTTTATTTGCAAACCATGTGTAGGTCTGGATTTGGGTGTGTTCCACCTGCATACATAAAAACAAAGAGGGATATGTATTCCATTTGAATGCATTTCAAAGGCTCCTTTTTCAGGTGTGAGTGGATACCAAAATACCCCCATGCCCTTTTCCACTGCATTGAGATCTGGCCTATATATGCAACAGACCACATTCTAAGATATTAAAATGAACCTACTAAAGTAATGGAGAGAACCACTTTAGACTCATATTGAACACAAATCCTTATGTCAGAGTTGTCTCAGCCACCTGCTCTATTCAACATAACACAAGAACTTCAAGACTCAGGAGACAATCAAATACTGGCACAGACCCACACAAGTTTAGTTAGTCAATTAACTAGTTGACCACAAGAGGTCATTTCGGAACCGCTTGCTATAATTTTTGAGAAATCTTGGAGGACAGGAGAAGTTCCAGCAGATTGGAGGAGAGCAAATGTTATCCCCATCTTCAAGAAGGGAAAAAAAGAGGACCCAAATAATTATCGCCCAGTCAGCCTGACATCAGTACCCGGAAAGATCCTGGAGCAGATCATTAAGCAGTCAGTTTCTAATCATTTAGAAAGCAACGCGGTAATCACGAGAAGTCAACATGGATTTCTCAAAAATAAGTCATGCCAGACTAATCTTATCTCTTTTTATGATAGAGTTACTAGCTTGATAGATGAAGGGAGTGCTGTGGATGTAGCATATCTCGATTTCAGTAAGGCCTTTGACAAAGTTCCCCATGACATTCTTGCATCGAAGCTAGTAAAATGTGGGCTGGACAGGGCTACCGTTAGTTGGATTTGTAATTGGTTAACCGGCCGAACCCAAAGGGTGTTCACCAATGGCTGCTTTTCGTCCTGGAGAGAAGTGACTAGCGGGGTGCCACAGGGTTCTGTCCTAGGCCCAGTGCTGTTCAATATTTTTATCAATGACTTGGATGAAGGAATAGAGGGCATGCTCATCAAATTTGCAGATGACACCAAATTGGGAGGGGTTGCTAATACGCCAGAGGACAGGATCAAAATTCAAAATGACCTGGATAGATTGGAGAGCTGGGCCAGGGCGAACAAAATGAAATTCAACAGAGAGAAATGTAAGGCCCTACACTTAGGCAGAAATAATGGAATCCACAAATATAGGATGGGGGACACGTGGCTGGATAGCAGTACGTGTGAAAGGGATCTAGGAGTCTTCATAGACCACAAGCTGAACATGAGTCAGCAGTGTGATGCGGCAGCCAAGAAAGCCAATGCAATTCTCGGCTGCATCAATAGGAGTATGGTGTCTAGATCGAGGGAGGTACTGGTACCACTCTACTCTGCTTTGGTTAGACCCCATCTTGAATACTGTGTCCAGTTCTGGGCACCCCAATTCAAGAAGGATATTGACAAGCTGGAGAAAGTCCAGAGGAGGGCGACCAAAATGGTGAGAGGCCTGGAAGCCATGCCCTATGAGGATAGACTTAGACAGCTGGGTATGTTTAGTCTGCAGAAGAGGAGGTTAAGAGGGGACATGATAGCCATGTTTAATTATTTGAAGGGATGCCACGTAGAGGAAGGAGGGGACTTGTTTTCTGCTGCTCCAGAGACCAGGACAAGGAGCAATGGATTCAAGCTGCAGGAAAGGAGATTCCACCTGAACCTCAGGAAGAACTTCCTGACAGTCAGGGCTGTCCGGCAGTGGAATCTGCTGCCTCGGAGTGTAGTGGAGTCTCCTTCCTTGGAGGTTTTTAAGCAGAGGCTTGATGGCCATCTGTCGGGATTGATTTGAGGTTGTTCCTGCATGGCAGGGGGTTGGACTGGATGGCCTGTGTGGTCTCTTCCAACTCTGAATTTCTATGATTCTATGATTCTATGAATTATTCTTCCTGACAGTGTTTCCTGATTGTTCAACTAGGAAAAGAATAACTGTGAATATTCTTTTCATCCCTGCAAATACAGATCCTGCAGGTCCTTGTCTCTGAGATGCTATTCCTTGATGCAAGGAGCCCATTATAAGACTTATTGTTTCCAGAGTTACTTATGGCGGGATGAAATGCTCAAGAACATATCAAAGTTCATTGTACAGGAAGCTGCCACCTTCTGATGCCCCACTATATGACAACTCGCTCTTTTGATAGTTCTGAATTAAGGACAACTGCCATTAATTCAACAAGGATTCTGCCTTTTTGTCAGTTCTTCTTGCCTACTGTGGCACTCTTGGTAATGTTTGTATGTGTGTTCTGCTTGCAAAGTGAACTGGGGTAGGAGGTGCTAAGCCAGCAGAAAGAGAGAGACACTTTGCAAGCAGCATGTTCATGGTCAGTCCCAACTAAGTCTCCATAAGTTCTTCATACTTTCTACAGTTCAGGACATGGCTTCTGTTTTTCAACCAATTCAGTTTTCTGATCGTGCTCTGGTTCCTAACCTGCCAGATATAAGTGGAGGAGGCCTGTACTTAGAATTCTTCCATTGCATAGTCCCAAGGACAAAGATCTTACAGAGAGAGCTATGGTCACCACTACCACCACCACCACCACCACCAAGTAATTATTTTTTTGTTTTTTTGTTTGTTTTGTTTTGTTTGATGGAGTTGGGGAATTTGTGCCAGATGTATCTGTTGGGAAGAAGTATGGCACAGGGAGTGTTGGAGGGGCATGCTTTGTGTTCTTAAGAATATCTGCAGGGGTTTCAGAATGGAAGTGGGATTACTATCATTAAGAATGCAAAAAAGGTTTCCAAATTTTGAAATGGGACTAGGGGAGGGAGAGCTCCACATTTTCCCTTGTAGGGACAGTTTACATTACCTCCCCATTCGTCCCACACTCTGGCTAATCTCTCAACATAGAAAGAGATTAAGATCTGCAACGATATGTTTATGATTCATTTCCATTAATATCAATTTAAACAAGACTGTTATGCATTGCTCAAATGCAGTCTCATAACACAGAGCAACTGCCGATCGACATCTGTACATTCATACAATTTTAAATGCAAGAGAGTATTTAAACAATCTCGTCCAATGATCAGTTTGACATCAGCCATGACATTATTTAATTTTCATAATTGCAGAGGTTAAAATTCACTGAACTATAAACACTTGAAACATGGACTGTAGTCTCTGCACATGCTATAATTTAAATTGTATTGTATGTAAGTGGGAAAGGCTGCACAGATGCCAGGAGACACAAGTAAATCAGCAGTCACTCCTTTGACATACACTTTTCCAAGGCAGCTCTCCAACTGTGACTTGGTCATTTTCAAGCATAGAGATACGTAATGAAAACTGGATACCTATTCATTATTACTCAGCAAGGATTTATTCCCATGCAAGTTATGGGATTTATTCCCATGTAAATGTATAGAGGATTGCAGCCTAATTGGCCTGTGGGACAAAAACAGTTACTGAATCCCACAGACTTTCCAAATTGGGATTACTTTATATGTATGCATGCAATAATCTTTGGCTACATAGGCTGTACATCCATTATTTCACTAAATAACCACAGGAGTTTTTTCCCCCTGAATATGAATATACTCACTCACTCATCCTAATCTACAGAGAGAGAAGCCCTCCACAATACCCCAAAGTACACTAGAGTGCAGTTGCAGTTCCACCTATTAGCCAGACCTCATTGCTATGCTCTTATTCTGTACAGAAAGCTAAGTGTGTACACAGTGGATACACATCTCATTCCTTCATGTGTTCTGTTTCAGAGTATTTATTTTCTAGACACATCTAATGCTCACTGCTCACCCACACACACCAGGTATCTTTGGAAAGAAGGAGGAATGCACATTGATTTGAAACAGAACTGGGATGCATCATACATAGTTATTTGTACAGGTTAGGTAAGATATGGAGAAATACTCTCTTGTAGCTTCTTGTATGTATTTGGACCACATACAGGATGTTATAGGGATGTAAATCTTCATCAATTTCATTTTTGCAGGCAAGAATGAGCAAATTTACTATTTTTCTCCTCATGAGAATGTAATCAAAAATGGACATTTTAAAAGACTATTGGCAGTTTGTTATCTATTCTGCATAAAACTGGGACATTCCTTGCACAGAAAATGATGCTTTCTGAAGAGAAAACTCAGGAACAAGACTCCTGCATAGAAATATATCTGCATTGCAATATATATGGAAATATACCTCCTCCAAAGTAGTGTTCCAGTCAACATATACACGACTATCCGGATCAGAGCCAGGGATTTCATGTATATATTTTTCTGTCAACTAATAGCATGCCATCACACACAGATATAGTTGCTCACACAGCTTTATGGCAATTTGTCTTATTCAAAAGCATGGTTATTACACTAGTGGAGAATACTGGTAAACAGTCTTGTACTTCTTGCAGATCCAGCAGTGAATGGGGACTCCTGCTTGGCAATGAATAGACACAGGCAACATTTTGGAATGCAAAAGGCCAGTACTTTACAGGTTACAGATGAAGAGGTATAGCTTAGACTGAGTCCTGACCTGCATGCTGGACAACGAAATCCATTTTTCCCAGTCACCTCCTGGGTAAACACTGGAATAACAAACATAGGATTCCACATGTAAAAAGGACACTATGTGGATCCCCTGCCATAAGGAGGTAAGGCAAACTGAACTGTTAAGTTGAAGGCTTTAACAGCCGGAATCCATAGGTTGTTGTGGGTTTTCCAGGCTTTGAGGCCATGTTCTATTGGTATTTTCTCCTGACGTTTCACCTGCATCTGTGGCTGGCATCCTCTGAAGATGCCAGCCACAGATGCAGGCAAAATGTCAGGAGAAAATACTAATAGAACATGGCTTCAAAACCTGGAAAACCCACAACAACCTATGTAAACTGAACTGTCAATTTGGGTCCTAATCTTACACTCTAAAGTCCTTGAAAGAAACATCCCAAATCATGCTTTAATAAGCATATACACTGCTTATTCCAAATGGCTGTCCCAGGCTGTGACAAAAAATTAAATATTGAAAATTTAAGAACAATTATCAATGTGTCAAATACCCCAAGCTTTATACAGAGGGAGAGTGAGTGGAAAGAAGTTCCAGGATCAAATGAGAGCCGGGCAACATGAGGGAAATGTTTAAGCTCCCTTTACAGATCTGAGGGCTTTTCTGCACTCTGGGGGAGGAAATGGGGCAGTCCGTTACTCACCAGACTGGCACGTTCCCCCCGACGATCCACGACGGTCCGGAGCAGTGTGCGCCCGCGCTACACACTCTCCAGTGATGAAAATGGAGGCTTCTGGTTGGCGGAGGTTCTCCACCAACCAGAGAAGCTTGCCAGCCGGAAGCCCGCCCCCGGAAGATCTGCAGACTCGCACTGGTGCGAGCCTGTAGATCTATACTTACAGAGCGGCAGACTGGGGCACGCCATGCTACTGAAAGTCCTCTTTTAATCAGTCTTTCAATAGCACGGGCGACCACCAGTTCTGGGCGTTCCGGAGTGGGCTGAAGTCCAGACAAACGGTAAGTAGTCCGAACTCAGTTCGCCTCGGAATGCGAATGTCCTCGCGGGAGGACGCACCGCCCCATTTTAAAAACCAAGTGCGGAAAAGTCCTGAGTGAAGATAGTTTTTCCCTTAGAGTCACTTCATTCCTTCTGGCCAACTAAGCTGAACTTGATCAACCTGGTTTTTGTTTTTGTTTTGTCACCACTGCAGGAACCTATGAAAACTGCAAAGTTTCTGGGAAGGAAAAACTCTAACCACCAAGAAAATAGCACCCTATTGAGGTGTTGCCCATAGCCATGGTTCCCATTTATTTGTGACAGCAGTCAAAAAATTTAAAGTGTGCCACTCAGCATTTTATTATTATTTTAATGTCACAGTGTAGATGTGGTCCAACGATATATCTGCTTACCACACTGCTTAAGTTTAATAAGTGGCTAGGTTTAAATGAAAAATACATTGCTACAGAATAACAGGACAGTTCATTCTTCATTACAGGGTAATGATTAACTCAGTGTAGGATAATCTAACCCAAGTATTTCTTTCGCTGCAGTGCAATTATTATATTTAACTGGGTAAGTTACAGAAATATAGAATGGAACTACAATACATTATGCATCAGTCAATAAAGAATCTCAAAATGCTATCTTAGTAACCTATTATGTGTTTGGCTACCCTGGCTTTTTTCTTTATAAAACATAATTTGACTAAAAATAAAATAGGAAGAAACAAGAAGGAACAAAGTAACATTTTGAGCCTTTGAAATCTCAAATAAAATAAAATTGAATTGAATTTAGAAGTGTGTCCTTACAGTGAAATTTTGAGGAATTAATAAGGTAAACCCAAAAAGTTTCAACAAGACTATCAAAATATCTCATCAAAGGAGAGTACCAATGGTGAGTTGATTTGTGCATCTTTCTCCCATCACAGACTAAGGCCATTTCCAAATGACAACACTCCCATGTGCCATCCCGCTGCAGTCCCAGCAGCATCTCTACTGGGAAGGGAGCGTGCCAGGAAGGCTCTCCTCTGCACCTCACTGGCTACCTGCAGAAAGGAGCACAGTAGCCCTGCCTTTTCCACAGAGCAGCTAGGCAGTTTCCATTACTGCACTTGGGAAGCAAGTGTTGCCAGTGTGCTTCCAGCCTTTCCACATGGCCTTGAAGAGTGAGAGCACTGTACAATGACAGGTGCAAAATGGATTTTTTTTGTCCACTTTGCAAATACTGCATGCATGCACCACCTGGGGACAATGACATCATGTGGAAGCACAACCAACAGCACAGTCCTGTTGTGCGGAAATGGCCTAAGAACTCTTCAAAAATTCTGAGAAGAAAATGAAATGTCTGTTTAAGTAGGGGCTGAACACATCTACCATTAACTATTAAACGGAGTTCATAATCTCTGTATTTCAAAGTATAGTATTTTAAAATAAAGTGTGGGCGTGAACTGAAGGTAGATTAGGTGTAAAACATATGATTAAGTTTTCATTCTTAAAAAACACTGCATTCTTTACACTCTTCCAAAAGTGCATATTCCCTTGTCATTTGTTGCCAGTTGGTGACCTCCTTTTTGGCTGCCTAAATCAACTGAACATCATTGACAAAATTGCATTTATTGACAAATGAGCTTTGTCAGCTTGTTCCAATAACAAATATCAGCTGTAGGGCAAATCCAACAGGGTGCTTTCCTAAGTAATCCTAGCAGAAATGAATGGGAACCATATTTTTTTTAAAAAGATGTTCACAGTTTTTAGGCACAACAGAAATACCTAAACATAGCTTTCAGGCAGGTATGAGAATAATGTCACTATTGATTTTTTTCTTTTCTTTTCTTTTTTGGACTGCAGCTCCCAGCATTCCTTACATTGTCTATGTTATCTAGGAATGTTAACATGCAACAACATCTGGAAGGCCACATGGCTCCCATCCCTGCATTAAAGGCAAAGCAATGAGATGTCATCTAAATAAGACGCCACTAGTGACTAATAAAAGCATATTACTGTCAATTAAAACAAAGGTGATATTCACAGAATAACATCTATATCTATATCTATATATGAAACAATAAAAATGAAAATAATCCACCACAAGTATTCTCTTAGATGCAACTGCATAAAAATTTGCAATATTTATGTAAAATATTTTAATATTTACATTATGTCAAATGTCAAAATATTTTAATATTTATATTAGCATGCAAATATTCAAATTTTTGAGCAATTGCGGAATATGTTGCTTTTATTTAAACTTGTGTGCTTTTGCTCCTGTTCTTAAAACAGGCTATGATTGTAATGGTATGTGCAGTTATACACTGAACTCACTGAATTCTCACTGAACTTTCAGGACTTTGGCATAAAGATGAAAAGGACTGGGCTATTAGACTCATTATCATTTTGTTAAATTTTTGATGGAATGTGTACATTTTGGCTCTTTCCCTATTGTTATGATTAATAGGAATATATTTTTACACTCTAAGAGAGCCTCCTTCTCATTCATGTATTGTGTTTTCAACACACATGAGGCAACTGGCATTAACAGGCTTTATGAAGATGAAAATTTCTAATCCATCTCCTCCCCACCCCCATCCCCTTTTTGGTCCATGTGCCCCAGTCACATCACACTTAACCTTTGCCGTGGTGTCTCCAAAGAAGAATTTGCTTCACTTCATTCATGCCCAGCACTGTTTGGCAAACCTCACTCTGGCTTCGCAGTAGGCTTTTGTAGTGAACACACTAATCTGATTGTTCTTCCACTCTACAAACTCTAGGTCAACAATCAAGCTGTTGCCAGAAACTAATTAATTTGCAAACAGTTCCTATTTTCACAGAGGGAGAGCTATTGAGAGCCGTGTCAGCAGAGGCGATCATGCTGCAGTGACATGCATTGTTGGGGCATCACTTTTCTGTGCAATTCTTTTCACTCGTTTTTACCACACACATGAACTTAAATTACGCACTCAACAGTAAATCTCTAAATGCTCACCAGACACTGAATATGGTGGCCCCCAAAAGAGGAAATTCATATTGACATGGTCAACATTAATTGAACTAATTGTCACAGAAGGAAAGGGGAGAGTGTAAATTCAAGACAAAAGGTAAGATGCCATGTCATTTTACCATTTTTCTTTCTGAAGTCAATATTTTGTCAGAGAGGTCACAGGAAATAAAATAGGTAATTTTCTCCCTTCACCTTGTTTAAGTAAACAGTAAGGCACTCTTACTTCTCAGTGTTTTGTTTACTATGGCAATTAGTTGAATAATATTCTGAGTGAAAATGTGTTAAAGTCACAGGTTACCCATAACAGGCTAAATCAGAAATGCCCCACTTTTGTATCCTCCTTGATTTCTCATCACATTCTCCCAAAGACTCAATCAGCCCCCCCTTTTTAAAAAAGTATGGTTTTAGGGCAAATTTTGTCCCAAACTATACAGAACCCCCCCCAACATGTGGAAACATGCAAAGAAACCCCCACAAGGAGCTCAGATATTTGCTCAGATACTTGCTATTCCATTTCCTCTGCAGTCCATCTTGAAATGGCATTAGGAGGTGGTGCAATACTCTGAGAGTGAGTGAAGAATAAAACAGAGGTATTTGGGCTTGTGGGCGAGGGGAAGATGCAAGGTTCTGCAACAAAGTTTGGAAGAAGAAAATTAGCCCTTGGCCCTCACACAGTTGCCAATCTCTGCATTAGAGCACTGAACTTCTTGAAGAGTCCACCTTTACAGTCTTTGGCCCTTTCTGCAGGATGGCATCCTCCGGGTGTGGGGACGCAAAAGGAGCAGGACTGTGATGACATTTCTGCATGACATTGTCACAGTCCCGCCCTTCTTGGCTCACCAGCTGGTGCAACAGCAGGGCATATCATTGATGGAAAAACTCCGTCAATGAGCCCCAATCAGATGAGCTTTCCATCATAGCCAGCCATGCAGAAGGTCCAGTAGCATGATCATGTGCTTCCTTCTCCACTGCAACATGTGGAGAAGGCTGGCTGCAGTGCAGAAGGAAGGGGTGTCTCTCTCATGCACCCTTCTGCAGGAATCTGGTCAAGTGTGGAGAGGAGTGCTGAGGACATTCCCATCCCAGCAGAGGCACTGCCCAGATTGAGACATGACAAGGTGCAAGAGCATTGTCCTTCAGAAAGGGTCTTTCTTACATTTTTTTGGCACACACTAGTGCAAAATCCCAAAAGATCATAAATCATATACAGTTGGCCCTCCATATCTTTGGATTCTGTGTCCCCAGACTCAAGCAAGCACAACTTGGAAACATGCCAAAAAGAAAAAAGAAAAAAAAGAAGTAAAATTGGATTTTGTCATTTTATATAAGGTGTGCCACTTTCCTACACCCATTGTAAACAATGGGACTTTAGCGTCCATGAATTTTGGCATCCATGGGGAGACTGGAACCAAACCATAGCAGATACTAAGATCTGTTGTATGAATGTTGCAGTACCAGTTAGATTGGATTACCTGATGATTTCACAGAAAAGAAACAAAGTTTTCACCCTTCCCTTGCTGTGAATGGAGGAAGAAGAACAGGGAATTAATCTACAATGTAAACTTTTCACAGAAAAAGTCTCAAACAGCAAATAGTCTTTGACAACTGGACAATCTTTCAAAGATTTTCTCACCATGAGAAGAAATCGTAAAAAATACAAAATTAGTGAAGAATTACATCCCTAGTTCACACCTGACAATACTAAACTAGATGGGCTAATTATCTAACTCAATATATAAGGCAGGTTCTTGTATTCCTATAGGTCTCAGTCTCCCATGTTGTAACATTTATTCCTTGTGGGAAAATACCCCTGGAAATACCCCTGTTCATATTCCATATAACATAGCCAGTATTGGGACATTCTAAGCCATTAAAGAAGCTAACAGCAAAGATAAGAACATGCTGTACAGTGGTTAAGAGGATCAGACCTATGTCTACTGTTCCAAAGAATGTGAAACATAAAACAGCATACTTTCTTCTTAATACTGAATATTCACTTAGCTTTTTTACTGCTCAGTTACTTATGTAACCATAAAGATCACTGGGGACAGTACGTCCCTGAAATTCTGCATGGATACTTTCTTGCTTTAAAAAAAAAAAGCCACATAAAAGATGCTAAAATGCCACTGTGATGCCTTATTGAGCGATATAGAGAAAAAAACTCATGACAGTTGAAGTTATCATGACAGTTGAGTTATCTCTGAAGTAAGGAAAAGTGAAGGGCCAAAGGAGATATGGCTGCTACTAGTGCTGAATTTTGATGGGCTTCAGTTTTGACACTGAAAATCATCCTTAGAATGAGTTAGGATTTCTTTGTTGCCTTTTTTACTCCCATAGGAAATATTATTAAAATCAACCTCCCTGTCCCCTTCTTTCCCACCCCCATGGCGGTGGCAGAGGCAGAAGGAATTGCTTCTCACTCTTTCAAACAGAAAACAGTACATTCCCTGGACATTGTTTGGGAATTCCTCAGGTGAAAATGATCCTGCAGCCAGAAATGTAGACAACTTTGCTCAGGTCTGGGAGACTAGCTGTTACCTCATAGGAACTGAACATGCTCCTTAGAAAGCGGCCTAGAATATTCCATGGTGTGCTGGGTTTCCTTGGCAGAGAAAATGACATGTAAAGATCATCCTGAGTTTACGGCTGCTTTTACATGGGCAAAAAGTTCAAAGACTGTCACACAAAGTTCCAAGTTTAAAAGAAAAAAATCCTATACAGACAGGGACACACCCACACACAAATTGGTAATAGCTTCACAGTGAATATTTAATTTCTCAACGGCTTTCAGGCTCCATGTCGGTAAATGTATCTCCCTCTATCTTCAGCCTGCTTCATTTCCTGATCCTCTCAGATGTATACTTCGTGAGATAATTTAAGAAAAACTCTTCTCATATTCAGTGCTGCGAGACTGATAAGTGTATTCAAAAGAAAGAAAAAAAAAGGACAGATGAATGACACAACTTCAGCAGTAAGCCATGGGGACCATGGACAACGACTGTGCTCTCTTGCTGCATAAATCCTCCTGATTCAGTTGTCAGCGTGGGGATCTATTGCACAAAAGCAGCTTTTACTTGCATGGCTGAGCTCTACATTGCCTGGACCAGGTTATCCTTAGGATTAATCAGTTGGAGAAGAAGAGATTATTCCAGAGGATTCTATAATTACACACCCACAGAAAGGACAGGAGGGGATGGGAAGTCTTTTCTTTTGCACTTGAAGCCTAGCTACTTTGATTGAAATTAGGGGAAAAAAATAACAAGTAAAATATTTTTATGTTTCTCTCACAAAAGCAACACACAAACACTGTTCGGGGCTGTTCTCACGATGCTAACATCAAGCAGAGCCATATGTTTGGCAGAGGTTCATAGTTGTTATTTACATTATGTTAGCGCCTATAGGGCTCCCAATCAGTGAATCATTACATCTAACACAGGGTGCCCATTTAATTAAAAGGGACCCCCACTTTTCTTTCCTTTTCTTTTTTAGTTTATACTAAAAAAGAAGCCCAAAGCCATTGTGGAATTTCTTTATAACAGCAGGCAAGCATTGGTTTTCAAAGACAGAGCTTTTGCACTTCTTACATCTGCAGCTGGAGCTTCTGAGAGACCAAAAGGTGCTGTGTGAGCACTTACATAAATATGTCATTTAAAGCAAATAAAACCCACATGTTTGAAAAGGCAAGTATGATTTCCAAAATGCTCCAAAAATTTATAAACAGATATGTCAAGCTCACAGGTATCAGTCACACAGAAAAAAGACTTCTGAAGGGTATTTCCTTACTTCTGAGTGTCCAAGGTCCCTATCACACTACACACTGATAGTACTATGATTCCACTTTCTGCCATGGCAACATCTTCTGTAGTATTGGTATTTGCAGTTTAGGAGAGGCCTTTAGAATTCTCATCCAGACAGCTCTAATGCAACCATGGAAGCTAATGTGGAAGATAGGTCTGCAACTGTATAGTATGAAAGGGTTCCAGGTCTGTGAAGAAACTGTGACGAAGGTGCTGCAAAGCACAAATGAGATGAAACAAGCTAGAAACAGGAGTGCATGAAAAGGAATGCAGGACGACTAGTCCCAGGACAGCAGGGTGTGGATCCTTACCACTTGGATTATCTCAAAAAATTGATCCACCTTGGATCATTTCATTTGAGGAGAGTTTCACAAAGTGCACACATCTCTGTAGTGAAAAAAGGTAAAAACAATCAGATGGGAGAAGTTCATGCAGGTGTTTGTTAAACATCACAATTCTGACTGGTGCTACTTTAATGTACTTATATTGTAACTTCCGCAATAAAATCATTTTGGAGAGACAATGACAGAAATTTGTTTCTGCGACGGCCTTGGTGAGGGGGCAGCTCTGGCCCTTTATAAATTTTGGGCCTCCACATTCTATCAACCCTATCTAGAATTGCTTACAGCATGGGATGCAATCCAACAACAATTGGACATCAACAGTTGGCTAAATAGTAAATTATGGACTGGATCTTGCTCCCAAAGCCATTTTTGTTGCACTCCGAGAGACTCTCCCTAATTTGAAGCCAGGTATCAAAGAACATATTATCTGCAATTTTACTCAAAAAGACAACAAAAGCACTTTGAGGCAGCAAGAAGCACAGGCATACTACAACATTGTGTCTTATTTCCCTTTTGGACGCTTGTATGAAATTATGTCAAAATAGGACTGGACTTAGTCTGGACGATCTCTTGGGAGTCTTCCCAACTCCCTGATCCTTGATTCTAAATCGTCTATGAATGAGAGACACTGTAGGTTGCCTAAGACATCCTTGATTCAAAGCCTGGGCCTTGTTTAACAGTCCTAGCCAAGTATACCTTCATTTTGTTACAGAGGTTAGCTCATTTCTATCAACAGACAAGAAGCAATGGCCAAGGAAATAATCAGAAACTGTTCTGCATAGGAAGAGCTATGTCATCCTCCCACCTTTTCACTTGAAATGATTTAATCAAGTTCTGAATTTATCTGTGTACATATGTGAAAAAATTACATTTTTTTATGCAGTATGAGGCATAGAAGGTCTCAGAAGATCAGACTGTTTCTGTATGCATCTTAAGATGCTCCCTGTTTCCCTAGCAAATATGATTTGGGAGCAGCAGATATTAGAGTGTGTGCTGGAGTATCAAAAAAAATCACAACTACTACAAAATGCCATAGTCTCCAATGACTTTATTCCAAAAAGGAAACTTGCTTCTGGGTAAGTATTGTTCTCACTCCTTGGAGATGTGAGGTGTACATATTGTTTTAAACATCTGAATGTAATCCACAGGCAGGAAGCTCTTGGTTCCAGATGTGCTAGTTTTATTATAGAGCTTGATCCCACAATAGAGAGTAAGAGAATCACTTTGTGCAAAAGAATATATTTTTGGCTATCAGACCACTACCCACAGAATGGAGCTGCCATCAAGAGTACAGATGTTGACCTCCCCTGCTTTAAAATTACAGTTCAATTAAAAGAAAAGCACACACACACATACACACACATAATTCTAATTAGTTTCATTGACTTGTGGAAATAACAGAATAGTGCTGATTGGTTGGAAAGAAGTGGTGATTAAAGAAAGATTGCATGCTAACATAAATTACTTATTTAATAAGTAAATTTTTAAAAAAATTAAAATATGGATTTTGATAAAATATATGCCTGACTTACCATTAAGCCACCGGGAATCATGCTGCTCTGTCCTAATTGGGTGGTGGTGTCCCAATGTACGGAAAATGGCAAAATCTCTGCCCATGAAGTCTGCTGCAGTTCCAGAGTAAAGTTCACCATCTGTAACATTGCATGAAATTGCCCTCAGTATGAATCAGTCAATCCGCCATTGCAAAGAGCAGCAAACAGAATGCCTACATGTGACATACACTTCGCACTTGAAAGTCATTTGCATGGTTGAAAGACTAGCCTATACCTGCCTTTAATTTTAGGAACTTGCCTGCTTATATTTTCACTCCAGGGCTATATGCCCTGTAGAACACTACAGGGCAATCTTCTTTCTGAGAAGATAATACTGGAAATAATGTAACTGTGATATGGTTTTATTTATAAACATATAAGTTAAGCAAAGCAAGCATTTAGATCAGTAATATTAAGTCTAAATCCAAATGCTAGTTCTAACAACCCATTGATTCAAGTGTTGACTTACCGTTCAGTAATTGATTTAATGGGTGTACTCTGCTTGTGACTAGCAACTGATTTTAAGTCTATGCTGGTTAAGCCTAAATCAAATATAATACAATCATCTACAAAAGAGGGCTCAGCTATGGTAGCTCCCATACTTGTGTGTGGAGAAAACATTTTCTGTCTTACATAATAGCTGGTACTTACTGGAGTGCCCTCTTATATGTCTCAGAATTTGGTCTTGGGATTGTGAACATAGGTCTTCAAATGAATCATCACGTTTCCCTATCAGTAACAAAGAGCCTTTCCGCACTACACTGTTATAGTGCTATTATTCCACTTTCAACATCCTACGGAATTCTGGGATTTGCAGTTTAGGGAGGGGCACTTAGAATTCTCAGCCAGAGAGTTCGTTAGCCTCAGTAAACTCCAAATCCCAGAATTCCACAGGATGTCGAAAGTGGAATAATAGCACTGTAACAGCGTAGGGTGGAAAGGCCTGAAGTAAAGTAGTGACTGCAGGGATATCTATCCCTGGACTTTTTACAGTAGACAATACTATTTAGGAAGATTTAGTATGAAGCAACGGTAGAAAAATGAAGGCTCTTGTGCAATATTGCCATTTCTACTTATGGTGACCCTAAAGGGAATGTATCATGGGGTTCTCTTGGCAAGATTTGTTCAAATGGGGCTTTTTATTGTGTTTCTCTGAGGATAAGAGTGTGTGATTTGCCCAAGGTCGTCCAGTGGGTTTCATTTGTTGGTCAGGGATTTGAATCTTGGTATTCCTGATTCCTAATCCAACACTCCAAACACTGCATTGGGTCTGTCTCTTACAGAGGCTTATATGTTACATGATTAGTTCCCCAAAGTTTTTCCTTTTAATACTGACACTTTGGGCATTAAGAGCACAGTCTCCTTGAAGGATGTCCATTGCCTTGGACAACAGGACAACTCAGGTTATGACTTCTGTTGAATATAGACCATGTAGTTGTCCAGGTAACTTTTGTTTTGTTACTCAAATCTGACAAGGACAGCAGAGTTGGGAAATTTAATCCTTCCCTCCTAAGTTCTCACCTCTGCAAGATTTCCCTACTCAGAATACTTGTGCTGCCAGAACTCAGAAATGGCATGAAGGAAACAACTGGGAAGGATGTTTCTAGCCATTATGTCTCTCCCCTTTGAAAACTAACCTATGGTGAGCATATTGTGGGGGGTTCCTTAGCAAGATTTGTTGCTGTTGCCTTTCTCTGAGGATGAGATTGCCTGAGGTCACCTACTGGGTCTCTGTGAGAGGCATGAGAATTCAAACTCTTAATTTCCAGAGTCATACTAGTTTGGATATGCACACAAGCCTGCCACCATGTCCATTTTGTCAGAGACATGGCAGAGGTGTGTGTGTGTGTGTGTGTGTGTGTGCAGGCAATGAAACTGTTCCCTCATTTACAAATATGGGAGCAGTTTGGTTACATTCACATGTATGCCATGTCCCTCTAGACTCACACCCCCTGCTGTCATGTCCCTGACGAAAGGGACATGGTGGCAGGCATGTGTGTGCCCAAGCTGCTCCCTTGTTTGAAAATGAGGGAATAGTTTTGACACCACCAACCATTTGCCACATCTCTGTTGTTATTAGTGGTGGTGGTGGTGTGAGGGCTACATAGACCCCTAGGACTCCAGGTTAAGAACCATTGGCATATAACCTTTGGTTCTCTAGATGCATGGTCTATAGTTTCCACAATCTTTTGCCATTGGTTGTGCTGAATGGGGTTGATGAGAGTTGTGGTCCAACACCTGGAGTCTCCCCACCACTGAACTAAGAGGTTCCCTCGTTTGTCCAGATGGTCTAGTATTAGAGCAAATCAACAACAGCAACTGGTCTGCTGAAGTTATATACAGAACTTGATGGCACAAAACTGAACATATTTCTTTTAGTTTTGTGAGGAGCCGAAGCTAACATTGCAGTGAATTTACCCATCAGAGATTTTGTTCCTACATTATGGAGCCCAAAGAGTACTGAACAAGGAACTTTGCCTCTTTAAACCATAAATCACAAAATGAATTGACCGGCTGTTTTCAGGTATTCAATTGGTCATGGTCATAGTGAATGTCCTAGGCAGAATATAATATTACTTTGGAAACAAGCTTCTTATTCCAAAGCATGCTCCTATTTTCCATGCCAATTTTAGAAGATATTTCCATGGCGGGGCAACCATGTCTGATCATGCCTGCTGGGAAAGTTCAGCTACCTTCCCTTGAAAGGCTAAAAGCATAGCATTTTCAGTTGGATCTGCAAGAACTATGTATCATAAAAGACAGGAAAGGAAAAAACATGATAGTGGAAATATGTGGAATGAGAAGAAGATTAAAAGCAACTAGACCTGTGCCTAGCAGGAGGTATAATCAAAATCGAGTGAAAGAGAACAGCACATTAATTACCTATTTATCATTTTTCTGTCTCATCTGCCACTTGCTATTTTAAAAGGGAGAGACAATCACTTAATTATAGCCCTTATTATGTACTATGCTTGAGAAAATGTCTTTGATGCCTCGGTTAGCCTTTACTTAACTTTACCCCCATTTGCTTGTCAGCCTCTCTCAAGAGGTTTGAGATAAATCAATATAAATCAAGGGAAAGACAAGAAGCCTGCTTTTATTTCATAGCTGTCAAAAGAGAGGAAAAGGTCATCCAGAAAAAAGAGATTCAGAAAGCCTAACTGAGATACAAATGTAGATCATGATTTTACAGATTTAGGAACAGGCTTTTTGAATGTTGTTTTGGATACTAAGAAATATCTGACATCATTATTGCGGGGGGGATGTGTATGTGTGTGGAATATATGTCTACTATGTTCAAAGAGATACTGTATCTCAGTTCCCACTTTCCCATAGAGTCATTGGGTGACCACTGCAGTTATCTGTGAGAAATTTGCAACCTAAAATGTGGGGCATCTCCAAACCAGTGTAGTCTCCAAAGCACAATGTTTTATATTTCCCTTAGGAATGAGTAGCAACCATTTACTCGTATGAGAGAAAGTTAAAGGTTCTCTCAGAGAGACTGCTGAGAAAATAATCCTAATCAACAGTGTAAGCTATCAAACAGAGCCTGTTGAGGTCTTCACAATTTGGTTTCATCATTCTACAGCAGTGGCTTCCAAACTTATATCTCCAGAGGCTGCAACCAACATGGCCAATGGCAAGGCATTCTGGGAGTCTCTTGATAACACCTTGGGGCCCAAGTATGGCAACTCCTGCTCTTGAGAATGACAAAATGCTAGAAACTTTATAGCACAAATGGAAAGGGTGGAAAGAAAATAAACTGGATTTCTCCAAGTGGTTTTATTTATAATGACAGCAAAGCTGGAGTTCATGTATCTCCAGTCTGTTATTCTGTGTGTAATCTGAATGTTTTTCAACATGGCTTAAATAGCAGTCCCGAATATACATTTTTTCCCTGTTAATTTTCAGCAGTTAATTGCTCAGGAAGACCCTGCATAAAAGTCAATATGCTGTTTGAGGGCTGAAGCATACATATGTATCTTAGGCCATTTCCACACTACACTGTTATAGTGCTATTATTCCACTTTCAATATCCTATGGAATCACGAGGCTTGCAGTTTAAGGAGGGGCCTTTAGAATTCTCAGCCAGAGAGCTCTTTGGCCTCAGGAAACTATAAACCCCAGGATTCCACAGGATGTTGAAAGTGGAATAATAGCACTATAATAGTGTAGTGTGGAAATGACCTTAGTAACAAACCAAAAGTGGACTAAAACTACAAGTCATCATTGTTATTGTTACTCTGAATAGCAAAGTAACTCATTACATTACTCATTTCTACTTACCTTCCTCATAAAAAGTGGCATAATGTTTTTTTTTCCTATTGTTAATTGCAATATAAGAGTCCTTGCCCCATGGGAAACTTACAGATTTTCTCTCTTCATCCCAGAATGGCTTTTCCCCCTATAGTCCTTTACATATGGCAAACAGACGATCACCCTTCCTGTATTTCCTAGAGTACTCCACTACTCTAGTAATGGGGCACTCTAGGCATTATGGAAGCGTTGCATGTCTACCTCCCCAACTTTCCGGTTTGTGGTAACATAAATTGTGGTATCAACTAATGGAGCAAAAAACAAGGCCACTTTTCCAGTTAAAAAGATAGAAAAGGATTCTCCTTTTCAACTACCTTGGATAAAAAAGGTAACAGAACTGAATGTGCTGACAAAATATTGTGTTAAAACTAGGGTAAATCATATTATCTTTTCATTTAAAAATATTACCTCCTCTTGTGATGTGAAAAAGTACTAATAAATGATGAGAAAGTTACATTTTAACATGTTTCCTCCAAATGTTAGTGTGAAATGATAGGAAACTTTAAGTAAAGTCTCCACCAAAAAACGCTGATGTTAATCCAACTGGAGGCTTACACCGAAAGAGCCTAAGCTTCTAGGCTTTGATCATTTTAGATTAAGACAGTAAATAAATATATTCATCCCCAAAGTTCATTTCAGTTCTTTTTAAAAAATCAGAATTCACCAAAATTTCAATGTAGGAAAAAGCAAATGTGGGAGAAAGTCCCAGGTATAGGTACAATGGGAGTACCTTTCTAACAGTAAAATATTCTAATCTGGAGGGACACAATCCATAGTTATTGTTCTGCGTATTTTTCATTGATATTACATTGGAACTGGAAAAGAGCTATCAGATCTTCAGTTCAGTTTAATAGGTTTTCACAAGAGTAGTCCTAATAGTATAATTAGAAGGATTACAGAGCAGAGATTCAACTGCATTCATTACAAAAGTGGCATATAAAAATTATACTCACTTTACTCATTGTTCTCGGCCTTTAAAATAGATTCTAGCAGTCTTGGTGGATTAACCTTTTAGATTTCACTGCAGAGTGGAAATTGGCATGCACATAATAGCTGAGCTTTGAGCAGCCCATTAATAATGACGATCAACTAAGTGATGCCCCAGAGATGTTCATATCTCATCCACAATTGGCTGTTTTGTCAACACGCTAACAGCTGAGTACAGTTAACTATGATACTAGTTATCATAAATGAATAGCTCTTTAAAACAATGAAAACCAGTTGCAAGTAGATTAAGAGCCACTTAGAGGAGAAGAATTAGAATAATACAATAGCTGTGATGTATTTATAAAAAAATATTTGAGTAGGAATAATGACAAACAAGCAGATGGTAGTACAGTCATCCCTCCACATTTGCTAGGGTTAGGGGCACAGGACCCCTGTGAAAGTGAAAAAACCGTGAATAACTTTAGGCCCTCCCAAACCATATTTCACATACAAAAAAGTATGATCACCATATTCAAACCACTGTGGATTTATTTGAGGCATCAGGGTTCCTTCACAAGGCAGAAGTGGGTGGCTGGTGGGGCTTACTGCTCACCATTTTTAATAGAGACTTGCAAGCCTCATCCACAGTTTCTCAGTCTCATGAGACTTGCAGTCCCTATCAAAAATGGCATATGCAGACAACAGAATAGACAGCAAATAATCTGTGAATAATCAAATCTGCAAAAGAGAAACCTTCAAATGTGGAGGACTGACTGTATATTATATAGTTTAAAAGTTTCAGAATTTCTGGGTTCTTGTTCCCAGCTCAAAAAAAGTCATGGCTTCTGTTCAGTTAACATCTGAGTTCAAATATCTATAACTGGTACAGGATGTGTGAGACCAATAAAAAGTTCTGTTAGTAAACTGAACTTTTTTCTTGTCCAACACTTTCCCCAACTGTGTTGGCAGATAATGTAGCCACTATTAACATGAGGATGGAAATCTGAAGACAGGAGATTTTGTGTTGACTCTTTTCTATTCTCTGTAGCAATCCACAGAATGTGACACATCTATTGTATCCTTGAAGGCTTCAGTGAATAAGGGGTCTTGGGTCATTTTGCCCTAAACTTCATTTTCAGCATTAGAACTATATCCCTGAAAGACTGCCTCCTCTACATGAATTATGGACATTTTAATCTGAAAAATTTGTCAAGCTTGACTATTGCAACATTACAACCACTCCAATTTTGCATTTAATTGCAATCTATTTTTTCCTTAATGGAAACTTGTAAATATTTTTGTTTTCAGTTTTTCAAAATGTGCACATTTTCATGTATATGAAAAATGCATTAATTTCCCAATGTGTACATATTCACTTCTTATTTTATTTTATTATATATAGATTTTGACTGTAAACTGTGTTCTGATCTATGTTAAGCTCTCAGAAGAAGTTCTCACCTATCCCTGGCATCAATCTGTCTGGATATTATTATAATGTCCTGAGGCCTTTCTTTGGTTCCCACTCCTTCAGAGGAGGGGAAGGTACCTGTTGACCAAGGAACAACAACTTTATGCTTCTGAAATCCCAGTGGCAGAACCTCTGCCCAGAGACATTTGCCATATACAAGTGTGGTCTCCTTGGTACCAGGCAAAGGATTTTTTAGATTTGTCAAATGTTCTAGAGATTTGGTTTTCCCCCATTTTTTTTCCCCTTTCTCTTTCAGGGTACTTTTGATACTGCTGTTTTTAAAGAGTAATTTCATTTATTTTAATTATTCAGTACATTTTGATAGTCTTTTTGACTATGAAATGAAATTATATGAAATTCTTATAATACATAAGGCATATCTGCTCAGTTTCGTAATTTATTCCTCCCTCATATATTGAGGTTAACTTAGGATATCACTTCAGAAGCACTGCAAGCACAATTGTTTCATATTCAGCTTGCGGCATTTTCTGTAACATCAGAAGGGAACATGCGCTGGGAAGCTGCAAAGCCTTGTAGATATGAATAGAAGTCTGCCCAAGGTACCTCTTTGATACTATATTATACTATAATACAATATCCACTAGTCACATAGCAGAAGCTGTTGCACATTGTTAAAGTGATGTTTGAAGCTGTGTGGTTAAATGCTTGCATTTCATAATGTCCTTGCTAAAGGTCTGCTCGCACAAGTTCAGAATTTTTATAGTAATATCTCTAGGATGCCCTACAGCATTCAAATTTTACCTCCCCTATATATCTATATATTTGTTGGCTTTCTTTTCCCCATATTTCTATTGGTTTTACCACAACAGTCAAACTATAGACTGGTCACCTCTCTCAGATGGCCTTAACCTTTTTGATCTCTAAGGTGAAAAAGCAAAACTGTTCTGTCAACTTAACAGTTGGCGTCTCCATCTGTTTTCTCCAATTAGCCTACTCTTTTCCCCACCTGCTTGGTGGCCTGCTCTTGGTAGTAGTGATGGGGACTCCCAAGAGGATGTCGCACTCGCATACAATAGTCTTTTCAGAAAAGCTGCAGTAGTATGGCGTTTCTAAGACTACGAAGGTGCATTTCTTTTTAGAAGCAAACATGTATCACATTTCTTCAGTGCTTCATGGGTGCTTCCCCAACCACAAGAAGCTTGTTACAGGGGCCAGGGAATATTATCCTCAGAATGCATCCAAAATTTGCTATCTGCAACAGGTTACTTCAATCTTTTCTTGTTTGGAATACCCTTTCTCTTAATAGTCACCTTGCTTTAATCCTACATGTAATACATTCCATCTAAGCCAATTAATCCAGAACCACCTGTGCTCAACGGTTTGCTTGTATTGAAAATAAAATTCCAGGACCTAGCCATTCTTGAACTGGTGACAGAATAGAGCTACATCAAAATGGCTTTCTTGATTTTGGCATCCTATTGAAAAGGATCATTCTGGCTAATTTTTCATGGGATGGGAGAAGGAGATTAAACACTAAAGTGGCATACTGCTCATTTTCCCTTTAAAAACAGTCCATCACCTATGTTATGCATACTGTTGCATGTACACATGCAAAGAGATTATGTGAACTACCTTGTTCCATTTTCCTCTCCAGAAAGTGACAATAGCACAACTGTCACTGACTTCAAAAGGGAAAACAAATCTTGGTTGGTAATGATCAGCAATTTTCATTGTGCAAAAAGTCTACAGTATTTTTGAAAAAAATAAAATATTGCACTTCCATTTCTCAAAACATCCATCTCTTTGCTGTTTTGGCACCAAAGTAGTGATATTTCATCAGCAAAATGCTTTCATTGAGCCACATCAGGCTGCCATGGATATCAATCTCACTTTGAGTTTGATTTTGAACAGAGAAGGCCATCTTGAGCCCTTATATCAAGCTAGAGAAAGTAGAAACTCAGTTAAACTAGAATTGAGATACTGTTCATGTCATGCAATTTTTAGAGTAGTGGACTTAGACTGTGGGAAATATGCTTTAAAGTTCCTACTGAGCCATAAAGGTGACCTTGGGACTCTCAATTATTGCCTCCCAATGTAAATTGCCATGCTACAAAGAGGTAAATATGCTACTGTTTACATATGTCATTGATTTCCCACAGGAGGAGTGCAAAATATAAATACACAGGGGGAGGAAACATGATTAAAGGAAAACATCCTGGGTTCAACCTCTAGTGTCTTCATTTTAAAGGACCAGGTAGCTGCTGAATAGAAGGACATCTGCTGGATAGCCACTTCATTCACAATGGAGTATTTATCCATTCTGCCTAGTATAGTATGACCACTATAAGGCAGCATGTTATGTTGTCAAATATTTTTAAGAGATATTACCCCTTCTCCTCATCTTTGAACTCCTTTCCTTAACACCTTGCTCCCAATTCATTTTTGTCCTTCATGTAAAAAGAAAAGACTTCTATATATGCGCTTTAGAAGCCAAGACAAGCCAAAAGAAACAAAATAAGTGTATTATTGCAAGTTCATATAAAAATGGAATGTGAGAAGCTACATGCCGATGATTTCATTTGGCAACAGTCTGCAAGGTTTGCATAATACTGTATTGCCATCCTAGTCTTTTTTAATTGAATACTTATGCAAATATAATATCAGACTTACCAGAGAAGTGCACTCAAATTTTATGTTACTCAAGAGCTAATTTATACACCATTCTTTTCAGATGAATTTTAGTTCTTCTTTTGTTTTGTTTTGAGCAAATAAAATATGCAAGTAACTGTAAGATGACTAGTTCTATATTTAACAATGAACTGAGGCGAGCTTTCTCTGCTTATTTGGACTTCTAGATTCAGGAAATCTACATATTCTACTCTCTGCACAAGGCTTTAAAAATCAAAAGGAGTGGATGAAACTTGCTTATTTTCCTTAAGTGTTAAAAACATTAAAATACTTCTTATCTTTTGAAGAATATCTGTAGGGCAGCTTTTTTGAAAAAATGTCTTCTTGATGTTCCAGAAAATCAAGCAATTGATCACTTTAAATTTTCTGTGCCTTTATGATCATACCATACTATGTGCCACATTCAAATGTTAATTTTGCTAGTGCATTATCACAATTTTCTAGTATGGGTGGGATCAGAATCCAAAACTCTGTGTTCCAAAGGGCACAATGCTCAATGCTCAAGGGCTTGAGGAGTTTGTACAGGAACCTTCCATCACCTGTTCAGAAGTAATGTTTTGCATAACTACAACTGTATGAGGAAGAGAGCAGGGCTATGCTCATTTAAACCAGACTTCACTCAACTAAAAGGGGAATCTACATGTGTGATTTAGAAATGTAATTATGCCAGTTATGGCTCATGTAACTAATGCCTAACTACTCTTGAACTGAAGTGAATTTTTGAAACAGTTAAGGACACTGGAGTTTACTATTCTAAGTGGAAGTGAGGCAGAAATGCACGTACAAAGCTTTGGGGATATTGTTGATTCTGCTTGCAATACCCTCTTACCAGTCATTTTAAATCATTTTAAATATGTGTGTCTGTCTGTCTGTCTGTCTGTCTGTCTGTCTGTCTATCTATCTATCTATCTATCTATCTATCTATCTATCTATCTATCTACCTATCTA